>CM037869.1:37580654-38180654 GCA_021292105.1 Anadara kagoshimensis
TTCATTATGATAATATCCCTCAATAGTTTTGATATTTCTCTAATAGTTTGTATTAGTATATAATTTTTACACATATGCAGTCTGAAATTAAAATTAACATACAGTTAAACCTGCCTTAAAGTCAACCTCTATATAAGAGCCACCTGCTTTTAAAGGCAAGTGAAATTTTATCCCAACTGCTCTTTATCCATGTTATTTGAAACTCTGTATAAGGTCCACCTGTACATTAAGGCCACTTTTACTGGTTCTCTTTGGATGCCCCTAATAGAAAGGTTTGACTGTAATAAAACATTATTCTGATGTACCTCTATAACTTTGACATCTCACTTATCTCCAAAGTATTTTGAACTTCCAGTATCTATTTCTTATGTGTGTTTGTAAGTCACCATCAAATTATCATAAAAACCCCCTTATATTGTCACAAACTGAATAAACAAGCAAATTCAGCGAATTAGGATTCCCCCCCCCCCCCCCTCCCCCCCCCCCCCCCCGCAAGTTTCAGTCAAAGGGCCATAACTCTCAGGAAAATGAGCAAACCAACTCGGAATAATAATATGTGCATCTTTTACCAATTTGGATGCTTTGCTCCAAGTTTGGTGAAATATTGATTCATAGTTCTGAAGAATTATCACAAACAAGAATTTTGGACAGATGGACAGAAGGAAAGGCTGACAGAAACTTGAATTTAATACCCACCACTTTCTTTTAAAGGTGGGAGTGAAATTGGTGTCAATGCAAGATGGGAATATCTTTCGTTGCTCTTTATATATTCTGGGGTGCAAGAATGATATATATCTAACAAAAGATACAAGTTAGTAAAATAAACACTATAAATCAACAAAAGTATTCAAAAGTGCTGACAATGACATATCTAATAAAGAGCCTAAAAATTCAAAAGATACAAACCTACTTAAATATATAACAAAAATTTGTAAAAATTGTAACTGTAGGTAAAGCTGGTGACATCTCGAAATAAATAAAATATTTAAAACTTTAAATAAATTGAAATATCTAAAAAAATTCAGTAAATAAACAAATACAAACCTGTATATTGTAAATATGAGTAAATATATATAAACATATACAAAATCTACCAAATACCTATATAAATATATATATGAGTGTGTATTAAAAAATCCCAGTAAATAAAAAAATACTAACCTATATATTGTAAATAAGAGTTAATATATATAAACATTTACCAAATCTACCAAATACATATATATATACCGGTACCTATACACCTATATATATATATATGAGTGTGGATTTACTACAATACTAGTACAAGTACACACAAATCTTACCAATTAGATCATAAAATGTAATAAACAGACTAACCAGGTATTGAAATGGTCAAAGTCTACTTTATTGATCAAGGTGTGCAATTTAAATTGTTGTGTTGATCCATACAGGATTGTTGAGGGGTATAGTGTGTCAAGTTTGACCTGTCCGCTTGACCTTTAATTTAAATATTTATCACAGACGAGTGCATTTAGGTCTGGGGATCAAGCCTGCTTATTTCGTATACCTAATCCCAAGACTAATCACATACCTTGTATATGTTAAGATTAATTGCCAATCTTAACATCACCCATGTATTGGGTTGATTCTCCTATATGAATATTCATAATAAAAGGTCAAGTGGACAGGTCAATGTTGTTTGCCTATACCCATTAACTAGGTTCATTTAAGGCTATTTTATGGACTTATGGTCTGGGGGGTATTGACTTGATCACTATGAGAGATAACAAGTGGCTATTTTGACCTAGCTTTTAAGTCACTTTTTTCTTTTTAATTTCAAAATAAAATAAATCTAATTCAATTCTTTTGTTTTACATATTTTATGATTCAGATAAGAATTTAGGCGCTTTTGTTTCTAATCCTACTAATAACAATCATGTGTATAATATATATGTATTGTAGAAACAATTACACCTGTCTACCATGACCATCAGAGACTATAAAATTTCTGAGTTATTATGCCTTGTTCATGTTGATATATTAATATAATTGAAAAAATATTGAATACATTTGTATTTAAATTCCATCATGCCACTCCATTCCATTATATCATGTAACTCCTTGGTGGCCAAGTGGTAGAGTGTCCACCTCAACAGCGGGAGGTGGATTCAATCCCCAGCCGGGTCATACGTAAGACTTTAAAATTTGAGATACTGCTTCCTCCCTTGGTGCTCGGTATTAAGAGGACAGAGTATTGACTTGTTCACCTGGTGTCAAAAAAAATATGACTGGGGGAGTGGAATGCTTGTCTGCTGCATACTGACTCTGTCATCTAGCACTTTAAAGCTATCTTTAGTGTGTGCTATTACAAGGCAGACCAAAAAATACACATTTGCACACATTTCATCCATACATGAACTTGTTCTAGCATTAATCCTTGGAGATTAATAAACATGGTCTTGTCAGGAATAGCTGAAAAATTGCTGATGGGGCGTTAAATAACATTATATCCAACAAACCTTCATGTCAATTTAAATAAAATATCAAGACGTTTCAAATTTTTATTTATATTCTTAATGTATGCTGAACTTGAAACATTAGATTTTTGTTTACAGAATATCTTATCTTGATGTTTTGATATGAGACATTAAAACATTTAAATATTCTTAAATTCTGCTGAATTTTAAATTTCAGAGTTTGACTTTCAGAATTTCTAATCTTCATTTTACACATTACATCATATAAATTATTATACTCTTAAATTCTGGTGAATTTTAATTTCCAAAAAATATGAAAATTAAAAAGAAGGAATATTATGTTCTTGTAAAAACCTTTTAAATTCAAATGATTCATAATTGAAAAAAAAAACATAGCACTGTCGTGCTGCTGTACAGCGTAGTTGGGAAAATTGTGTTGTGGCAAGACAGAATATAACCGAAAATTCGGGGGGGGGGGGGGGGGGGGGGGGGTGTCGTTGATCTATGCATATAGTCCGACGGATGGTTTTTTTTTGAAAAAAGAAACAAATTTTTATGTACCAAACCATGTATTGCTGAATTAAATGGTAGAAAAAATTAATTTCATAAATATATGAAAAAGACAATCGGTAATTAAAATTAAAAAAGTTGTACCCGATCGTTTTGTCATTTCGGATAGAGAGAAAGTAGAGTTTTGCAGATCCTACCGTCGCTATGAGGGGGTACATTCTAGCGGTTGTATGCATAACTGGATCATTTAGTTGTTTTACCAGTTCCGAATTTTTACTACCGAATAATCTAAAATTTCAATCCCGTTCAATTAAAGGAATCGCAAAATAACTTTCTCAATTTGCTGTTTCTTCAACCGCTTCCTAAATGTACGACAGATTGTTGGTGACCTAGTTTAACGATGTAAACAAATCGTGATCACGGAAATGCTTTTTTCAAGAAAACATACTACCACGTGTTTTTGAGGACAGGTGTCGATATTTTGGAATCAGTAAACATTTGTATTATTACACCACATAAATTTTATCTCCCCTGCTTGTGGATGACGTCTGCAGCAGCGCTTATATGAAACCCTGTTCGGAACTGGTAAAACGACTGTATTTAAAATTTGCATACAACACTGTACGAATTATCTCCCTTTCACGAAAGTAAAATCTAATCGATAAACATTTTAAAATATGACACAATTGCCTCAACATTAAAATACGTTATCATAACCTTCAAAATAAATTTAAATTTCCGTAGATTTCACGAAGAATTAATTAAACAACCTGCCGTTGCTGTTCATTTCTTAAAAAGTTATGATTTTACATCGTAGGACGCAAACTTCTCGAACTACTTTTTATTGTAAAACATGAGATCAGTTCGCCAAATTGCAGAAATTATTAGATGCATCCCGTCGCAATATTTTACTAGATTCTGAAATGTATTCCGAAAATTTATTCCAAATGTGCATATGTAACCAAATGCATTACCCGTCTCAGAATACATATCTCACGATAAAACAGATATACTTCTTTCACGCTCATTTATCAGGCGCACTATTTCCAGGTGTACTCATATCTGATAATTTCATAGCAAAGAAGCTCGATATCTTGGAAGAAAGCGATGACAAAGTACAGGTTCACTTTGTTCACGCTGTACAAAAAACCACCCACACTTCAGTGAGAAAATGAAATAAGCTAGGGTTTACCTTGTATATGTTATTACATAAAAATTACAAAAATATCTAATAAGTTCTATTTTTAGCTCCTACTCATTTTTTTCTTATGATATATCTAGAACACAAACTTAACTTAAAACTTGAAATAAAACGTCTAAACTTAGGTGGAAAATGAAATAAGGGAAAATTGGAAATTATTTTCAAAAAACACAATAACACAAAATTTTCTCACAAATATCTATTTACTTAAATAAAAAAACCTTGAAATTTTATCCGAATGAATAAAAAAGATTCTACAATATTAATCATTTGTTTACAAACATTTTCAGCAAAAATAAACGTTAAACAAAATGTTCCTATTAACAGACATATTCCCATCTGTGTGCTTATCACACTGACATGTTATATATATACTTTGCTGTAACATGCACAGATGGAAAACACATCCTGTTTTTATAGGATACATAAAAAATACCCAACTTCTACAATTGTGAAAAATAAGGCAATGTATATTGCTTCACATTTGAACCACAAAGGACCTCTATTCAAAGATTACCTGTCCATTAAGACCAACATTATACAGTCCTTTTGGTCCGTATTTCAACCACAAAGGACTCTATACAAAGATTACATGTCCATAAAGACCAATATTTTACAGTCTTTTTGGTCTGTATTTCAACCACAAAGGACTCTATACAAAGATTACATGTCCATAAAGACCAATATTTTACAGTCTTTTTGGTCTGTATTTCAACCACAAAGGACTCTATACAAAGATTACATGTCCATAAAGACCAATATTTTACAGTCTTTTTGGTCTGTATTTCAACCACAAAGGACTCTATACAAAGATTACATGTCCATAAAGACCAACATTATACAGTCCTTTTGGTCCGTATTTCAACCACAAAGGACTCTATACAAAGATTACTTTCCATTAAGACCAACAATTTACAGTCTTTGAGTCTGTATTTCAACCACAAAGGACCTTTATACAAAAATTACCTGTCCATTAAGACCAATATCTTATGGTCCTTTTGGTCAGTATTTCAACCACAAAGGACCTTTATACAAAAATTACCTGTCCATTAAGACCAACATTTTAGTCCTTTTGGTCAGTATTTCAACCACAAAGGACCTTTATACAAAAATTACCTGTCCATTAAGACCAATATCTTACGGTCCTTTTTTTGGTCAGTATTTCAACCACAAAGGACCTTTATACAAAAATTACCTGTCCATTTAGACCAACATTTTACAGTCTTTTTGGTCCATATTCCAACCACAAAGGACCTCTATATAAAGATAACTTGTCCATTAAGACCAACATCTTACAGTCTTTTTGGTCCGTATTTCAACCACAAAGGACCTCTATACAAAGATTACCTGTCCATTAAGACCAACATTTTACAGTCTTTTTGGTCCGTTTTTCAACCACAGAGGACCTCTATATAAAGATTACCTTCTATAAAGTCCATATATCTTTAGTTTCATCGGCCTGTATACAGATTCAATTTTAAAGACCACACAAGGCAATACAGTTACCAGTTGTTATTGGCGACACACTTTTTGTGTCATATGTATCAATGATATTAATATTAATTTGGTATTAATGTATCGGTACTATGTTATGCACGAATGACAACTGGAATGAATGGAAACTGTAGAAATCAATTACTCTAAAATTATAACTCTTTATTGAAGAATATTGAAAAAATTCAAAAAATAACTTTGGTTTTTTTTTTGTTTTTTTTTTTAAATTTTATCATGGATAACCCTCCAAAACGGCCAAGCAAACTTATGTTTAACCTGCATAAAGTAACACTGCTATGATCTGTGTGTGTGCTTAGACCATTTGGTCACCAATGCACCTGTTATTAAGAATGGACATCTCATACAACCGTTTATACAGACTCCTAAAATATCAATGCCCCCAATACCAGCTATAAATATGCAGTCTGTTTCTAGATGAACAGTGAACAGGTTTGGCTAGACAGAGTTATAGATCCAAACAGAAAGTATTGAATCTTCAAGCAATTTACTGTAATAAACATACTATCCAATTTTACAACAGAAGTCAATATAATTAATCACAGACAAACAGCCATGCTAACGCTTACCGGTACTGTAGATGCAACCAATTTTTATAATTACAAATGTATCAATACAGCTATGGTCATATTAACTGACGGTACTGCTTAATGGAATTTTTATACGATATAAAAAATGCAAATCTTATTGGTGATATTGCACGTTTTACCTTCTAAAATGTTTGATTTCTATGTGACCTGTCTAAAAAACACCTGTATTAAAGTACTCGACAATTGCTGATGTCATCAGCTCTTATTATGAATGGTCTGCTGGATCATTTGTTGTGTAGTTTCATCATGGGTCGAATTATCTGCCGTCAACTTCAATGATGATACTCATTAAAATCCAATATATTCTAGACATATCTGATGAGGAAACTGTACATGCTGTGCAATGGTTCAAAATAGATCGCTGTTCCAAAAAGTTGTGATAAAAAATAAAAAATGGTATATTCGGTACGAATTCACTTTGGTAATACCGTCAATGCAACATTCGTACAGTAGCAATATCAGAATAAGTCGTTAAGGCAGATAGTTCGGCCCATGTTGCCAACTGAACACCAATCTGTTGATTTTGCACAAACACAGCAATCTATTTCGAAAGTGTCATTTAGTTCAACTACGTCTAATGCAAACGAGTTACAGAATTTGAAATAATGGATACTTACAAAATCTTCTGTCTTTGTGAATTTTATGAATATTTTCATGGAATACACAACCAAGTGATCTCAGATACAACCTCTCGTCATAACCCGGAAGTGTTCTCTGTTTTTATGTAGGCGCTTGCATCTCATTATATGTGACACTAAGTTTACAAACATTCGAGCGATATGGATCGATGTTTTTGCTGCTAGCAGACGAACACGGTGTTCCGCGGGCAAGCATGGGGGATGAACTAGAGTCTTGACTATTTCCCCGATTCTGAAGACTAGAAGATATTTTCAGTTACAATGGCAGAATATGACGACTGGTTCTTTGATTCCATAAAAATGTTTGTAGATTTTTCCTTTGTTTTTTTTGTGTGTTTTTGGTAAGAAGTAAGAAGTCATGAACCCAAAACCCATTTGGAGGCAGAAAAGCCTTTACTTGTCTATTTTCTGATAGATTCTAGCTCACTACCCGAATCACGATATTGGTTTTTCACCTGCTCCCGTCACAAAATCAATCCACTACACCCTTAGTCCACCCATGTACAAATAACTCGAATATTCACCACAATTGGGCCTATCATGATTTAGACCTGAAATTCAAGGCTCTTGTAACGGCTTTTATATTCGGACAGTTGCCGTTACATAACATGGCGTCATGGCTCTATAACAGCAACTGTCCGAATATAAAAGCCGTTACAAGAGCCTTGAATTTCAGGTCTAATCATGATTAGGCCTATATTGTATCACTACTGATACATGATGGATTTGATCGAGTGATAATGAACAGATGAATGAACACTGCAAATCCTCAAAATCTATGGTCATTTGATATGAGGCGCCGTTTCTATATTTATTCACTATTTTCAGATATCCATAAATCGAATTTTGCATATGCATAAATCAATTTATGGATATCCATAAATCGATTTATTGATATCCAAAAATAGCCAGTATTTTTACATATCCAAAAATCGATTTATGGATATCCAAAAATTGATTTATGGATATCAATAAATCGATTTATGGATATCCAAAAATACTAGCTATTTTTGGATATCCATAAATCGATTTATGGATATCCAAAATTAAATTTTGGAAATTCCAAAATACTGAGTTCTCCCCATATATCAATCCCGAAGTGAATATTGTTGGTACATTGAATTAATAAAAAAATATTTATCCTCGCAAATAAAAATCATATTTTTACAATATGGATTATAAATGCGTTTTTCATCGACTTTTGTTAAACATGCAAACTTGTGTATATTTTATGATTTTTTTTTGTTTCCTGCAGTGCCCACGCGGTACGCGCGTCGCGTCTTAAAATCCATCATGGCTGCTACAGAAAGTAATGGAAAGGACGAACACTTGGCTACAGCGGAGTAATATTAAACGCAATGAGATGTTTTGAAAGTGTAACCGTATTTTGATAGAGTTAAGACAATCACAACGATGTCTGCCTTTAATGCAACTGTTGACTTAGCTTTTCTGTGTATTTGACAATTTCCCGCGTAAATAGTAAAACAGTCCCGCACTGTATATTTAGGGAGAAATCATTTCGTACTCTCGATTTATGGATATCCATAAATCGAATTTTGCATATGTAAAAATACTGACTATTTTTGCATATGCAAAAATCGAATTATGGATATCCAAAATTCGATTTATGGATATCCATAAATCGATTTTTAGATATCCAAAAATAGTCAGCATTTTTACATATGCAAAATTCGATTTATGGATATCCATAAATCGATTTATGGATATCCAAAAATCGAATTTTGGATATCCATAAATCGATTTTTGCATATGCAAAATTATTTTTGGATATCTAAAAATATTTTTACATATGTTAAATTCGATTTATGGATATCCATAAATGAATTATGGATATCCATAAATGAATTATGCATATGTAAAAATAGTGAATAAATATAGAAACGGCGCCTCATAATTTGAGGGTCAGTTCCCTTCTAGGAATTTGTGTCCAAATGAGGGTCGGACCTGCGGTTTGCAGTTCAGTTGGCATCTCTGTAATGTCTAGAAGTGATAATGGTATTAGCAAGTCAGTGCCTCATTGAAGATTCTTGAATGACTTGTTTTTGAGTTTTCCCCCACTGCATGGAGCACTACCTGTAAGTTTTTGTCGGTATACAATATACCTCCAATATTGGAGCACCATTTCTGAGTGAAAATGATTTCACCACCATCATGAATATTTACAACTTTCATCACATCGCATACATGTCATTTATTTACACTAAATAAATTAATTATAACATGTACAAATTTCAGTGCAAGTTATAATTTGGGTAAATTCACATGAACATGAAAAGCATTAATCTCGCATGGACTTTAATTGTGTAAATCTCATGAATGACCATCTGTTTAATTTTGGGATGGGTTTATATTATATAAATAAGTGCTACTGTTTAACCCTCTTGCTGCCAAACAGGCATATGTGTACTCTACTGACAGCCTGCCATACAGGACATATATGTCCTTTCAATAAAAATGACAACTCTTAGTTAAATGAAATAAGAGAAACACAAAATCTTTTGTAAGGTAAACAAAAATACACAATGTTGACTATTGAGATTATAATCCACAATTAACTAATGTCATATGACTACAAACGTATCTTTATGTCATAACCTATTGTTGAAGTCATATCATTTCGCATTGTGAATTTCAATTTGGCATTGCCAACGTTGGGTTGAAAATTAATTTGGCAACAAGAGGGTTAATCGTGAAAATGGCTTGAGATTAATTCATTTACAGTATCAGTCTTTCGTTTATTTTTCCAGGTATAGTAACCTGTACATGTATGATCTGCAACAACCTGTCACAGCCATGGACTGGATTGATGATGGAACTAGTTAGTATCTTAAGTCTTAGACATCCAGGGTTGTCTCTAAGCCTTTTGTGAATGGGTCCAGGACCCTAGGCCTTGTAATTGTAATTGTGAAAAATAGTGTTCTATAAAGTGATTCAACCTAAAATGTGTGACTTTTCACTCTATTATTGTTTTGTCTCTGCCGTTCACTCCTTAATGATTAGCTACCAGCCAGTTCCAAAGTATGAGGCTGGTAACTTTTGTGAGGGATTGGTTACTTTTTCAATAGTTGCTTATATACCACAATATATAAAATGTTGAAATTATCAAGACAAAAAACCGGTTTTAAAATTTTAGACGTATTTTGAACACTGCACATATACAGAGAATGTTTGACAACTCACACCATCAGAGACTTGTGTTTCCAGCAATAAATATTATATTTTCAACTTCTTTCTGGCAATTACCAGTATTTTAATGTTTCATTTTTGTTAAAATACTGTATACATTTACATATTCCAGAATATATTATCAGTACAATTTCTATGATTTTTGCATTTAAAACTGTATGACAAACGTGATGACTTCAGGTTTTCTATTGTCAACATTTCTTTTCTATGCAGCAATATACCTGCCTCTCCTGCTTTTGGTGTATTTGTTTCCCAATTAATACACTATGGTAGAGCTTGTTCCCACTACAGGAATTTTATGCAACTAAGCAAGCTGCTTGACCTGTGGATATTGCAAGCCTAGGCTTATCAAGGCCCTCAAAAGGTTTTATGGCAATCATCACAGTATCATTGATAAGTTTGATGTCTCTGTGGCCAGGATTGCCTTGGGTATATTTGACGTCTCATAGTTCCATGTTCCTTTCACTTAATTTTGATTATATATGTGGCAGGTGTAATTAGATAAACAGGAGTTGCTTACCCTTCCAGAGCACCCGGCCTCACTTCTCTGCTGGAAGTTCACATGTTTCACTTGTCAATTTCAAAGTTTTTACTTTGCTTCTGGATTGTGATTACGAAATGGATTAGTATGTTTGTTTTTGATTCACAACAATTAATAGACAAAATTTCCAAAATGTGTATAAATATAGTCCTTTTCAAAGAATTTTTAACAAATTTGCTAAAATGATTACCTTTTGAAATAATTCCTCAGAAATTTAGTATCCAATGAAGATTTTAGGTACCATTTATATTCCAGAATAATAGACACTCATTGTAATTAATGACTCTTGTCTAATGACAAATTTTATGATATACTATCATACTTGTGTTTATGTATGATTTATATATTCCAGGGTTGTGTGTAGCTGTATCCAATGGCAACAAACATGAGATAGCAGAGATGTCTCTTCCTGATAAAATATTGAAATCAGAAGAAGAAAATTCTGTAAGTCAGACCTGCTTTAAAGACCACCTTTATATAAAGGCCACTTGCCTTTAAAGACCAGTTAAAATTTATCTCAATTGATCACTATTCATGTTTTCATGTTATTTGAACCTGTATATAAGGGTCACCTCTCCATAATAGTCATTTTTACTGGCTCCTTTCCAGTGGTTTTTATAGAAGGTTTTACTGTATATCTTAAAGATATGGCCCAGTGTCTATTTTGTGTGGAAGCTTAGTTGGTAGAGTGCTCACTCCATAAGTGGGGGGTGGGGGGGGGGTTGTAGGTTTGAACCCTGACCTGGTCTGACCCAAGATTTGACTTGAAAGTGGGTAGTGACTGTTTTTTCACCAAGCACTCAGCATTATGAAATGAAAGTCACGGTTCTTTGGGATGGGAACTTAAAATAAAGAGGTCCCATGTCGGGGTAGGTGTGCCACAATAAAAAAAACCCTGCTATATAATGCCATCAGCTCGATTTAAGTGAATTTTTCTTGACTGGGACATTAACTCCATTCACCTGATTTCTAGATGTCTTAAACTTTTTAACAACTTGACTTGCTTATATTATATATATCTGATTTCTATGTGTTAAAAGCAAATATGTTGCATAAAGACAAATGAGAGGCCAACATATAACTTAAAAAGTATTTTCCAGAACTTTTTGTTCCTTTAGTAAATCCCCACCATCAAGTCAGGCATCTTTCATTTACAACTTTAAAACCAATACTTGTTTTTTTTTTTAAGTTACTGTGTTTCAAATGGCACAGCATGGAAAACATCTTAGTTTTCATAGATCAAATCCAATATGCTCTGGTATAAGGGAGACAATCCATATTTTTTGGGCATTTCTAAAAGTGTACAGCTACTGAACAGGAAAATGTGCACACCTCGACATTCATATATACATGATATAATACCAAATGGTATAAGGAAGACAGTCTATTTTTTATGTTTCTAAAAGTTGTTTCAAAGTAACTGGATTTCTGTTGCTTAATCATTGAGGAAAGTTCAATTTGTCTTGCTGCCTATGTTCAAATCTCACTCAGTAATTATATATAATATATACCAGCTGCAGGATCACTTGAGTCATTCCAAGCCTGAGTGCATAACCTTCTCATATAAAACCAGCATCATCTGTTGTTTTTATCCTGTTTTTAACTTGTTATTTTTGTTATACTGTTGTTGACCATGCGCATCAAGTGGCAAAATCTTTGACAAGACAAAGTTGGCCAGTAAAAGGAAGAAAAAGAAGAAGAAGATATATAGTTTATTAATAAGTATGCAAGGCCAAATCCAATAGTACAATTCAAATTTAAATATAAATCTCGCTCAAGACTAATCCTAATATGTGAGAAAGTAAATTTGCTTGCAAAAGGTTGGCGGTTCTCTCAGGGCACTCCCTCTCTCTCTCCTCCCCCCCCCCCCCCCCCCCCCCCCCCCCCTTCCACTGACCATCTCGATATAAGTGAAAGAATCTTGATTGGATGTTGAACACTTATCCTATCCACTGAAAAATTTACATATATTTCCAAATATATAAAAATATTTTTGTCAACAAATTTGGAATTATCTGCCCTTCTTGAAACTTTTTATTTTTCAGGGGCTGGTAAAGGACAGAGACTTTAGGATTATCAATGGTGGGTTTTGTGACAACCAAGTCACAGCTGTCAAACATGTACCAAATACAAGGTAATTATCATGTCTCAGATTTAGACAAGTTTTGGTTTACAAAGGCTAATTTAGCTACAAAAACATTAGAAGCAAGTTTATAATGATAATGAGGGGCCCTTCTGCTTGGCGAAACCAGAAATTGTTAGATTCTGGTGATGGTGCATGAGAGAAAATCTAAATAATGTATAGAACTTCTCTGAAAACAAGCATCCCTTTAAAAAATCTCACAAATCAAACTGTTACAATCTGTGTGTCCTGAGAAATTGTTCAGCATAGACATGTTTTTGGTTTGCTGACATTCAAAGTTCTGTTTAACAGGTTCCCGTGTATCAAATTCCAAGTGATAAATTGACTTCTCAAATCTCAAATAATTTATTATTGTCCACTCCATATTTTCTTATATATTTGGCGTATTTGTTTCCCAATTAACATGATTAATACACTATGGTAGAGCTTGTTCCCACTACAGGGACTTTGTAGAACGAAGCAGGCTGCTTGCAAATGAATTGTTGACTCAGGGATATTGCAAGCCTAGGCTTATCAAGGCCCTCAAAAAGTTTTATGGCCGTCATCACAGTATTGTTGATAATTGTGTCCCATAAGTCCATGTTCCTTTAACTTAATTTTGATTTCACATGTGGTGGATGTAGTTAGCTTAACAGGAGGTGCTTACCCTGCCGGAGCACCCAGCCTCACTTCCCTTGTGAAAGTTCACGTGTCTAACCTAACTTGTCAGTTCCAAAGTTTTCACTTTGCTTCTGGATTGTGATTCAGACATGGATTAGTATGTTTGTTTTTGATATTCCATGCTACCTACTCTGTACTGAACTACTATTTAACCATGTCTATGTCAATTTGTAGGATAATATGTGCATGTCCAAGAGTCAGCAGTAATTTAAGCAGAGTAGAAATTTGGGAGTTAGGAAGAGACGATACTGGTATGTTTATGTACTTACCTATCTTTATTAGAATCAGTCTTTTGATTTAATTATTTTCATCAATTTGACATTATACAGGTATTTTAAATGTCTCATAAGCCAATATACATTTATTGCCTGTGAGTGAGAGAGATATGAACATTTGTTCACCTGCAACAAGTCATATTGTGACTTGAAGGATGAACAAATGTTCATATCTCCCTCAAACAAAGGCAATAAATTGTTTATTATACCGAAAGATAACCATGGTAATAAGAAAGACAGAAAGAAAGAAAAATATTTTGAAAAAGACAGTCTTTCTCTGATTTATCTCTTTTTCTCCTATTGGAAGTCATCAGATGCAAATGCTAGAACGTCGTGACTGATTCTCCATGTATGACGTCATATCATTGCGACCTCAGAGTGTGTTCCAAAGAGATGGGATATGATGTTTTCAGCAGGATACAAAATGTTTTTTCCACCCTGACCACATGATCCTACATTCCAATCAAATTACAGATAGCATTGTATTTTTCTAATGAGGTATAATTTATATATTTTGGCTGGATATTGTTCTGTGATATATTGTTTTAATTGTGTTCATTTTATCATGTTAATTGACACATATGATATGTGACACTGTAATAAACTATTCTATTATTATTATTTTAATTTTTTCAGATTTAATACAAAGAATAGGTAGCATTAAAAATCCTATTCCAAAAAAGTAAGTAATTCTTACATCACAAATCACATTACATGTACTTATTATAGAAAATTGTTTAACGCAGGAGATTTTGAAAAATTATGTTATTATATACTCAAATGAAGACTACTGTAGGAACTACTCTGTTTGTGACAGTGAAATACTCTTCATATCTATAGAAAATCAAATAAAATTGACTAAAGATTGATATTTTTCACTTACTTGTACCTAGTCGTAACAGGAAATCTGTATGCGCATCTGCGATTACCCCAGAATATTTCTGCACAGAGCAAAACGTTAGCGCTATGGGGATTTAACATGTTGAAAAACCAGGCAAATAGCACACCCTGTCGCGCATGACATAAAACATCACCAAGGACATCACTTCGGGTGTAAATATCGTCATTTTTGCCATGTAAAATCCCCGTAGTGCCAACATTTTATTTTCTACAGAAATACTTTATGACAGTCGCAGATGCGCCTACAGATTTCATGTTATGACTAGGTACAAATAAGTGAAAAATATCAATCTTTATTCAATTTTATTATTTTTTTTTATGGATGTAAAGAGTAGAGTATTTCACTGTCACAAACAGAGTGGTTCCTACAGTAAACTTTGTTTTCATTTATTATTGCCTTTTGTTTCAAAGTTTTTACTTTGGTTTGGAATTGTGATTTGGACATGGATTAGTATGTTTGTTTTTGATTAAGTCAGGAATTGTAATCATCTATAAATTTTAACTTGAAATTTTTTTTCATGTAAGTTTAACAAAGATTTATCTTAACTAGGGCTTTTCAAATTACCCTCAGTGTAATAACACATACTTTTATTAATTCTGTATATATATACATGTACATCTATTTCTAGAAACAGGGCATATTATGGTAAGGACACATCTAACTATGTTTGTTAACCCAAAATAGGTCATCTTACCTACAAAGTTAAAGAAAGTTACTTTTTGTTCTTTTTTTTGTGACCTTTACTAACAGTTTAATAGTAAATAGGCGGGTCTTGCTTCCTCTAGAAGTACTTTTGTTAACAAGAATATTCTGCTTATATCAAGGCTGGCATTTCCGGACAGTTGAGGAAATGAGAGTGCCTATAGCAAAACACATCTTAAACTGTGAGAATCACTTTGATTTGTAAGACACACTTTAGACTACTCAGCCACCAAGAGTTGAATGCCCAAAAATATCAGAGAAAGCCTGCTGTGACTGAAATATTTATTATCCCCCGCCTTTCGATGAAAAAGGGGGATATTAAATTCAAGTTTCCATCCGTCCGTTCTCCATTCCGTCTGTCCATTCTTCCGTCCGTCCAAAATTTTTGTCTGATTCTCCATGACTGAAGCATTAATTCACAAAACTTGGTGCAAAGTATCAATATAGATAGGAGATGAGCATATCGTTAATTCAAGTTGGTTTGCTCATTTCCTCAGAGTTATGGCCCTTTGAACATAACTTACATAAGTGCAAATCACAAAAAAAAAAAAACCTGCTGGCGGGGGATCCCAATTTGAATTTGCATGTTGTTCTTATAGCATTTTTCTGGTTATCATAGTTGTTCTGTATATATTTGCAGTGATACATGTAAGTTAGCTGTATTTCCTGACGAGAAAGTAGCTGTATTTGGATCTCATATAGATAATATATGTTTAGCTGATATAAACACTAGGCAGATCATTCAACAATCAGAAGGTATTTTATTGTTAAACCCAAATCCTAATTTATCCAGTGTTGTTATGAACATGTAACATAGAAACAGTAAACAGTTAAAGTCATAGCTTGAAAAGTCTAAAAAGGGACAAAAACATTTGCTAAAACTCCTTCTTTTTTGTATTTTATGTAATTTTTTAGCTCAGATGAGCTATTGCCATCTATCTTCGTCTGTCGTGTATTGTTCGTTGTGCGTCGTGCGTCATGTGTAAACTCCTCCAAAACTACAAAGCCAAATTCGATGATACTTGGCAGTAATGATGTCTAGGTGAGGGGCTTTCAGATTGACAGAAATGAAAGGATTATGTCCCCTTCCATTGCAACTGAATACTGAAATGGTTTATCTAAAAAACTATCAACTTTTTGTATAGGCATGTATATTGGAATATTGTAGGCATTTGCCTAATGATCATTTTGATATATGAATGAAGGTCGTAGGTTCAAAGGTCAAGGTCATAGATGCGAATGAATACTTAAATGGTTCATTATCTCAAAAACTTTCAACTTTTTGTATAGGCATGTATATTGATTCCATGAAAATAATGACATTGTAATCAAGCCAGCTTGTTGGAACATCTCTAATAAGATTTTTAGCTCACCTGAGCTGAAAGCTCAGATGAGCTATTGCTATCCATCTTCGTCCGTCGTGCGTCGTGCGTCGTCCGTCGTGCGTAAACTTTTTACATTTTAATCTTCTCCTCCAAAACCACTGGGCCAAATTTAATGAAACTTGGTAACCATCATGCCTGGGTGAAGCCCTCTCAGATTTGCACAAATGAAGGAGTTATGTCCCCTTGGGGCCCCATAAGGGGGGAAATAGTGAAAAACTTTAAAAATCTTCTCCTCTGAATCTACAAGACATATACCTTATTTATTTCATATATAACATCCTTAGGTCATCTAGTTTCAGATTTGCACAAATGGTAGCCATGGGGCTCAAAATGGGGAAATGGTAAGGTGCTGAGTGGGGAAATTGCTAAAAAATTATGTATTTGTCAATATATCTTGAAAACTATTAACTTTTTGTATAGGCATGTATATTGGAATATTTTATGTATTGGCCTAACGATCATTTTGATATATGAATGAAGGTCATAGGTTCAAAGGTCAAGGTCATAGCTGCGAACGAATATTTAAATGGTTAATTATCTCAAAAACTATAAACATTTTGTATAGGCATGTATATTAGAATATTGTAGGCATTTGCACAACGATCATTTTGATATATGAATGAAGTTCATAGGTTCAAAGGTCAAGGTCATAGATGCAAACTAATACTTAAATGGTTAATTATCTCAGAAACTATAAACTTTTTGTATAGGCATGTATATTAGAATATTGTAGGTATTGGCCTATCGATCATTTTGATATATGAATGAAGGTCATAGGTTCAAAGGTCAAGGTCATAGATGCAAACGAATACTTAAATGGTTAATTATCTCAAAAACTATAAACTCTTTGTATAGGCATGTATATTGGAATATTGTAGGTATTGGCCTAATGCACATATTAATATACAGATGTTTTAGCTGTTTATAAATAATATATTGTAGCTAGACTTTAAATATGTTATATATAGCATACTTATATAATAATTATTATAAATAATTTGCAAAAATACTTGCATATTATTGGCCCTTACTGCTGAAAATTTTGATATTCTCTTTTATTAATGTCATTGGCCATTGAACCTCTGCATAAGATATGTACTCTTCATCAGGTGAGCGTTAAGGCCCATGGGCCTCTTGTATGTTTATAAATGACACAATGCGCATGTTCATGTTACGAAAAGCACAAAATAGTAGTAACTTAAAAACTATGTTGACAGAAAACACCATGGAAATGAAATAATTTTTTAACATTTTGTTCTTGTATCATTTTGTTTATTTTATTTTTTAGCAGATACAGAATTAACAGAGATTATAAGTACAGTGCATACATTGGACCAAAACCAGATCATATGTTGCTGCCAAAATACTGGAGATGTTGTTATACTTGATAAAAGACAGAAATTCAAAAATGTGGATAAACATACTAAACCTTCCACCAGTGAACCTTTGTTTTGGACTCAGGATATTGACAGATCAACGGACCATGTATATCAGTTATCATCTGGTGGGAATATTAACATTCTGGATGTCAGAAAACTAACGGACAGTGTTAATTGTTTTAATGTAGAAATAAGTTGCACAGCCCAAACAGATTTCTTGACTATACAGGTAGGTTTATTTGCAGATTTTTAGCTCACCCGGCAAAGCCATGGTGAGCTTATGGCATGATGTGTGCATACGTGTGTATATCAGCATACTTTAGTTTTCACCTCTGAAATCACCAGGCCAATTTAATTGAAGATTGATGTGGCAGGTCCTTATTTGAGTATGTATTTAATTAAACAATATTGGTACAAAAAACAGAATATGATATCTGAGTGTACTGTTTTCAATAATATACCAGTCAAACCTGTCAATAAAGGCCACCCAATGGAACCAGTAAAAGTGACCTTTATGAGCAGGTGGCCTTTATATACAGGTTCAAATCATATGAATAAAGAACAATTAGGATAAAATTCTACTGGCCTTTATAAGCAGGTTGCCTTTATATAGAGGTGGCCTCTAAGGCAGTCTGGACTGTATTAAAAGTCCTCAGTACTTTAAAAAAATTTGTTTCTTTGTTGAAATTGAGACAGTTTTGGTTACATATTAAAAGTTTCATTTTCCTGCCATTTCTCTGCAATCACCTGACATCAGAGAAAAAGTGGTTATGATGCTACATTTGACATACTATAAACATATCTATTTAGCCATTTATTACTATTAAAACTTCTTTTCTGAAGTGAGCTGGGCCCCTAACTCAAAATAGTTAAGCTTCATCCCTGGTTGACGTTCAGTAAGTGAACTGACAAACTTTCTCCTACTAAGATTTGAGTAGAATTTAAACCTTGGCAACGAAAGGCACTGTGATCTGTTAGCATGTGTTTTTGAGGTCCTGCTGGTTTGTTTAATGATTAGAAATAATAACTTATATTTATTTGTAATTTTAGGCATCACCAGATAAGAAAGCAAACTTCTCAATATCAGGTACATAAAATTATCAAATACCATACATTAATGTCCCACGCATAATTACATGGTTCCCACCTGTCAGGGATTTTTTTTTTCAAGGTTAGAAAATTGTCAGGGAATTTCAAATATTTAATAAATGTCAGGGAATGTTGTATTTCAAGAGTTGTGTCCTGTTGAAATGGGGTTCGCCCTGCTGTACCACGTGATACCCTCTATTGTTCATGCGGAACACCTATTTCTAATGGATATGGAATAACATGAGACGAAGTTTTTCCGCGAAAACGATGTCATTCCGGGAATCTGTGACATTGACCTTTTCCAAAAATTACACAACTCAAAACTATTTTGTTATGATGTAATGCTTACACAAAGTTTTGATCATCTAATCTTTCCAAATAAAGAATCACAATATTACAATTTTCATTTATTATTTGGGTAAGACTTCAATCTTTACACAAATATTAGGAGTTAATTGCAGGGATAAGATAAACAAAATTCAGTTGATCAACAGTCATTTAGATACTTTACAAGGTCAGATTTCACAGATGCAACCAACATTAAAACCTTGTTATAATGCCCCACGATAGCTTTGCCACCTTGCCACCTTTGTTACATTTCTTTTTATTTATTTTAGGTTTTGATTCTAGTGTTTATGTTTTTAACTGTAAAGAGATGAAACATGATTCAACACTTAAACCATGCTTTGTGCATGAAGGACATTTGAAAAACTGTATTGACCAATCAAAAGAAACTAGAGTCATTACTCATGTGTGGCATCCATGGCAACCAGATTTGATTTTATCAGCTGCTAAAGATGGTTCTTTACATGGATGGCAGTACAATGCTGGCCATTGTACTAAATCTTGATGATAAAATGTAGTGGTTTGTATAATTTTAATAAAAAGAAACATTGAGAAACTTTCTTTCTTATTTTTTTGGATACCACCAGTTTGTTTAGATTATGCAGCTCAATTTACCAATGCATAAAAAATGTTTAACCTTTCCACCACCTAAAGGACAAAGGGCCTTGGGGTGGCAGAGTGGTCCAATAGGCAGACTTATGGATCAAAATGCCATTCACCACCACATAAAACTTTTATTTGAGATACTACTTCCTCGCCTAATGCTGGATATTATGAGAATAGAGATTCGACTGGTTCATCTGGTGTCAGAATAATGTGACCGTGGAGTGGTGTGCTTGTCTGGGGCATACTCGCTCTGTTAACTAGCACCTTAAATTTGTCCTGAGTGCAAATAAGTACAAGGTAGACTAGGAAACACACTTGCACATCAGTCACGCATACACCGACCTGTTCTTGGATTAAATCTCTGAAGATCAATAACACTTGATCTCGTACACAGGGGCCAGTTTCATAATAAAATTTTAAAAATATCCATAAGTATATAAAAAAGAGTACTCCTTTTTATATACTTATGGATATTTTTTAAATTCTATTATGAAACTGACCCCTGTGGTCGCGTCGCAAATAGCTTTAAGATTGCTGATGCACCACTAAAGTATACTATTACAACAACAACAATAGCTATAGTTTATGGTAAGAGTCTGTTCTTCTAAGTACACACAATAAGGGTATCTCTAGCAATAAACTTCCCAGTAGAAAGGTAGCACCAGTGAAGTACAACATAACGTCATCTGATCCAATTGCCTCTGATAAACCAGCTGTAAATGAAAGTATAAATATATTTATTAAGTAATAACTAAAATGGGATGCCTTTTTGAACTTGTCCCACAAACGGACCCCGAATGGGAAATGCATGATCAATATAAGAATAGCCCATGACACATCTACTCCACCCAAATATGCTTTTTTGAAGTTTTATAAAGATAGGTTTAACAGTTTTCGAGAAAAGAAATGTCATGCCGGAAGAAATGGAGTAAATACTGCCCTTCTCCGTGTTTTGGGGCATAAATAGTTTGAAAATAACTGAGTTGCGGATTTAGCATACTCTCCTTGGTGTTACTAATGTTATATTTTATCCATTTATTAATTATTTGGACCCTCTTGATGAAAGATATTTTTCTGTTAAATGATGAATTTCATATTGCACCAGAATGCATTTTTTTAAGCTTAGACCTTTAGGCTATCACCGTATACGCCCCTTACCTTAAACACAATTTATCATGAATTTATCACCCCACGAAATAACTTTAGAATCACCAAAAATGGGACACCACAAAAATAAATTATTTATTATCAACAATTAACTTAGAAGCGCCTCATTGAATTTATTGCACCCATGAAATGGTATTTTTAGATCCACAGAACACGAAAAGAAATCTAATAGTTATACTTTACCTGCTATAGGGCTTCCGATAAAAGCACCAATTCCTGATGCCAGCGTGATGTAGCCAAGACTACTGGCTAATACTGCCCTGTCAAACAGATCAACTATGAGGACATTAGCAAGACATAAGATTCCACCTGAAACAAATGGAAAAAAGAAATATGACTTTGAACATTCAGTCTGAAGTTGAAAAATAATGACCACGTCTGAAATACAATTTTGTTTCTGGATATATTTGACGTCCCATAGTCCCATATTTCTTTCATTCCAAATGTACACTTGTGGCAGTTGTAGCTAGCTGGCTAGCTAAACAGGAGGTTGCTTACAATTCCGGAGCATACGGTCTCACTTCCCTTGTGGAAGTTCACAAGTTTAAATTAATTTGCCAGCTTTAAAGTTTTTACTTTGCTTTGGGATTGTGGTTTGGGCATGGAGTCGTGTGTTTGTTTTTGATTACTATTAATGCTTCTAACCCTTACCATAAGATTAAACTTACTTGGTGTTACTCCATTGGTCATACAAGAGCTTTTAAAAGTCTTGACTACGTAATTTAGGCTGTTGATGCAGCTGCTGCAAAACGGTAGAACACTTTAGAATACCTGAGAACACAGTTACTGTGTTTGTTTTGAAGGTGTTCCCGAGACGTAAGAACAGTTAGCATGTTATTTAAGTATGCCCGGTGCCATTAGGAACACACATCTTAACTTACCTAATGGGAATAAGTCAGAACGCTTATAACACCACATGAGAACACACTGCGTTATGTAGGTGTTCCCTTTACCCCGTAAGAACAATTAGCGTGTTATTTAGGTAGGTGTGTCCGGTACTCTTAAGAATGTGTTTTAGCTCATCAATGTGAATACGGCAGAACGCTAATGATAACGCCCAATTACACAATAAGTTTGTTGTGTAGGTTTTCCCGGAACACTTAGGAACATATTCTTGACTTACCTAATGTGATTCAATAGGCTGCCATAAGAAATACTATTTAAACATAGTTATTATAAAACGTTAGAACGCTATTAGAACATCGAGAACACAGTGTGTAATGCAGTTGACCCTGTGTCTTGAACCCCTTTTATGACACTTTCTTAGCTTACCTAATGTGAACCCATATGCTGCCGTTAGAAATACTACTTGAACATAGTTATTACAAAACGACAGAACACATTAAGAGAACACAGCTGTGTAGGTTTGGCCGTAATCTTGGTATCCGGAAGGAACACACGTGCGCTAATAAGAACACATGAGAACATAGCGTGTTATGTAGATGTTCACAGAGCTCTTTAGTACGCATTCGCTTACCTAATGTAAATTCATAGGCTGCCGTTAGAATTATTATTTGCCAATAGTTATTACAAAACGGCAGAACGCTTATCAGAACATCTGAGAACACAGCTGTGTGTGTGTGGCTGTTACCTTGGTATCCGGAAGGAACACATGCGCGCTAATTTAGAACACACGAGAATACAGTGTGTTATTTACCTGTGCTTGGAACCCTTTAGAACACTCTAAACTTACCTAATGTGAATCCATAGGCCACAGTTAGAATTATTATTTGCCAATAGTTATTACAAAACGGTAGAACGCTTATCAAAACACCTGAGAACACAGCTAGGATGTTGTGTAGATGTGGCCGTAACCTTGGTATCTTGAAGGAACACATGCCAAAAAAAACTTTACCGATGCCACTTGCAAGTCCTTGAACAGAGAGTACAACTGAGGCTTCGCTTAAGTCATACCCTTTGTTAACTATGATGTTGGGTAGAAAGTACAGTGGTATAAATTCTCCTATAGTTATGACTAAAGTGGTTAGAAAAAACGCAACAAAAAGTGGATCCTTAAATATGCCAAGATTAGAGGAGCATGTCTTTCCCGGCTTATCAACTTCATATTTTGTCTTCTCTCCCTGTTTGTTTGTTTTCCCTGCAATTAAAAGAAAAATATGATATGCATTTTAACTAAAACGTTGTCTACAAAAATGTGCATGAACTTGGCAAACAATGGGTTAAAAGTATAAGATATTCGATGATTTTGTGGGAAGGTACTAACGTTAGTCAAACACAAACATACCAGTCTCCTTTCAAATCAAAATTTGACCTAATTTTCTCTATGTTATGACTTTTGAGTTTTATTAAAACTAGTACATAAAATTGTAATTTGGCAGTATACACATTTTTGGAAGAATCAGCAACAGTCCAGCCTGCCCTAAAGTCCACCTCTATATAAGGGCCACCTGCTTTTAAAGGTCAATAAATTTGTATCCCGATTGTTCTTTATTTATTATATTTGACGGGTTGAAGGTATTTAAACAACAGGGTTCCTGTATTTAACAATAATTTTAAAAATTGTAAAGTTTGTAAAAAAAAAATAATAATAATTAAAAGTGAAAAAATAATTGGATGTGACACACAATAACTCCACTCCGTGCAAATGTTTTAACATACCTTGTGTTAGCTTCTGACTCTTCAGCAGTGGAAAATACACTGCTCCGCTGACCATAATGTGTAATGACACGGCAGCATTGAGCAGTAATGCATTAGAAAGTCCAAACTCCTTTAGAATAAAGTCTTGTAAAACTGGGTATATAGTAATCCCTACAGCACCACCACTCATCGCTAAACCAAAGGCGATAGGGCGCTTTTTATCAAAATACTGATTCACAATTAGATTTGAGGTTGCAAAGGTACAACCGAACCCGATTCCTAGAAATAGATCAAGTTAAAATCAAACTAAAACTGACTCGTTAGACCCAAATACTCCCACCCCAAACATTTAATGTTTTCTTGTGACCTTGACCTTTCCGATATGACCTTGGTTCAAGGTCATGTTACACTTTTGAATCATGAAGATTATTCACGTCAAGTTTTATGACAATCGTCCGAAGCAATTATGAGTTATGGCCCGGACACAATTTTACACAGGCAGACGAACATGGTGATTCCTATGTATACTAGTACCCCTTCAAAAAGTTTGCGGGGGTATAACACGAGTTAATTAAAAGTCTCTTGAGAGACATGTACCCCCTCTCTAACATTGCCAAGTTTTAACCTTGTGGCCTTGAACCTTGACCTATTGAGCTTTTGGTATGCAACACACCATCTCATGCTGGTTTACATCTGTGCCGAGTTTGTTCAAAATTCATCAATAGACATTGAAGATATGAAGCGGGTGCGATAATATCTTACGTTCCCAAATTGTACTAAAGGTACATATCCTTTGTTATTGATTACTGCATTGGTAAATGCTGTTTATTTTACTAAAAAAATTATATGCGTTGTCAAACTGAGCCGATCCGTTTTGTCCTATTAAAAGTTCTTGTTATAAGGACACATTCCCGTGTCACAATAGGCATGACACAATAAAGAACCCTCTTGTGTTGCATAATGCTATCAGCGCAACGCACATGCAAAATTTACTGCACCTTCTCCTATAGCTGGCGACGTCTCGGTATAAGTGAAATATTCTTGACTGTCGGGACGTTAAAAACCATTACTCAATTCAAATCTTTTGTTCCAATGGTATTAAAGCTTTTCATATAGCTTGAAGTCGCAAACCAACAATTTCTTTTTTTTTTTTTTTTTTTTTATTTAGGCTACATTATGTTAATTGTACTGACCTTGAAAAACTCCTAGACATACAATTAAAGCCGGAAGTGACGTAATAAATGCTGATACAATTAAACTTGTGAATATGATTATACTGCCAAGTAATGTCACAAATCTACAGCTAACCCTCTTTGCAAGTGGTAGAACTAGGGGAGCTGAAAATACATGAGGTGAAAAAATCCGTATGTTGTAACCCATGAAGATGCGAATTAAGAGTTGATGTTTTGAAAACGATAATGAAATCAACAAACAACCATTCTATATTTTAGGGAAAGAGTGGTTTTAAAGTGGTGAGTGGTCGAACCAGGGAGCTGAACAAAAACACAATTTTAAAAACCCGTATGTTGTAACTCGTGAAGATACAATTAATGAAAACTACATTGTAAATACTGAGAAGTAAAGTTTGTAAAACTATTTTTAAAAATAGCAATAGCAATAGCAATTTTGTAATTTCAGAATTTTAATTCAACAGCCAACGCAACAATGATAATGGTAAAAACAACCTAACAAGGCGTTTATTTAAAGAATATCCATATTGGAGACAACTGATTATGAAACTCGACTTTGGACGAGCACAAGTACTAGAGTCAATGTCCAGTGATGTGGTTACAGTATTCCTGAAAGGCCACGACAGTTATTCGGTACTATGGACCGAATTATTTGTCTTCAACTGCTACTTTTATAAGAGGTCGTGGCACAGAAATATTGGGTTTACCGGTACTGCTCGTTAAAAAGACTTTGTATCTCATTATAAAGACTAAGTATCCCGTTATAACGAGATCAATTTAACTAGGTAGTTTGTCGTTATAACGAGATCAATTTAAACTTTTTGATGTCCTTAACCAGCCGCCGTAGCTTATTGCAGAAATGAGTTATAGGCCGAATTACCTGCCTTAACGATGTTATGTTAGTTTTTAATACGATGACACATGTATAAAAAAAGATAACGTCTTTACTTTTAATATAAAGGCAGATCATTCGGTCTTACTAAAATAATGAATGCATTAAGTTGTATTACCTATACCGAGATACAATCCACTCCTGATAGAGCCAATCCACGATACATCTACTGCATCCACATTTAGATTATCCATAATGTCCACATACAACACCCCGTATGATGACTTAAGGCCAGCTTCTATGGCGTATTGGAGAAAACAACCAAACACAACCACCCAACCCCAACCTCCATCAGGGGGTGTTGGGGTTTCCATGGTAACAGTCGTCTGGTGATCACAACTCCCATACCCAATTGTCCTCTTTTTATGTTCACAATTATCGTCTGTTGTCATAGTTCTGTAGTTGTCAATTTCATCTCCTTCTGTCGGTTTCTTGAAATTATCATTACTGTCGTCTGCCAAAGATTTTTCGAAATCATAATTTTTGTCACGTACCTGCATTTTACCAAAATTTCGTTTTAGCCTACTTCAAACCCGTTTTATTAGACGCATTAATTGTAATTTTCAAAACTTTGTTAAAACGCGTTGCGAAAAAACCCAATTATTTTATAATACAGACCTGTCCAAAGTTTAACGAAAAGGAGTCGAAGCTGCCAGGTGGCCGAGATAAGTATAGCAATTAGCCGAAACCAAAAGTTGCTGAGAGATAGGTAGTACTCAGATGCCGAAAAACTGTCGAGATATATGTAACGAGGGGCTGAAATGAGCTGTCAATCCAGCTTAGTGTTAAACTTTAGACAGGTCTGTACTGTACTCATATATTATATTTAACAGTGAGCTTTATTTTTTCAAACCGGTTAAAAGTTGAAATTAGCAATATATTCCTTGTCACACACTGGATATGGTCATGATTAAATATAGTAGTAGCTCGGTATACAGTACATGTCTGTCGACAGTTTAACCAGTGACGGATTTAAGGGGGGGGGGGTTGCAGGGGTTGCAGCCCCCTTTGAAAAATTAAAGAGAGAGAGAGCTATTGACTGATGTGACCCCATATGTTAATGTAACAACCCATTTCTGTATACGTGTTGGTCTCTAGAAGCTCGCGCTTTCGGCACTCGCACCTAGCATTGATATACTAGTAATTCCCAACCCCCCCTTTCAAAAAATCCTGGATCCGCCCCTGTTAACACCGAGCTAACGACCGCTAGTGACCGACCAAAAACCTGTCGATAGATATTTATACAGAGATGTAGCTAACGCGGGGTCGAGATGAACTGTCGATTCGGCACTAATTCGTTAGCTTAGTGTTCAACGCCATGGCTGTACTGTTTCACTTATGATGAGCCACATTAGGACATGGACAATATTCGGGCGGCACTAATTCGTTAGCTTAGTGTTCAACGCCATGGCTGTACTGTTTCACTTATGATGAGCCACATTAGGACATGGACAATATTCGGGCGGCACTAATTCGTTAGCTTAGTGTTCAACGCCATGGCTGTACTGTTTCACTTATGTTGAGCCAGATTAGGACATGGACAATATTCGGGCGGCACTAATTCGTTAGCTTAGTGTTCAACGTCATGGCTCTACTGTTTCACTTATGATGAGTCAGATTAGGACATGGACAATATTCGGGCGGCACTAATTCGTTAGCTTAGTGTTCAACGTCATGGCTGTACTGTTTCACTTATGATGAGCCAGATTAGGACATGGACAGTATTCGGGCGGCTTTATTTGGTTAGACTAGTGTTCAACGTCATGGCTGTACTGTTTCACTTATGATGAGCCAGATTAGGACATGGACAATATTCGGGGCGGCACTAATTCGTTAGCTTGGTGTTCAACGTCATGGCTGTACTGTTTCACTTATGATGAGCCAGATTAGGACATGGACAGTATTCGGGCGGCTTTATTTGGTTAGACTAGTGTTCAACGTCATGGCTGTACTGTTTCACTTATGATGAGCCAGATTAGGACATGGACAATATTCAGGCGGCACTAATTCGTTAGCTTGGTGTTCAACGTCATGGCTCTACTGTTTCACTTATGATGAGTCAGATTAGGACATGGACAATATTCGGGCGGCACTAATTCGTTAGCTTAGTGTTCAACGCCATGGCTGTACTGTTTCACTTATGATGAGCCAGATTAGGACATGGACAATATTCGGGCGGCACTAATTCGGTAGCCTAGTGTTCAACGTCATGGCTCTACTGTTTCACTTATGTTGAGTCAGATTAGGACATGGACAATATTCGGGCGGCACTAATTCGGTAGCCTAGTGTTCAACGTCATGGCTCTACTGTTTCACTTATGTTGAGCCAGATTAGGACATGGACAATATTCGGGCGGCACTAATTCGTTAGCTTAGTGTTCAACGTCATGGCTCTACTGTTTCACTTATGTTGAGCCAGATTAGGACATGGACAATATTCGGGCGGCACTAATTCGGTAGCCTAGTGTTCAACGTCATGGCTCTACTGTTTCACTTATGATGAGTCAGATTAGGACATGGACAATATTCGGGCGGCACTAATTCGGTAGCCTAGTGTTCAACGTCATGGCTCTACTGTTTCACTTATGTTGAGCCAGATTAGGACATGGACAATATTCGGGCGGCACTAATTCGTTAGCTTAGTGTTCAACGCCATGGCTGTACTGTTTCACTTATGATGAGCCAGATTAGGACATGGACAGTATTCGGGCGGCTTTATTTGGTTAGACTAGTGTTCAACGTCATGGCTCTACTGTTTCACTTATGATGAGTCAGATTAGGACATGGACAATATTCGGGCGGCACTAATTCGGTAGCCTAGTGTTCAACGTCATGGCTCTACTGTTTCACTTATGTTGAGCCAGATTAGGACATGGACAATATTCGGGCGGCACTAATTCGTTAGCTTAGTGTTCAACGTCATGGCTGTACTGTTTCACTTATGATGAGTCAGATTAGGACATGGACAATACTCGGGAGGCACTAATTCGTTAGCTTAGTGTTCAACGCCATGGCTGTACTGTTTCACTTATGATGAACCAGATTAGGACATGGACAATATTCGGGCGGCACTAATTCGTTAGCTTAGTGTTCAACGTCATGGCTGTACTGTTTCACTTATGATGAGCCAGATTAGGACATGGACAATATTCGGGCGGCACTAATTCGTTAGCTTAGTGTTCAACGTCATGGCTGTACTGTTTCACTTATGATGAGCCAGATTAGGACATGGACAGTATTCGGGCGGCTTTATTTGGTTAGACTAGTGTTCAACGTCATGGCTGTACTGTTTCACTTATGATGAGCCAGATTAGGACATGGACAATATTCGGGGCGGCACTAATTCGTTAGCTTGGTGTTCAACGTCATGGCTGTACTGTTTCACTTATGATGAGCCAGATTAGGACATGGACAGTATTCGGGCGGCTTTATTTGGTTAGACTAGTGTTCAACGTCATGGCTCTACTGTTTCACTTATGATGAGTCAGATTAGGACATGGACAATATTCGGGCGGCACTAATTCGTTAGCTTAGTGTTAAACGCCATGGCTGTACTGTTTCACTTATGATGAGCCAGATTAGGACATGGACAGTATTCGGGCGGCTTTATTTGGTTAGACTAGTGTTCAACGTCATGGCTGTACTGTTTCACTTATGATGAGCCAGATTAGGACATGGACAATATTCGGGCGGCACTAATTCGTTAGCTTAAGTGTTCAACGCCATGGCTGTACTGTTTCACTTATGATGAGCCAGATTAGGACATGGACAATATTCGGGCGGCACTAATTCGTTAGCTTAGTGTTCAACGTCATGGCTGTACTGTTTCACTTATGATGAGCCGGATTAGGACACGGACAATATTCGGGCGGCACTAATTCGTTAGCTTAGTGTTCAACGTCATGGCTGTACTGTTTCACTTATGATGAGCCAGATTAGGACATGGACAATATTCGGGCGGCACTAATTCGTTAGCTTAGTGTTCAACGTCATGGCTGTACTGTTTCACTTATGATGAGCCAGATTAGGACATGGACAATATTCAGGCGGCACTAATTCGTTAGCTTGGTGTTCAACGTCATGGCTCTACTGTTTCACTTATGATGAGCCAGATTAGGACATGGACAATATTCGGGCGGCACTAATTCGTTAGCTTAGTGTTCAACGTCATGGCTGTACTGTTTCACTTATGTTGAGCCAGATTAGGACATGGACAATATTCGGGCGGCACTAATTCGTTAGCGTAGTGTTCAACGTCATGGCTGTACTGTTTCACTTATGTTGAGCCAGATTAGGACATGGACAATATTCGTGCGGCACTAATTCGTTAGCTTAGTGTTCAACGTCATGGCTGTACTGTTTCACTTATGTTGAGCCAGATTAGGACATGGACAATATTCGTGCGGCACTAATTCGTTAGCTTAGTGTTCAACGCCATGGCTGTACTGTTTCACCTATCATTTTGATGAGCCAGATTAGGACATGGACAATATCCGGCGACATGAAGGCGCAAATATATGACAGGTTATATAAGAATTGACCCTTTTGCCATTGGTCCAAAAATATACAGGCCCAAAAACATTCTGTCAGTGAGCTACCTTTGGTCTATCGTTGATGCCCTGGGATGGTTCTCCAATGGTACTATATGTATAATTGACCCTTTTGCCATTGGTCCAAAAATAGACAGACCCAAAAACATTCTGCGATTGGGCCACCTTTGGTCCATTGTTGGTGCCCTGGGATGGTTCTCCAATGGTACTATGTGCATAATTGCCATTGGTCCAAAAATATACAGGCCCAAAAACATTCTGCGATTGGGCCACCTTTGGTGCCCTTGGATGGTTCTCCAATGGTACTATATGTATAATTGACCCTTTTGCCATTGGTCCAAATATAAACAGACCCAAAAACATTCTGCGATTGGGCCACCTTTGGTCCATTGTTGGTGCCCTTGGATGGTTCTCCAATGGTACTATATGTATAATTGACCCTTTTGCCATTGGTCCAAAATTAAACAGATACAAAAATATTCTGCGATTGGGCCACCTTTGGTCCATCGTTGGTACCCTGAGATGGTTCTCCAATGGTACTATATGTATAATTGACCCTTTTGCCATTGGTCCAAAAATATACAGGCCCAAAAACATTCTGCGATTGGGCCACCTTTGGTCCATCGTTGACGGTGCCCTTGGATAGTTCTCCAATTGTTCTATATGTATAACTACACGCACTGGACATACAATTTTTCCTCCAGTGCGTGTCCAAAGTCGGGAGTTTTATAGTATGAGTTTCCATATGTATTTAGGTTTTTTTTTGTGTGTGTGTGTTTGTATAAGTGACTAATGTATTATTTATTTGCATTGTTTTGTGTTCTTAATTGCATTAACTGTTGCCAAGTAGTTTTTCATGTTACAAATGTCTTCTTTTCACTATATTATAATATTGTGTTGTTTAACGTCGCATCAGCATTCATTCAGCTATAAGGTATCTTCCTAAGGATCCCGTGACTTAAGTTTCGAAATGCCAAGTGCTTACCGAAAGAACAGTCACTAGCTATTTTCAGAAACCGATCGGGTTAGAACCTAAGACCTCCCATACACTCTACCAAATGACGTATCGTAGTGGTTGTTGACGGTTATTACTCACACTTGTGACATGAAAATCCCTTGTTTCTACCCATGTGGGATTTCCTTGCCTAACCCTAGGGTTAAGACAGGCTACACGGTACACCTGAATAAACAGCTTATTCTGTGGCTCCAAAAGCTTTTAATGGATTTTTAAAGGAATAAGGTGTGAGAAAAAGAATCGATCGCTAATGGTCATATGAGATAGGGAAACCTCAGCCCTCGGTCTTATATATTTGGTCCAGAACGTTGAACCTTAGGCACCCTAGCAGCGATAGATTCTGTTAGTAAAGATCATGTATCGTTAAACTACCCACAACGTGAACAGAAGTTGTTTTGACTTTAGTCACTTTAATTAAAGCACCTGATTTTAACATGGCCCGTTTGTGATTCAACCTTGGAATTATCATAAAATAAAAACAACGAACTGGTCAATTCTGGATTTGTCGGGATAGGACAATTTTAAAAATTACCATTAAAGTATAAATAATGGCATGTCTTTTCAGGTTTATGCATAACACATTTTTAACTCTTTACCAATAGGTACATGTAGGTTTTTTGTGTAAACAGTGAATTCAAATGATATATATATGGAAAATGTCTTGAAATTGGAATTTGTATCAAAAAAATATTAATTTAGAAATAAGAAAAATCATTTTAAGCGAAAACAATTAATATTTTTGAAAGAAAATTTATTTTATGGACGAACTCGTAAAAAGTGGGGAAAATTACTTGGTTTAGAAAGAAATAGCTCGCTGCTGCTTCATCACATGGCAAAATGTTACCAAATAAAGTAACAGCAGACGTGGAATCTCGAGCAACTGTGACAAACGATGAAAATTGCAACTACAAAATGATAGAACCAGACGACGAATATTTAGACGTCAGACATCCGGTAGCAGACAATGGAAACAGTAACTGTCAAAACACCATTTCATATGATGCAAATTCAAACTTCAAAAAGTTGAAAGAAGAAAGCATATATTTTGAAACTGAAAAGACGGAACTCGTCGAACATTCGGTTTTAGCAGACGATAGAAATAGTAACTGTCGAAAAAGTGTTCCTTCACACGACGAAAATTCCAATTTCAAAAAATTGAAAAAAGATGGTAAATATTTTGAAAGTGAAAAGACAGAACTCGTCGGTGAACACTCAGATTTTACGAAACTTTTAGCAGACGATAAATATTGTGACTATAAAAATCATGTAACCATGGAAACTCCTACTCCCTCCGTAACTATGGAAACGCCAATTCCCCCAGATGGAGGATGGGGTTGGGTGGTTGTTTTTGGTTGTTTTATGCATTTTGTTATAGAGGCTGGATTGTTGACGTCATACGGAGTTTTATATGTGGAAATAATGGATTATCTGAAAGTGGACAAAGTTGCTGTATCGTGGATTGGTTCCATCAGAAGTGGGTTATACCTCGGTATAGGTAAGTTCCTTATACAAATTAAATTCTATAAAATGGTACCTAATTTTATAAGTAGCAACTAAAGCAACAAAGAAACACAACAAAAAGTAGCCAAAAACACACTTTGCTAAAACTTTTTAGCTGGGACCATTTTCAAAACAATCATCTAAATCACCATAGCATCAATATTTTGGTCTTCATTTTTCATGGTACGTAAAATATGGTTTACTTAAGTCTTGATATAGGTTTATCTGGCAAAATAAGAGATCAAATTGACAATGGTCCAATGTCCCCTTTGAAATAAAACATTGCACGTACAGACCAAGAACAGTTGAGACCAAGTGCTCCAAAAGTCCGGATGCATTTCCCTTTTAAATGTATTCTTAAATTGTGTTTTGAAGTGACAATTTTGTATAATTGCCGATTTGTATTTTTATAGCGCCTTTTGTTCTTCCATTTACAAAGATGTTTAGCTGCCGGGAGATCACCATTCTCGGTAGTGTAATTGTCTTCGGCAGTTTGATCGTTTCTGCGTATGTCATAACTCTACCATCTTTAATAATATGCCTGGGAATTCTGCAAGGTAAGAATGTAAAAACACGCCGCGGTTTGTTTCATACAAAAATACAGTCAAACCTGCCTTAAAGCCCACCTCTGTATAAACGCCACCTGCTTTTAAAGGCCAGTAAAATTGTCTATACTCTTTCTAAACTGGGTCAAGACCAAGTGGTCTTAACTGCTCTCTATCTCACTTTAGAACCTTCCACACAGTGTCGGTTCGCTTTCTCGGTTGCACACCGGTGTCCATCCTGAACTGATTGTCTCGATATAAGTGTCATGGGCTGATTTTAAATGCATTATTTTAATAAAAATTCAAAATCAGTACATGACATAAGTGACAGAATTTTGAACAGGGCTTTAAACGTAGCACACCGGTGTCTATCCTGGACTGATTGTCTCGATATAAGTGTCATGGGCTGATTTTGAATGCATTATTTTAATAAAAATTCAAAGTCACGACTTGACGTAAGTGACAGAATCTTGATCAGGGCTTTAAACATAAGTCGCCTCCGATATCGTAGAACTGACAGCCTATCTTATTTTAATTTCTAAATTTTATCAATTTATTTTGTTATTATTTCATTTTGTATCGTTTTATTTTTGTAGGTATAGGATTTGGTCTGGCATATGCGACATCGACATTTATAGTGAATCAGTATTTTGACAAAAAGCGCCCAATCGCCCTGGGGTTTGCTGTGTGTGGGGCCGCTGCTGGACAGGTGGTCTACCCCGTGTTACAGGAGTATCTGCTTAAAGAGAACGGCTTGTCTGTCACGTTATTTCTAAATGCTGCCTTGGCTTTAAATCTTATTGTTTGTGGTGCTGTTTATTTTCCTCTAAGAGGTCCCAAGTCTTCGCGAAAAGGTATGCACGTGCATTTAAAAAATTGAGTTTGCTCATCAGTCTCCCACAATGCATAATAACTTGGCACACGTGGAGGGTAGGGCTAGCTAGACCGGAGGTGCTTACCCTTCCTGGGCAACTGGGCGCACTTCCATGGGGTAATTTGGACATGGATCGGTATGTTTGTTTTTGATTTAGTATTTTATCAATGGTCTCACTTCCATGAGACAATTTGAACATGGATCGGTATGTTTGCTTTTGATTTAGTATTTCATCAAAATTTATGTCATCATTAGAAGAAACCTAATGATGTTGGGGTCAAAGGTTAATGTGACTATAATTAGATTACTGTTTCCGCTTAATAACCAATAACAATAACTTAGTGTTGATTTGACGGATTCACTTCAAACTTTATACACTGATACAGTGTCCGAAGAAAAACCACCTTCCTTCGGCAAGCGATACAAACTTCCTCACACTAGGATTTACCATAGTGGGATTCGAACCTATAGGCTGTGAGATTATTTATGATCCTTAAGCCCACGCTTTGATAACTCGATCACTGAGGCCACACTGAAGGTATAACATGTGTTTTCTCATGAAGTATTTCCTTAGCTAAATTTTATAAAATACATTTTGGTCAATTGGTATCTTTTAAACATCTTGAAAAAAATTGATTTTACAATTTTGGTCCAAGCACTACTGATGAATTATATTCCGAAACGGCCGTCTAGTGCTGTAAAATTAAAACTGGTATAATATGTAACTAGAAAGAAAGAAACTTGTTAATTTGGAGGTCAATGAGGTTTTCCAGTAAATAGATTTTGTCCAGAAAATAGATTTTTTGTAAATTTCTGTTGTAGGAATCGGATTAAAAAGCATAATAACATGTAAATCCGATAAGACATCAAACACCGGTATAAGTATATTCAGAAATCCACTTTTTGTGGCATTCTTCTTTAACAACGTTCTGATAACTACAGGCGGGTTTGTACCATTATACTTCATACCGGACCTGGCTATAAGATCCGGGTTCGATCTCAACAAAGCTGCGGTCCTGATATCCATCCTCGGCATATCAAGTGGGTTTGGAAGAGTGATGATCGGGTCATTTGCCTTTAGGATTTCAAAGTTCAGACCACATTTCTACATAATTTTGACCGTTGTATCAGGCGTGTTAGTTGGCGTGTTGCCGCTCTGCAGGTACGATTATGGACAGCTGGCAGTGTTTGTCGCCGGGTATGGATTCACAGTAGGTAAGGATTTTAAATTTTCTACACTATAAAATCATTAGCTTTCGTTGAGTATTAATTTTCTTTGTTTTCTTGGACACCCTGACCCATAGTCTGAAAACTCTGACCAAGACTTATATTTTGGTCATAATTTTCGGACTACCTCACCCACGAATTTACAAGTCAAGATGACATCGAAATACATGTACTATATATTACAAACTTTCACCTGATGACTAAAGACGGGTGTACACGAGATGTATAATACAAACAGATGAAAACCACTATTTAAAGGTTATCTAAAGTATAGTACATGTACATGTCTGTCTTCCAGTGATACCGTTTTGCTATCAAACTTTAACATTGGCACTTTACCAATTCTAAACAGCCTGGATCCCGTGGAACCGTCTTAACTGATAACTGCAAGTCACGAATTTATTTCCAAGCGATTTTTTTAGAACCACGAAAATTAGACACCACGAATATCATTTCACAGTATGCAACTAAGAATTCTAACAGATGATACATATTTTTGAAAACTTTGCATAATTCATTGCCGTTTATTCCATTTTTGTCCATTGGAATGGAGTAATAACGCCCCTAACCCTCCCCCCACCCAAAATCATTTACTAGTATATCAAGACTGTCAGTTCTGATCGACTGGATAGAACCATCGATCTTTAACAAACTTACTGACACTTTCTAACATCAGGATCTATACCATTGAAGTTTTTACAAACAGGTGGTTTGGTCGAAATAGTTGTACGCAGTGGGTAGAGTAAGGTAGTGGTGTTAGACTCGTTCGCTTATATAGAAATCGTTAGCTCTGGTATAGTGGAGAAACTGGGGTACCCGTAGAAAGCCATCGACCTACCTTCGGCAAGGGAATTGACAAACGTTCTCAAACTTTATTATTAAATCGGAGTTTCATCTCGTCTGTCCTTTTTTCCTTCCATCCGAAATTCTTGTTTTACATGTATTTATAACTTTGCATTTACAAGACACTTGTCTACAATACTATTTCAGGTGGAGTTATATGCCTATGTAATGTTCTATTAGTGGACCTGTTTAAGAGAGAGTACTTGGCCAGCAGTCTGGGATATGTCACACTGGCACAGGGTATAGGCGGGTTTATTGGAAGTCCTATTGCAGGTAATATTTCAACCATAACAATCTCAACCAACTTTAAATACAGGAAATTAGAGATACCATACGCAACTTAATTGAAACAGAAGAAATATAGATTGATTGATTGAATGGTGTTTTACATCCAATTCAAGAATACATCACTTAAGTACTTATATCGAGACGATGCCAGCTTTAGATAAAATAGCAGCAGCAGATTAATTAATTGACGGTTGTAATATATTGACTTCCAAGGACATGTGACTTTCATTTCTAAATGCCGATTGATAAGTGTAAGAACAAGTCATTGCTATTTAAGTCTTGACCAAGACCCGTCCAGATTTCGAACCCCAACCCCCTACATGCAGAGTGGGCACTCTACTAACTAAGCTACCACAGTGGTGAAGAAATATATAGAGAAGTCGCATATAGGATCACCTAAATTATAAAGCCTCAATTTTTGATTTGCGACATACCTGTGTGTCGGTTTTCTCAGGTACTCCTGAACTGATCACCTGGATATAAGTGAAAGAATATTGACTGGGACGTAAATCACCATAACTTCACTTTCCAATCTTTTACATAATATGTTATGATTCATTTCAGGAAATATTTGTATATCAATTTGATAATTTATAGACTTTTCAATTTTTATCCTCTGCCCCTTGTCCCACTGAAATCCTTGTCTGTGCAAATTCTCCAATAACTATGAGGTACTATTTCATGAAACTTGGTGTAAAACAACAACATTGACAGGAGATGTGCATATCTTTAACTCGATTTGTTTTGCTCATTTTCCTAGGAGTTATTGCCCTTTGAACATAAGTGCAAATCACAAATTCACTGAATTTGCTTGTTAAATATGTTATTATTTGTTCTAAAATATTTGTATATCAATTTGTTAATTCGTTTATATTTGTTATACTTGCAGCTGGTATATCAGAAGTAGTTGGGTCTGATGACGTCATGTTCTACTTCACTGGTATAGTGTTTATACTGGCCAGTATACTGTTAGAAATCGCACTGTTAATATGTAACCCCAGTACAAAATCTGTCTCAACAACTGTAAGAGATCCAGAAAAGACTCCTCTATTGTCTCATGGATAGCCAACGATCGATTTCTCTTATAGCCAAAGTCCAAGAAGAACTCCTCTATTCCCCCCAAAAAAATCAGTAAAACTTTTGACTTTCCATGTTAAAACATTACACTGTAAACATATTTAATTTTGTGTGTATTTATTTTCGTGGTATAGGATTTAGACATATTCGCGAAGTTTTTTTGTGTTTTTAAAATATGCACTATAACACAAAAAGCATGATATAATTTTCGCTTGATATTAATTTTCACGCAAAATGAATGACTATGAAATAAGCGAAAATTAGTACGCCACGAAAATAAATATGTTTACAGTATACCAGTGGAATCAACTGTGTTCAATATTTTATGGATTTTTTGTTGATTTGCCACAATTTATTCCATTGTGATGATGCAATGACACTAAGAGGCCAAACAATGATATTTCTACCAAAAGGTACCTAACCATCAAAAAGGCAGATACAGTTCAACCTGCCTTAAAGGCCACCTCTATATAAGGGCTACCTGCTTATAAAGGCTGGTAGTATTGTATCTTTATTCATATTATTTGAACCTGTATATAAAGGCCATCTGTCCATAAAGGCCACTTTTACTGGTTCCCTTGGGTGGCCCATATAGACAGGTTTGGTTGTAGTTCAGTCTATTGAACAACATGGAGCTTAGTTTCTGATCTTGTCAGGATTAGGTTAGGCCAGCAAATTACATGTACGGTACATTTTATTAACTATTTCTGTGAAATAATTTTTTTTCGTGGTGTCTGATTTTCATGATTCTGAGAAAAAATACCCATTTTGTTGTGCAATAACATTCATGTATTGTAATATTTGTTTAAGGCAAGTTTGTTATTATTTATAAACTGTATTCTTGACTTGTAAATTGTGAGTCAGTGTAACCATAGAAACAATTAAATTGTGTAGAGTAGAGTGGAGTAATGGAGGTTTATTATACCTCATTAGAAAAATATGATACGATCTGTACTTTGATTGGATCGTTGGATCATTTGATCTGGGTGGAGAAAACATCATGTATCACTCTGAAAACAAGTGGTACTTGATACAACTATGGGAGATCCCCAAGCTAGTCATTCCATAATGGAATAAATGACAGACTCTCGGCAAGGCGACAACACTCCTTCATTTATTTATCACTCTGAAAACATTCGGAACACACTATGATGTCACAATGATATGATATCGTCGATGGAAAATCAGACACGACATTCTAGAGTTTGCCTCTGATGAGTTCCGATAGGAGAAAAATCAATGAAGGACTGGTGTTTTAACCTTCCAGACTGTCTTTTTTAAAAACAAATTTCTCTTTGTCTTTCTTATAACCATGGTTACCTTTCGGTATGATAAACAACTTATTGCCTTTAAATGTTCATATCTCCCTCGCTCAAAGGCAATAAATGTATATTACATCCAAGTCACTTATATCCAGACATTCAGTCCTGGGATGGTTGGGGAAACCAGAGTGCCTGGGAAAAAACTTACTTTTGGGAAACAAACTGACAAACTTTCTCACTCTAGGATCTGCCCAGATTGGGATTCGAACGTAGGTGGCGAGAGGTGATGTGAGCCATACGTGTGTCGTTTATACCACTCTGCCACCGAGGTCCCGCAATACAAATTGAGAAACCCACGAAACTTAATGATTTCTTTGTACAGTCAAATCTGTCTGTAAAGGCAATCCAAGAAGATCTGAAATACTGGTAGCTGCCTTTATGGGCAGTTGGTCCTTATACTACCGGTAGTATACAATTTCAAATAACCTGAATAAAAACCAATTGGGACAAAAACAATAAAAGCAGGTGGAGGTTAAGGCAGGTATGGCTGTATATTATTGTTGGAAGTTTGAATATTTTGGTAAAATGCTGAATATATAGGTTTTATAACATCATTTTTGCTTGTCTGCGATTATCATTGAAGTGACTTCTTTATTTCATCACAAATATATTTTAAATGTCCATATTGAAAGACTACATCCAGTAAAGAGAAAGCAGTGGTCACGTGGTCAAGTCATTGGGTTTCACAGCTGTTGGTTTGGCCACTGTAGACATAAATTAAGAAAGGACTTTCCTTGTTGTAGGCTTTGTCTTGTTGGATACCAATTTATTGGACCGAGTGGTCTGCATTGTTTATCTACAGCATATTACTGGAGGATTGAATAGGACTTTACATCCCAGTCAAGAATATTTCACTTATATTGAGATGTCATCAGCTATAGGTGAAGTGGCAGAAATTTTTACCTTTATAGTCTGTTCAGGGCAATGTGTAGGGAGGGATTTTACATCCCTGTCAAGAATATTTCATTTATATTGAGATACCATCAGCTATATATACCCACAACCTCTCACATATGGAGCAAGCATTTTACCAACTGAGCTACCACAGTGGTGTATGGGAGAAGGAAATGGCCATACTAAACCTTTTGTGAACAAAACATGTATGGAATGAACAAGTTGATACTGAAGAATAAATGAAAATGTACAACTGTATATGATAAATATAAAAATATAGATTTATTTGGGCAAAGGGAGACTTTAAACTAAAGCAAAAACAAAATAATGAACACCAATGTTATAACAAAAATAAAGGAGAAAAATCCAGTATCACTGAACTAATATAAAAATCTCCCCAAACATATTCACGAACTGTGAAACCACTACATTTGGGAACCTTAACTGAACTACAAAACTCATTTTGTTGTCTAAACATTGATTACAACTTTGTATTCAATGTTCAAGTCTAGATTTTTTTTAACAATAAAAACTCAATATTTTGCATTTCTGTAATGCTAAAAATTCCTAAGGCATTATCAGTGGGGTTCGCCGCTGTACCATGTGATACCCTGTTATGTTTGTGGAGAACACTCATTTCAAATGGATATGGCATTGCATAAGATAACATTTTCCTGTTAAATCAACGAGAACCAGGAATTTGCTATTTTAACGTTTTCCAATACATTTAGCTCAAACGTTAAAGGGGTATTGGTCATGTGGAACAGCGACGAACCCCATTTGTTAAAATGTTGTGGATCTGCCTGATGTCATGTTACTGTATAGTCATGTGATATGACACATTGAAATTTTACAATTAGGTAAATTACATACATTTTAAAAGAGAATATTTGTAAAACCAAACATCTTGGACGTGGCCCTTCATTAAAATAAAAAAAATTTAAAATTAAATCATCAAAATTATGCAATTATGCCCTCCTTCACTAAAAAATGATTTCTGTTTTCTTTCTTTAAAAAAATGTGCAATGTTAAAAATGCAAGAAAGTAAAAAATATACATGTACATACATAAATAGCAACGTTAGTAAAAAGATTGTCAAAAAGCCCTATATATGCTGCAGTCAAAAATACCTTATACATGCTGCATTTAACTAAGTGATAGTCTGTACTGGCAGTGATTATGTTTCATTTTTCAAAACTACCTTCTGCCTACTAAATTGAGAAAAGCTGAATTCTGAAATACTGCACTATGACATGCTTGCAATAGCTAAGATCTTCATTGCAAAGATGTTATATTATGACAATATCTGAAGTTTTGTGGGAAAGGATAACTAGACCTCATTTGCTAGTAAATCACTATCTAGGTATCCACAAATTTAAAATCACTAGTAGTCAAATTTTCAAAATTTGTGAAAATATAGTCATTTCTAAAGTATTTTTCACAAATTTGCTAAAATAGGTTACTTTTTGAAAGAATTTCTCAGAAATTAGTAGCCAATGGCGATTTTGGCTACTAGGAATGGAAACATAATCTATTGATTTGGTAATTTAAGTCAAATTGGGAAATTTCAGTCATATTTCCACAGGGGAAACTACCGGTACCTTTATTCGGTAGTCATTTGAGGCAAACAAAATCACTGGCTGCAGTCAAAAACATGTGATACATGCTGCCTATAACTAAGTGATAGCCTGTACTGGTGTGGTGACTGTAAGACTTACATAATTTGATGTGGAGTGGAAAAATAGTGTTTTACCCTAGTCGAGACTCTTTCACTTATATTGAGGTGGTCAGTTCTGGGTTGGCTGAAAAAACTAGATTATGCAAAGAAAATCATGGACCTTTTTTTTAGCAATTCAACTGATTGTCCATTCCCACAAATTGCAAAACCCCAATGGCCAATGATGATGTTTATGAGCTTTTTTTATTTTTTCTTGAACAGAAATATGAATGTTTGTATATAGGAAAACAACATTGACGCTATGTTTCCGACCCTGGTAGCCAAAATTGGCATTGGTTTCTAATTTCTAAGACATTCTTTCAAAAAGTATACTCTTTTAGCAAATTCATTAAAAAAACACTTTAAAATGGACTACATTTTCACAAATTCACAAATTTTGAAAAAACACTTGCTACTTATAAATTCAAAATTGTGGAAACCTAGCCCATTCTTGGTTTAGGTAATTGGAAACCATTTCGAATCATTCTGATTGTCCATATTAAGAAATTGCAAAACCCACTGGTCGTGTGATGTGGACAAAACAAACACTAGTCCCCCTATACATAAATGTACTGGTCCATAATTAACTTGTGTCCCCCTATACATAAATGTACCGGTCCATAATTAAAGTGTTCCCCCATACATAAATGTACTGGTCCATATTTAAAGGTCAAGTGGAAATGTCAATGTTGTTTGCCTATATCTTTTCTCTTGTACTAGCCTTTATTCTTGGGAATTAAACAAAAATAAATTAATCAAAAAACCTCATTTACAAGAGTAAAAGCATGAACCTATTAAATGATGACTGGAACAACATGAAAATAAAATAAAAGAAAACTGACTTCTTATAAAATACTGGTATATACTGGATAGTTGTTAAATTTTGCAGGGAATAAATTTCGCGGTTCAGACACTGGAGCTTATTCACGGGTATAAAATTCTGTGGTGCAGTGGCCATTGTTAACAGTTTTTTGTATGGATTATCCCAGTCTATGTTTAATAAATGCTACACGAAAATAGTCACTTTATATTTAATTTTGCGCTATAAAGTCAAACCACAAATATAGTGAAATTAAATTCCCAGTGAATAAAAGCAACTGTACAGTACATAAACAAATTCGTAAAATGTATGTTGTTTTTAAAATACTGCCATGAGCAAGATAAAAATATATCTTCAAAGAGACATTCAGTATAAAAATATATTACAATACATGTATATATAAAAGAAAAAAATATATATTTAAAAGAAAATGATCCATGAGACTGTTTAAGTTCTGGGACTGTTAAAGTTTTGTCCTGTCAGAAGAACAGGACAGCCAAGGCTTTCAACTAGATTCATTTTGAGTTAAAATGGGCCTTATTCTCAAGGTTTAAAACCTATATTCTTCCACAATAAAGTGCTCAAACCAAGTTTGTGTGTATATCACAATATCTATAAGATGCTGAAATGAGAAGAACCAAAATGCATTTTACCAAAAATCTCAAAAAAAAAAAATTCCAATTCAAACTCCTCAATCAAAATTGTTAACATTGGTCGTCAAATGCTGATGCAAAAGTAATGATATGATGTACGCTTAACAAACAAGAAAACTAAAAATAACCATTACTTAATATATTGTAACAAACTGTAAATCAGTAATCTACATGTTTATTTTTTTTCAAATCGACCAATTGAACCCTAATTTTTTTTTGTAGTTCCATGTGCATAATAAATAATTTGAATAGCCAATGGCACATTTACTCCATCTAAAGATTACCCTGTAATGTTTAATAAAGATTTGTTAAAAAAGTTTTCAAGAAAATTGGTGGACAAAATGTTGGTCAGAAAAAATGTGGGGCAAAAAAATTACCCTAAAATATAAAATACTTGTAAATATATAAATCTGACATGATTTATTAATAATTTGCACGACTCGCACCGGACGACATGAAAATAAAATGGGAATATTATGATTGTCTTTACTCATGAAAATTAATCTGATTTACAGTTTGTCATTGCCCCCTATTTGTGCTGTCAAATGTTGGCGTTATAAAGGGGTTTGGAGAAAAATACAATAAAATCTGAATTCTTTGCCATTTACTTGTTCAGTCACAGGGTTCGTACAGACATTTGGACTCCAAATTTAAGGACTTTTTACGGTCTTTTCAGGGTCTTTTTTGCAAATTTAAGGCCTAGTTAAATGGACAATATTAGCAAAAAAATATTGGTGCAAAGGCAATAAAACAATTACTTACATGTCCATAGTAACGAAACACGAAGTAGAGGTTGAAGTTAGGCGTTCGGGAGAACCAGGTACCTTTAAATTGCTCATTTCAATGCAACTAATTGACTAATTTATTTATGTATATCAGTCTATTGGCAACCACTTAATTTCAAAATACAGACACCCAACTGGCCAAATTCAAGGGCTTATTAGGACCTTCAAGATAAATTCAAGGGCTTTTTAGGGTCATACTTGTTTTTAGGGTCTTTTTAGGGCAAACCTCAAAATTTAAGGACTTTTCCAGGCCTGTACGAACCCTGAGTAAAGATATGTCAAAACTGTTTTTATACTGCTATTATGCTTGAGCTAACAGGTAACATAACACATTTCTTATATTCTAACAAAGCTGAAGACATGTAAAAAATTACTCAGATTTTTTCGATCTAGTATTGTAGTTGTGTTTGCTAACAGAAGTTGTAATAACTTTTTCAACTGTCCTTGTAACTCTCGGTTCACCTTTAACAGCAAAACTGATAAGTTCTGCATCCTCTCTCATGGCTTCCCACGACTGCCAAAGTAGTGCAAAGGGAATAACTACCCACAATCCATTGAAGAAGACCAAATACACCCATAGATATAACATATTGTCCGTAACGAGGTTAGGACTTCCGGTCAGCCATTCTGGACAAAAAGTCATCCAACCTGAAAAAAAAACCATTAACATTAAGATGTATTTTGGGACTTGTATAAAACAAATATGGCCTACATTCAAATTCCACTCAGGACAGATCCTAGTGTAAAATTGAAAAAGCTTGTCAGTTTGTGGTTTCCTCCATTTTATAAGACATACAATTCACATAAACACACAACACAATCTTTAGATAATGTCGATAAAATTTATCTTAAACTATGGCATAAATAACAAACAAACAAAGCAGCCCATCTAAAACGACTCTCAAAATTTCAAGGGAGACAACTGTAGGTCAGACACTCTGGTTTTCTCAACTATCCCTGAACTGGCCACTTCAATATCACTGACACAATCTTGACTGGGACTTAAAACTCCAGTTTTCCAGTATCAATATATGTGACAGAATCTTAGCTGGGTGTAAAATTTCATTATTCCCTTCCACTCTTTAACAAATTCTGAAACAACCTACCTCCATACAGTTCACATACACACAAAACAATCTGTAGATAATGTCGATAAAATTTGTCTTTAACTATGGCATAAATAACAAACAAACAAAGCAGCCCATCTACAACGACCGTCAGTATCTCAAGGGAGACAATTGTAGGATCAGACACGCCCCATCGTTTATCAGCTAAAGCATACTCCTTCCCTGCAATAATGAAATCAACATTATTAAATATGAAATTATTTATTTTTGTGATTTTAAGAAAAGATATCTTTCTGTAGGACCATAAATCTGTATTTGGAAATGTTCAATAACACGTGGTTGTTGTACTTTTAATAATAAATTTATTTAGATAAATGAGGTCTACATATATGGCTCAAACTCAAAATGACTTTTATAATTTAGGAGCCAGTTGAAACTTTGAGCTCTGTCAAATTTGGATTTTAATGACAGAAATTTTGGTAGCCAAACTAACAGTTTATGGCCACAACAAAAAAGTTGCAAAATAAGAAATTTAGTTGCCATGGCACCTACATTTGTATTTTAGATGCAACTGTGAGCCTAGGACAGGAAACATGAAAGAACAAAACATAACAAGACAACTGATTATAAAATTCTAGAATTTGGATGGAGACTGTAATTATGTTCAGTGGTGCGGTTAGAGAGCTCTCAACCTATAAAACATACTTACACAAATGCGACAAGAAATGATCCGATTTATTCACTGTTCCCACCAATGACAATACAACAAAAGAGCCTTCCTGAAATGACAAAATAAAATATATCAGTAATAATTTTCAATTTTGTGGTTATAATTTTGATATGCAACATAAAAATATTTTTACACATATTATGTTATTAGTATGACAGGTTTATTTATTCATATTTTTTTCTTTTTGTAAAGTTATGTCTTTAGTAATTTTTCGCCTATTTCTAGTCAGTTTTGTTTTTTGTCAAACTGTGATGTCATAATCAGTCAGTTTTCATTTGGCTTCCACAGTGCCACCGATGTGACTATGAATGATAATAGGCGCCATATAAGGGGCGTTGCTTCAAATTATGAGAAGATTATAAGGAAATACATAGAAATGAATTTTTGGTGAACGAAATATTTATGTGATATGCGAAAAATTATTGAGGGGCAAGGGTTTTTAAATTTGATCTCAGTTTATTTAAACCAAAGGGCAGACATGGCTTAGTGGTACTGTCACTTGCTTTCTAAGTCCAGGGATGTGGGTTCAAACCTCACTCAGGACTTGGATATTTTCTGAGATGATTCTCATCTCTTGCATATACTAGAGCTGCGAAAAGCTTGTTACTTGGTAGTCTTTTGGATGCGACTCAAAACCAAGGTCTTGTCTCAGTGCACACTTAAGACACCTCAGTCGAGTTCTGAAAAGAGTAAGCCAGCTGTAAGCGCTACAGAGGACGCTTACAATTAGAAGCGATTGAAACAAACTGAGCAACATAAACCAAATCAAACTCAAAGATTGAAAGCATTTGGATTTGAGTGAGTGAGAGAGTAATGGTGTTTAACGTCCCAGTCAAGAATATTTCACTTATATCGAGACGTCGCCAGCTATAGGCGAAGGTGCTGAAATTTTGCCTGTGTGTTGCGCTGATGGCATTATACAGCAGGTGACTTTCATTTCGTAATGCCGAGTGCTTGGCGAAAGAACAGTCACTACCCACTTTCAAGTCTTGGGTCAGACCCGGCCGCGATCGAACCCACAACCTCCCACTTACGGGGCGAGCACTCTACCAACTGAGCTACCGCAGTGGTTGCATTTGGATTTGAAACCATGTGCTCCAACTATTCACTCACAAATAGAATATGCATCATCATGTAAGAAATACGTTAAGATGTCATAACAAAATCAAAAGTAAAAAATGCTAGAAGAATACCAAAATAAAGTGGGTTAGAGCATCAAAAATCAACCAAGACAAAGTCCATTTCTCTGCACTCTTCCTCGATTTTCCAAGATAAAACCCGGTCGCTAAACTAAAGACTGCAAATATGACTGTTACACCCAAAGATACAACAGTTACAGTCGATATCAAAGGATTCATCACGCTGCAATGCCGGACTTAAACTAACAACAAACTTCAAACCAAACCCACGCTAAAAACGGACGTGGTCAAATTATATCACTCATCTGACATTGATTTTTCTCGTTTTCTCAAACGTTTTAGTGATTTTGCTATTTTATTCTTCTTGTGGTGACAAGTTCTTCTTTCAAACATAGCGCACTCCTTATTTACTGTCACTATTTTGGGAGATCCCTCCTTTTCCAAAGGGACCAGATTCAGTCAGCGCCGTTAATTGATATTCTCTGTCAAGCAGCTGGTAAGGACGTAAAAACTATTATATTCGGAGTGCGGCACCTCCGCATAATCTCAACTTGAGGCCAAAAAAAAAAAAAATAAAAAAAAAAATAACAACATTAAAACACCCATGTAGTTTGAAAAGAATACCTGTTTTACATACTACAGCTTTATTTTATTTTATTTTATTTTTTTTATTTTAATTTATTTTATTTTATTTTATTTTATTTTATTTTATTTTATTTTATTTCATTTCATTTCATTTCATTTCATTTCATTTCATTTCATTTCATTTTATTTTATTTTATTTTATTTTATTTTATTTTATTTTATTTTATTTAGTGAATCTGACCCCTTTCCTGGAGATAGAGTGAGGTTGTTTTAAACACCGAATTTTATCAAAATTGGTGATTTTTTAAACACCGAATTTTATCAAAATTGGTGATTATGCATGCTGAAAAAGTAGTGTCGCTAGCATTTTCTGATAGGTTGAACCAACAATATTTCTTCTGTCGCCGGTAGGACGAGAGCTTCAGTGACCAAGCGGCTAAAGCGTACGGTTGCAGACTGAGACACGATTTCTCTTTCTGTCTAGGTTAGAATCCCACTCGATCAGATCCTAGTGTGAACAGATTTTCTCGGTGAGTTTGCTTGCCGAAGATTGATTTTCACCGAGCACTCTGGTTTCCCCACCATATAATAAAGAGAATCTTGACTGGGATGTAAACATCATTACTCTATTCAACTTCTGTTATCTTAAATCGACCCAGTGACTGATGTAAAGTTCACAAACTCCCCGTCCTTAGTTTGAAGTTGGGATTGTCTTATTCTGATACTGTGAAATCCTGTCCCAATTACTTGTGTTTTTTAATGAGCACATATATATTTTGTCGAAGCACCTACAAGTGAAAGATCTGATTCGTTGTTCCCCTTTACTCTTTTTATATACTTATGGGTATTTTTTAAATTTTATTATATTTTAAACTAGCCTCTGTGCATCAGCATTTGTAGTTGACACGGACGCTGATAGTGAAAAACATGATCGTAATGTGATTTTTAAGCTACTTTTACATGGACGGGCTTAGCTACATCAGCAAAAATTACAACGTTTTTCTGTGTTTTCCGTGTAAACATTTTATTCAGAAGATATTAAACTATGTCTAAAAATTGAATGTCAATTTTAAGGATATTTATGTGGGAACAAAATGATACCAAGAGCACGATGATCGGACACAAATTAAAAAAGTAATGTTTTGTCGAAGCACCTACAAGTGAAAGATCCGATTCGTTGTTCCCCTTAAATTTTTTTTAAATAGCCATAATTTTTTAAAATGTTATTATGAAACCAAACTAGCCCCTGTGACGAGGGTCATCTGAACACCATCAGATGTGTTGGAGAAATGTTGCTTTACATTCTGATACTGACGGGCACGAATATTTAGAAATGACCGAAAGGCAGACTAAACCAAGAACTGGGATTAATCCACGCGATGTGCGTGTTGTAATATTATTGGTAATTTTGTTTACCGAGGCAGTTGCCTCGGTTGCCTCAAACATAGCTACGGTAATGTTAATGCCGAGTGTTTGGCGAATGAACAGTCACCATGCCTATTTTCAAGTCTTGGTCACACCCGGCAGAGGTTCGAACCCGTGACCTACATACGAAGCGACCACTCTTCTATCTAAGCTACCGTAATGGTGATGAATTGACCGAAGACAACATGAAAAGGTACCATATTAATATCATGGGACGAATGAAAATCTAAATAAGAGACAGAAATAATGGGGACGTGACACCCCCGCCCTTCGAGACAGAACAACTTGGGGACGTGACACCCCCCCCCCCCCTCCGAGACAGAAGTACTTGGGGACGTGACAATCCCCGCCCTCCGAGACGGAAGTACTCCTCGCTTTCCTTATTTCTGATTTCTCGAAAATTCTCCTATGGTGTCAGTGTCATGTTTGTATCGAAACGCTTTACCCACTAGGCAAAGAAGGGGCGGGATTGTGGGTTCCCCTCGTGAACTTGTGATAAGAAGCTGTAATATTTGAAAAATTGTCATATCATAGAGTTTTTAATGTTTATTCAAAAACTTTTAAAATAAAAAAAGTTAATTTGAAAATTCTTCTGACTTAAATTTTTATGAGACAATACGAATCAAAAGTAGTACATGGATTCCAGCATACTATTTGTTATTAACGAATCTATTTCGTGAAACCCCGAAATTAGCACATGCATTGCATTATAATTTCCATGTGCTGATTTTGAATTTTTATTAAAAATAATGCATTCAAAACCAGCACACAATTCATTTTTCTGAATAGTGAATTTTGGATTTACGTGCATGTGCACATGATACTTGTATATCTCCTTATAATGGGATGACGGATGCTGAATTAAGACAATATTTTGCTTTTAGCGAAAATAAATCACGACAAAAATTCGTGTCGAATATTTCAAAAATCCCATAACCATATAGTGTACGAAAATAAGGATAACTGTAACATATGCACGATGATTTAAGGGTCATTTAAGTAGGAAAATTAAAGTGAAAACCATTTGGTTGAAAAGCGTGAAAAAGGGGTATAATTATGAAATTACCTACACAAGCGTGAAGATTTATGAATAAAAATAAAGTAGGAATTGATAGATTAAGAGTTTGTAAAATATTTGTTGCATTTTTTAAAGGAAATTGTGCAAAAATACACGTGTTGGGGAAAATAGTTTACACCTTGCATAACGAATTAATTTTAAAAAATGAAAACATATTAAGATAGTCAACGTCATAGAGTAGTGCAAAGGGGGCAGAGTTTGTTAAAGAAATACGAGGTTTTTGAAAACTCGACAATTTACGGTTGAGGTTTTAAAAACGCGTGTACCAGGCGTGATAGTTCATATTCTAAGGCTACCAACGATCCAAGGGAAGATTATAAAAGCTAAGTTTGTATATTACTTGATTATTGTTGACGCATATTCGGCTTTTTATAGTTCAACATTGTTGAAACCAAACAATATTCACCTCAATTCAAATAGAACAGTATTGTGTGAACGTGCAATTTTAGTGACTTGTTGTATTTTGGATTATTAGTGGCCTTAGAATATAAATATCACGCCTGGTACACGCATTTTTAATAGGAAAATAAATCGTAGATAACAAACATCCTCTGTTGTGTTGTATTTTGTTTTTGGTTCCTTTTTTGCAATCCTATTCGTTTTTTGACATCAAAATTGGATTGTCATCTTTTTATCAGTTTGATCTCGACATTGCTAATCTAGGATCGGATTCGGAAACTTCGGTATAACATTTTAAAATTGACCAGAAGTCACTGACGTATCACAAAATGAACTATTTTGGTATATACACTTTGTATATTTGTTATCAATGATCAAGTAATGATGAGCATTAACAACCACTAATCAGTACTAATCTTGTTTAACCCTTTTTTTAAATTAACATTTTTATAACATTGTCATTACTTGCCTTCATCGAGAAACACTAAATTGATTTTTTTTATTTTATATATAAAAATACGTCGGTGTACCTGGGTTAGTTAAAAAGATGTTATGCCTAGGTCTCCAAGTCAGATTCTTCAAAAGTAGTGATTAGATTGACATTGAGGAATAATAAATTATAAATTTATAGATTATAAAAAAAATATATATTCGTATTAATTCCTAGATTTTTAACCAATGTGCTGAAAATCTAGAAATTATTGCATGGATATGTTTTATTACACTAAAAGTGTTGTCTTATGAAAAAAATGTAATATCGATAATTCCTAGATTTTCAACACTTCATACTGAAAATCTAGGAATTATCACTGATATTTCTTTTTATTTATTTGTTACTTATTAATTATTGTACAGCTTCTAAGTGTATGTCTGAACACTTCTCATGAATCGTTGTCTGCAATATCATCGGACACAGGTTTCCAGAGTTCATTCTCTTGTTTTTCCTGCCATCTATAAATTACAATGTATTATACATGTTTAAAATTGGTCGTTTAAAAACATCAGTTTCAAATACTGCAAAAAATATTTCAATTCTATGATGATGATTATAATATAACAAATTTAAATAAATTTTTCTATAGTTATTTAATGATGGTAGTGTTGCTGTATAGTATTATTGATGGACAAAAATACAGATTTAATCCCTGAAATATCTGGTTCAAAAATGGGTCCTTGAGGGTTCAAAGCTGTTTTAGTTAACAATTTTGTTGGTGAAAAACTGCACATATATTTCATTTTTTTATGTTTAGAAAAAATTCTTTATTATATGTTGTACAGTGATTATGTTTAAAATGTTTCACTAATCAATGGTTTTAGTTAACATGGCTTTGAACACCTTTGTCACCCAGACAATTTACAAACTGACAATGGCTAGTGGCCGTTGGAAAGAAAAAGCCTACTTGTAGCTGGAAAACTTGTACTCTGTCACAGTATTGCATGCAAACTGTACAGTCAAGAATAATTCATTTATATAGAGGCATTGCCAGTTATATGTAAAGGTGCAGAACTTATGTTTTGTGCTTGTGGCATTATACAGCAAGGATCTTTATTGTGACACAGGACCTCGTTTATTTTTAAGTTCTCCATGACTTTCATTTCATAATGCCGAGTGCTTGGTAAAAGAAGGGTTGCTACCCACTTTCAAGAGTTGGGTTGGACATGGTCAGGGTTTGAACCCACAACCTCCCACTAAAGTCTATCTTTAGAAGTATTGATATTGAATATATTTAACATGGTGGTCGCAATAAACATGATTCACTGTATAGGTAAACAATTTTGACTTGTCTGCTTGACCTCTCATTTAATTATTTATCGCAGACCAAGTCTGTTTATGTATAGGTAGCATATACCCAGATAGCAAACATATGTTGGGCCAACGTTGGCCCATTGTTGTTGGGTTTGTTGGCCCTACGTTAGCTGCCATCATTGGGCCAACGTTACCTTGCTCATCGGGCCAACGTTGTACCCAACATAAATGCCAACGATGGGCCAATGTAAACTGCCAACGTAAGTTGCCAATGTTGGGCCAATGTAAGCTTGCTCATCGGGCCATCGTTGTACCAACCATAAATGCCAACAATGGACCAACATAAACTGGCCAATGTTGGGCCAACGTAATCTTGCTCATCGGGCCATCGTTGTACCAACCATAAATGCCAACAATGGGCCAACGATGGGCCAACGTAAGTTACCAATGTTGGGCCAACGTTATCTTGCTCATCGGGCCATCGTTGTATCAACAATAAATGCCAACAATGGGCCAACATAAACTGCCAAAAATGGGCCAACATAAACTGCCAACAATGGGCCAACGTAAGTTGCCATTGCTGGGCCAACGTAATCTTGCTCAGCGGGCCATCATTGTACCAACCATAAATGCCAACAATGGGCCAACATAACCTGCCAATGTTGGGCCAACGTTATCTTATTTATCTGGTATCGTTGTACCAATCATAAATGCCAACGATGACCCAATATAAGTTGCCACCATTGGACCAACGATGGTAGCCAACGGTGGCCCTTCATTGGGCAGACAGGCAAGATATGTTAGGACAACTTTGTTTGCCATATAAGGGCGATAAATCCACATTTGAAACATGTTGGCGATAAAATATCTGTCAATACTGCCCCAGTTTATCTGCGAAAATCATTTTTAATTTCTTTGAATTTTAAAAGTAACGATGATCCAGTAAGATCCAGTGACAATTACAAAGACAGTGAAAACATATTTATCCTAATTATATTAAATGTCTCCAAAGAAATGTCACAGATGCTGGCTCAATACTAACAATATTTCTTTACAATAATTTAAGGTACAAAAATTTGACATAAATTTAACTTTACTAATATGCAAACAGAACCAAACAAAACATCATTACAAAGTAAATACTATACAGATTATCACAAAACTTTGAAAGTGTCTTTTTCTCAGTTCTACAGTTATTGATCTTGGTTATTTTTTTATTATCTAAATCACATATCCGATTTATTTTTGTTTATCCTGTTTTTTCTGCCACCATTTCTATCGGATGCAAATCTGAACCAGACTTTTGCAGTTTTTGCAATTTCATTTTCTGTCGAACTTGCACATAATCTCTCTTTCTTCTTCTGTAATTAAGATCGAAATTATTTGTATATAAGTTGCTGTTAAATGACATGAAACAACTATATATACTACCATCTCTAAAAATATGCAGGTATTTTTCTATTCGATATGTAATCTTAGTCTCGCAATCTATGTTGGTCTAATATTGGCCCAATGTTGTCACACCAATAGTTAGAATTCCTATGTTGGTTCAATGGTGGTCCAATGTTGTTTAACCAACAGTTAGAATACCTATGTTGGTCCAACGTTGGTCCAATGTTGTTCCAATGTTGTTTAACTAACTTAGAATTCCTATGTTGGTCTAATGTTGGCTCAATGTTGTTTAACCAACAGTTAAAATACCTATGTTGGTCCAATGTTGGCCCATTGCTGTTTATTTAACAGTTAGAATACCCATGATGGCCCAATGTTGTTTAACCAACAGTTAAAATACCTATGTTGGTCCAATGTTGTTTAATTAATAGTTTGAATACCTATGTTGGTCCAATGTTGGCCCAGTGTTGTTTAACCAACCGTTAGAAATCCTATGTTGGCCCAACATTGTTTAGCCAACGCCAACCATACAACAATATACCAACGTTGGCCCAACGTTAGTCTGCTATCTGGGTAGGTGTTTATTTTGTATACATCATAAGATATACCCACCTCATAGAGTACACCTGGCCCCGGTTTCACAATCATTCCTTAGCTAAGATTTTCCTTAACTTAAATCTTGCGAAATTTCAAAACTTTATAATTTTGTTAATAATTAAGATATTCAGGAAATTAAGGTGTCGTTTTAAAGGTCCCTGCTAGATTAAAACAGCATTTAGTTTTTACAAAAATATTGATCAGTATTTCCGCAAAGGGATTACCAAAATTGGCTAAATTTAAGTTAAGGAAAATCTTAGCTAAGGAATGATTGTGAAACCGGCACCTGTGCACTGTGTATGTATTAACTTGGATCACATTTATTGAGTGGATGCTCCTTAATTTATGAATATTCCTAATGAAAGGACAAATGAACATCACTTGGCCTATTCATGTATATTTAATTATGCCTTTTATCTCCAAATTTCTCAATAGCTGGCGACGTCTCGATATACTTAGTGAAATATTCCTGACTTGGATATCAAGAGCTATAATTTAAGCAATGACTTCAAAAAGATGTTTTTTCTCATTCTTAAACCATGTAACGTTAGAGAAATTTGAACTGTTTGGTGCAGTATATAGACTTGTTTTTTTTAAGTCTTGTCATTTTGAAATCCATTCAGAAAACCTTCACACTGACTTGCATTAAAATATAATGAATCCAATTTGATCATGTTTCATGTCTGTCTATGATGACAGAGATATAATTGATTTCATTTCAAGTGTAACAACACCATACATACAAACGATGATTAAATGTGTTATATTATGGACTAATAAGACTTAGAGTTATCTCTCTTTGAATTATGAATGAATACCCCATGAATATCTGTATGTAAACCCCAATTTATAGGTTTATGACGTATGCATTATCTGACGTCAGAATGACGTTGTTAGTATTAAAAAAATGTCTACCTACATGAATAGACGTGTTGTCTTAATCATTCATGTATCATAACACCCCGACCACGAGAATATATTACATGGTGTCAGAAGTAAATGCGACTTTATTGCATAGGAAATGACAGACCTTAGTGGTATTCCGACTCCCTGTATGGACTGGGACAGCAGTAATCTTCCAGAGGCGTGGAAAAAATTCACATGCCACGTGAACTTGATTTTTCAAGGACCTCTCAAGGAGAAAGAGGAAGACGTCAAGGTAAACTACTTACTTCTTTGGGTTGGCGACCGTGGTCGGGACATCTACAATACATGGGAATTAACGGGCGATGACAGGAAGAAGCTCAAACCCCATCTTGATAAATTCCAGCAACATGTACAACCGAAACTCAACCCGATATTTGCGAGGTACAAATTTAGTAATGAACTGCAGGGAACACAATCTATTGAACAATATGTAACCAAATTGCGTCTTATAGTGAAAGACTGTAATTATACAAATGCAAATGAAATGATACGAGATCGTATTGTTTTTGGGACAAATTCTGTCAAGGTCAGAGAAAAGCTTATCCAGGAAGGACAAACATTGACACTTGAGAAAGCTATCAGCATAGCTCAGTCACATGAATATTCGCGAGAGCAGCTTAAGTTAATGTCAGGACAGCCATCAACATTGTCATCGACTTCGGATGTGCATTCACTTAGGACAGCAGCCGCATCGGGACACAGATTTCAAAAACGTCGTCATGAAGGTCACCGAGGAGGACACGGCAAAGCACATGGTGGACGTCACAGTGACTCTTATTCACAGTGTGGTAATTGTGGTAATAGACATAACAAATCTGACATTTGCCCTGCTAAAGGCAGAAAATGTAATAACTGTCATAAACTTAACCATTTTGCTAAAATGTGCAGATCTAAACATGTGAATGTTAATGAAATTACAGGTAACCCACAACCAGAGGCGTCCCTGTCCCATAGTCCAAGTTCTGCCCCAGATCCAGACTTGTTTATTGATTCCATTAATGAAAGTAATGGTAAACTTAATGTACAACAAGATAAGGCATTTGCAACTTGTGCTATTGGTCCAAGTTCAGTCCCAATTAAGTTCAAACTAGACACAGGATCCCAAGTTAACATAATTCCTTTGAAGGAATATCAAAAATTAAATATCAAAAAGTCACTTCATAGGTCAGATCGTACATTATCGGCATATAACGGTGGTTCACTACGCGCTGTCGGATCGGAACGGTCAAGTGCCAGTATCGCGATATTACCCGCGATATAGAGGTTTACGTCATCGACACCGATTCACCTCCGATATTAGGTCTTGGAGATTGCGTTGCATTTGAGATAATACAATTTGTCTATGCTGTCGAGACTGTACCAAACGCGATAATCGAAGGCGGAGTTCCGATGAACAAGGAATCCGTTCTCTCGGATTATGGAGATATATTCAAAGGTATCGGTAATTTCCCTGGTGAGTGCAAGATTCATGTAGATCCATCGGTCGAACCCGTGGTTCACCCGCCGAGACGCGTTCCGGTCGCTGTTCGCGACAGACTTAAAGCGGAACTAGATCGAATGGAAAGTCTGAATATCATTACCAAGGTAACCGAACCGACTAATTGGGTTAATTCTCTTGTAGTTGTGGAGAAAAGCTCCGGAAATCTGCGCGTATGTCTTGATCCGCAAGACTTAAACAAGGCAATCAAAAGGCCACATTACCCGCTCCGTACACTAGACGACATATTGCCACAATTAACAAACGCCAAGTACTTTACGAAATTAGATGCCAGATCAGGCTACTGGGCGATCAAGCTGGATCACGAATCGTCGTTACTTACTACATTTAACACGCCTTACGGTAGGTACCGTTATCTACGCTTACCGTTCGGATTGAAATCTTCACAAGACGAATTCCAGCGAAAGGTTGATGAATGCCTCGAAGGTATTCAAGGAGTTGTCACAATCGTTGACGATATCCTTGTATATGGTAGTACACGTTTGGAACATGACCTGAATTTGCGAAGAGTGCTCGATAGAAGTCGCCACAAGGGCATCCGTTTCAATGTAGACAAGTTAGAGGTAGGCGTTACGGAAGTTCGCTATTTCGGTCACTTGCTCACATCATCTGGTCTCAAACCAGATCCTAACAAAGTATCTGCTATACACGACATGAAACCGCCGAAGAACCAGGGCGAACTAGAGACATTTCTTGGCCTAGTTAATTATCTAGCCAAATTCGCGCCTAACGTTTCAGAAGTAACCGCACCACTTCGTCAGTTACTTATAAAAACCAACGAGTTTGTATGGGATACACCTCAGTCACAAGCGTTTAACCGAGTCAAAGACATTATTACCAAGAGTCCTGTCCTTGCGTATTTTGACCCGCAGAAACAGCTTACGTTACAGGTTGATGCTAGCAAATACGGATTGGGCTGCGTTACTTCAAGACGGAAGACCAGTATGTTACGCATCGAAATCGTTGACGTTTACCGAACAAAATTACGCAAATATTGAACGCGAAATGCTTGGAATCGTATTTGGTTGTCATAGGTTTCATGAGTATGTTTACGGACGGAAAGTGACCGTCGAAACAGATCACAAGCCTCTCGAAGTCATTGCTAAGAAACCATTACATGTCGCGCCACCAAGATTGCAGCGAATGCTTTTCAGCATACAAAAATACGACTTGGACATTCGCTATAAGCCCGGAAAGGACATACCTGTCGCGGATACGCTAAGCCGTAACTATTCGGAAGACACTACAGTAAATTTATCGGACAAGGTAGAATTACAAGTACATTTTGTCTTAGCTAACGTACCGGTTAGCGATTGTCGCTTACACGAAATCCGCACCGAAACACAAAAAGATAAGATACTTAGCAAACTCATGGAAATCATCGATGAAGGTTGGCCACACCTCCGACGTCAATGCCATTCATCCGTTATTGAGTTCTGGAATTACAGAGACGAGTTATCTGTCATAGATGGTATAATTTTCAAAGCCGATAAAATAGTGATACCGCTTAGCATGAGGTCTTACATGCTCAATGCAATACATAGTGGTCACATGGGTATCGAAAGATCTATCCAACGAGCTCGAGATGTACTATTTTGGCCGAAAATGACCGACGATATCACGAATGTCGTTAAGCAATGTGCTGTATGTCAGGAGAACCGGAACTCGCCTCAAAAAGAACCTCTGATTTGCTCAGATGTTCCAGATTACCCTTGGCAGGTAGTCGCTACAGATCTGTTTTATTGGGATCACAAAGATTATATGGTCATAGTCGATTATTACAGTAGGTATTTCGAAGTATACCAGCTGTGTAATACTCTCAGTAGCACTGTTATCAGTAAGTGTAAGAATGCTTTTTCGCGTCACGGCATCCCGGAAAAGGTAGTTTCGGACAACGCGATGCAGTATACTTCGAGCGAATTCACCGATTTCGCCAGAACATGGAATTTTACACATGTTACCTCAAGCCCGAGATATCCACAAAGTAACGGTCTTGCCGAAAGAACAGTTCAAACTGTTAAGCGTCTTTTTACAAAATCGAAGTTATCAGGCATTGATCCACTTATTAGCTTGCTTGAATATCGTACAACACCGCTTGATATAGGCTCATCACCATCTCAGCTTCTGATGGGACGTAGATTACGTGCCGCATTACCAGTTACCGTTCAGCACATGGTTCCGGAAATACCAGTTAATGCGCGTGATAAAATGATATCTAGCCGAATGCGTGCGAAAAAACAATACGATAAAAATGCTAAACCAAGAAAAACACCGGAAGTTGGAGAATCTGTTCGCTTTCAAAAGTTTGACAAAAAATGGAATCCAGCCGTTATAGTTAACAAACATAACGGTCGTTCTTTTTCATTGCTAGATCAAAACGGTACGATTTATCGCCGCAATACATCACACATCTTGCCAACAGCGGAGAAACGCGAACAAATTACAGAACCAGAGTATCGCACGCTCGCGGATAATATAAATTCTCAAAGTGCACCAGTGTCGGAGACAGTTAAATCAGTGTCGGATCCAGTTAAATCACCTGGGCCTATCACCATGTCCAACTTACCCTCACAGCCATATATAACACGCTCTGGTCGTGAGGTTAAACCCAGGATTATTCCATCCATGTAAATACTTACTTTGTTCTTGTTTATTACGTTGACGTTTTATTTCAAGTTTCACAAATTAGTGACATTAATATCAGATGTGGCAATGTGTTTCAGTGACTTTATTCAGTTTAAAAGGAAGGGGATGTTATATTATGGACTAATAAGACTTAGAGTTATCTCTCTTTGAATTATGAATGAATACCCCATGAATATCTGTATGTAAACCCCAATTTATAGGTTTATGACGTATGCATTATCTGACGTCAGAATGACGTTGTTAGTATTAAAAAAATGTCTACCTACATGAATAGACGTGTTGTCTTAATCATTCATGTATCATAACACCCCGACCACGAGAATATATTACAAAATGGGTTTTATGTCCCAGACAAAAATTATTTCATTTATATTGAGATGTCACCAGCTATAGGTGTAGTCACAGAATTTTTGACCCGTGCAGTGTGCCCGGGGCAATGTGCAGGGACGGTTCCGTGTCTGCCTGTTATTATTTAAGGGAACACCGTTTCTTTAATTTCTAGATACAGAATACTTGGCGAAAGAACAGTCACTACCCATTTCCAAGTCTTGGTCAGACCTGACTTGGGTTCAAACCCACAACCTCCCACATACGGAGCGAGCACTTTACCAACTGAGTTATCGTGTAGTGGTATAGTTTGAATTGAACATGAAACACAAGAGGTTGCAGCTGAATTTGGTATAAGGAACCCATTACAAAATATATAATACTGTCCTAACATTTTGTTTAATTTAATCATACATTCAAAACATGGATGTTTTATACCATGTTTTGAATGCTAAAGCATTTCTCAATGGCGATTTTGATTACCAGGAATGAAAAAAACCATAACAAAAACACGTTTCAACACTTAAGGCTTAAAGTTATTGTTTCTGGAGTGAACCATAAAATTTCTTAAACTGATGATGTAAGAAACTGGTTGAAAATAGCTTTTTTTGTATATCTTTTTTCTTATACAAATTTTATATTAATGCTATAGAGGAATATTTTTTCAATTTTTTGCTGCAACAAATGTTTGAAAAACAAAAACAAACATGCATGTTCCAACAAGAATATCAAAGCAAAGTAAAAAGTTTGAACCTGTCAAATAAGGTAAAACATGTGAAGTCGGATGCTCCGGAAGAGTAAGTACCTGTTTCACTAGCTACATCCGATATGTCTAAAATGGAAATTGAGATGGGATGTCAAATACCAGGGAAAAATTTGGTTACTGTTGCTTATTTGCATAATGAAACACAAAATAATCTGTAATTTTGGAGTTTAGAATTGCAGTCAAACCTGTCTATAAAGGTCATCCAAGGGAACGAGTAAAAGTGGCCTTTATATACAGGTTCAAATAATATGAAAAAAGAACAATTAGGATACAATTCTACTGGCCTTTACAAGCAGGTGGTCCTTATATAGAAGTGTCCTTGAAGGCAGGTTTGACTGTAACTAACATATTTCTGCTACGGATTTCTTGAAGATGCATATATTAATATTTGGATGAAATGCTGTATTATTCATGAATACCAAAATAATCGTTAAACCTTCTTGAATTATATGTCGCAGTGGTTAATCAAAAACAAACATAATAATCCATGTCCGAATCACAATCCAGAAGCAAAGTAAAAGCTTTGAAACTGACATGTTAGGTTAGACACGTGAACTTCCACCAGGGAAGTGAGGCTGGGTGCTCCGGAAGGGTAAGCACCTGTTAATTTAGAGCAGAGATGTTTTTTGTCACTGTATTCCACCTTTTGATCTGTCACAAAACAAATCTAAAAAGAGATACATTTCATTAATGTTCTCAATGGATTTTCTTATCCGTGGAAACAGATGGGAGAGGGAATTTGTGCGTGGCAATATGTAAATTTTCAGAGCTGATACTGTAAACTTAATTATTTTTGCTGTGTACCAATTTTCGTTTGTTTTGCGCGAAAATTAATGCCAAGCGAAAATTATATTATGCATATTGTGTCAGGGAAAAACGCGAAAATTTATCTACGCGGATATGTCTAAATTTCTTATACCGCGAAAATAAATACGTTTACAGTAGTTTAGTTTTTAAATGGAAATTTTTAAGAAATTCTGTCATTTATTTCTTAACATCGGATAACATGTCATATACCATTTTTTTAATGTATTTTGTGATTAAATTCAAAAAATGGTATATAGTGGATTCTTCACTTCCTTGATCGATCAATGTAGCATTTTTCCTCTGAAATTAAGCATCGGACACAAAATCCCAAGAGGAAACGAGCACAGCTCATGAGTAAGTCAATCCATTAAGAAGAGTACTGCATAAGGGGGAAATCTTGACCGAAAAGTGTATAGGTAAAATCAAGATTTAAGTTAAAACAAGTGAATTCGGGCGGATCCCAGACCTGTATGTTTTTCTTTAAACTGTTAAACAGCATACCCAATTAATGTAATTGGCTATGGGTGTGCTGTTTAAAGAAAAACATACACTAGTTTAATGAAAAAAAAAAAAAGAAAAGGAAAAAAAGAAAAAAATAAACAAAAAAGTTTATCAGTTAAAATATGAAAATAATTAATTAAAAATAAAAAAAAAAATAATTAACAGTTTAATATGAGACAGAAGTCCATGATAACCGGGGCTCAGTCGGGTTTGATGATAGTTGGTGTTGTTGCTGATGTTGTATATATCAGCTGTGTTTTCTGTGACATATATTTTACAACGCGGTCACATTATTACATAATTTTCTGGGGAAACATATGTCTCCAAAATACATAGGCTATATATGACTTGAACGTTCTAGAAATGTATTTTTCCATTGTCAAAATTGCGCAATGGTCTGATTTTATTGCCAGAAATGTAATTTTATATTTCATATTATATTTTGCAAAAATATTCCCACTATGCAGAATTTGGAGACATTTATGCCGCTTTTCAGTGGACAGGGGAGTTCAATTTGGGTTCAAGGTAGACTTAAATGGAAAGTAAACACAGCGCCACCTACCGGATACTAGTAAACAATGTGACAGAGCCGTCATTCGGAAGTTGGTCAGTTACTGAGAGGAAAACCTGGATGCTGAGGCGATCTATATTAGGTTTGTATAAAAATAATTTAATATAAACATCTATTATTCATTTTACGTTAAAGCGTAAGTTTGTAAAGAGCACGAGACAAAATAGTCTGGAACGTGTTCCCACCATACATTTTTTTTTCGAATTACCGGTAAAATATCCACATGTCATGCATGTAGGCTGACATCGAGTTGATGAGTAACGTAACCGATGATGATGATGACGACAGTGTTCATTTTGGAAGGGGCCATGGGTCCATTTGCTGCCTTTATGGAGCCATGTGGGCCATATTTAACACTACAGTCAAATCTGTCTGTGAAGACCGCCCACATAACCAGTAATTTAGAAATGGTCTTTATTGACAGGTGCCCATTGTACAGAGGTTCCAAAAACATGAATTCAGAGCAAGTGGGATGAAATTTTTAGAGGTGGTTTTTAATGCAGGTTTGGTTGTACTTGAATGAAAAAATGTTATGGTGTTTTATAGGAAATATTTTGAAAATGCCCCCCCCCCCCCTTCTGTAAAATCCTGGTGTTGAGTATGACCACATGTGTATCTATAGATGGTGACATTGTCTGCATAAGTAATTTTCTTTCAATTTGATTTGTACTTCAAAAGATCCTGGGACCTGTCATCCCAGACCTCCCATGAAAAAAATTTCTGTGAAAAAATAAAATAAATCATAGAATTTAATGAGTGGATTGATGTGTGTGTGTGTGTGTGTGTGTGTGTGGGGGGGGGGGGTTATAGAAGAAAGTTTTGCCCCTCCATAAATAAGTTCATTTAATACTTTTTATTCATTCAATTATAATTGGCTATGTCACACATCAGTTGTAAAATAAACAAATATTATATACTAGTACCTGCTGCTAATCACACATTTTAATCTTCAAATAGTATATATATAAGTTACTATTTACTATTTTTAAGATATGCCCAAAGCTATTGTCATGACCTATCAACTTTTACGCTAAATTTTGAAATGTAGGTCATCTATACAATAACAAAAGATACAAATAAACAAACTGACTCATTATAGACAAGTTAATGTATTGGTAAATCAAAAACAAAGATACTTATCCATGTCTGAATCACAATCCAGAAGCAAAGTTAACACTTTGGAACTGACAAGTAAGGTTAGATACAACTTCCACCAGGGAAGTGAGACCTGGTACTCAGAAAAAGTAAGCAACCCTTGTTTAGCTAGCTACACCCGCCACATGTGTAATCAAAATTGTGTGAAAGGAACATGGAACTATGGGACGTCAAATATATCCAGGGCAATCCTGGACACAGAGATATCAAACTTATCAACAATACTGTGATGATGGCTATAAAACATTTTGAGGGCCTTGATAAGCCTAGGCTTGCAATATCCCTGTGTCAGCAATTTATTAATTTTAATTTTTTTTTAAAAGTCCATGTTCACAATCCCAAAAGCCAAGTTACAACTTAGTTGAACTGCCACCAGGGAAGTGAGGCCAGGTGCTTTGGTAGGATAGGGGTATTAATAATAATAATAATAAGTTTTGCCCCTCCATAAGTTCATTTAATAATTTGCATTCATTCCAATATATTTGGCTATGTCACACATCTGTTGTAAAATGAACAAATGAGATACTAGTACCTGCTGTTAACCAGCAGTAATAACACATTTTAATCTTCAAATAGTATATATATATATATTATTATATATGGTTTAGTTACTATTTACTATTTTAAAATATGCTCAAAGCTATTGTCATGACCTGTCAACTTTTATGCTCAATTTTGAAATACAATAACAAAAGATACAGATAAACAAACTGACTTTTTATACAGTGGCGGATTTAAGGGGGGGGGGGGGGAATTGTTGAAAAATTTTAACAGAGAGAGAGAGAGAGAGAGCTATTGACTATGTGACCCCTATATGTTAATATAACAACCCATTTCTGTATACGTGCTGTTCCAGTCTGCCCAAGACCACTCGTCTCTGGAAGCTCGCGCCTTCTCAATTCTCAACCCCCCCCTTTCAAAAAATCCTGGATCCGCCCCTGTTATAGACAAGTTAATGTATTGGTAAATAAATTTTATTTTATTTTCAAATAAAAACATCTCTCCAGTCAATGTTCCCAATCCCAAAAGCAAAGTAAATACTTTAGTTAATCTCAGGAACTGCCACTAGGGAAGTGAGGCCAGGTGCTCTGGTAGGTTGGGGTATTAACAGGGATGAAGATTATCCGGGGTCCAGTAGCCAATGGCTCCTTAAAATCAGTCTGGGCCCCTAAATTTTTACACATTTTACCTATTTATTACTATTATAACTTCTTTTCTAAAGAGAACTGGGCCCCTAACTAAAATAGTTAAGCTTCTACCCTGTATTAATAATATTAAAGCCTTTCTATTTAAAGGTCACTAAGATATATAGCCATAGTTTATTTGAGTATACAATGTATAACAATGAAGTATACAATTGTATACATTGTATCATAGTAAAGAATACATTTGTATACAAAGTATAAAGCCCCATTTATACAGCGAGAATTGCATACCTAAGTATTTTTACTCATATGTAAATTTACTCATGTAAGCAAAAGTATATTTTGCTTTGCGTTCATACATAATTTATGTACCATAAGTAAAATTGAAGTTTTCAACCAATTTTGGATAATTTTCATTCTGAACATTGAACAATTTAGACTTGATATTCAGGTAAGAACTTTTCCTTACAATTTAAGCACTGGTTTGATACTGGGCTATTATAATGACAAAGGAGCAGTTCTACTTGGTGATCCAGCATAACTACAGTTATTGAATTTAATCATAAAATACATTAAAAAATGTTATGTGACATATCCCTTAAAGACTTGTTATCTCAAGCCCTATACAAACAAACAAAATCTTACACCAGTGCAGAGCACATTTATATGCTGTCTAGTTAGGGTAGAATGACACTGGATCTTTGATCTCTTTGGGTTGCTTGAAATGCCCATTGTGATGTTTGCAATAAAGGATTGATGTCCATATCGTGTTTGCTTGTTCTGTAAAAGAAGCTTATGTTGTTCCTCATAACATATATCAGATATTTAGATTAGCCTATGTCTCCTAAAACCCAGGTTAGGCCCCAAAATGTTTGTATACATTTTAGCTATTACACTAAAACTTCTTTTTTTACTGAGCTTGACCCCTAACTCAAATTAGTTAAGCTTCATCTCTGTATATGAAGCTGCAAATTAATTCTTTAGGGATCGGTCGAATGTTTTTATTGAACTTGATGGTGAAAATTATTTTAGTGATGGTGAAGATGATGATACTTGTAATATTTGTTCTCCCAAAACATTTGGTGACGACATGGTATCTCCTTTTATGGACAATTCATTGTCAAATTTGTAAAAGTAAATTTTCTTTATATTATATGGTTGGCTTTTGTTGCTCAAGCATTTTCTCTAGTAAAACGTCAAATTTTGGTGACCTTTTGTCACTAGTTTTTTGTGTTTTTGTCAAATAAATCTATTTCAATTACAACTTTTGGTCTTTGATAATTATTACAAATCAATGAAAGCAGTTATGGTTAATAGTGGTTGGCTTTTTAACCGCTATGAGTTTGATCCCCGATTATAACACCATATGTGGTGAGTGGGTTTCCCTTACAATTGACACCTGTTGGTTAGCTCGATGACAATACTATGGGATGTATGTAATGTTAATCTGTGGCATTGTATAACAGTGGACAACACTATTAAACATTTTTTCTGGCACAAGGCAGATTACAAACACCCATATTCACTCCTGCACCACATGAACCTGAATAAAGATTAACCCATAGAGATAAATAACCTGGCATATGCTCATGTGTTAAAAATTATGTGAGTAAATATTACTGTGCGTTCATACGATACTATAGCAAATTTGCACTTGGTCCCTACTAGGTGCAAATTTACTTACATGAGTAAAATTTGCGTATATGCAAAGTTGTTCATACGACACAATTTGCATATGTGAGTAAATTTACATATGAGTAAAAAATACTTAGGTATGCAATTCTCACCGTATAAATGGGGCTTAAGAGTAAAACAATGTTATCACATATGTCATCCCTATGATATACAAGTGCATACATTGTCAGTGATTTTGTTACTGAATAAAGGTAGTTTCCCCTAGGTGAAAATGATTAAAATTATCCAGTTTGTCCACAAAAAAAAGTAGTGATGCACTGAAAAATTAAAATCTTAGTTGACATCACCAACAAAATATCAGCACCACAATGTAGTGTCTGCAATGAAGATAGTTTTGCTAGATCTCAGAACTTCAATTTTCCCAGTCGTAAATGCAGAAGGTAGTTTTTAAAAAATGTATCAAAATCACTTATTGTATCATAAAAAAGTATACAATTGACGTTTTGCCGACCATGCCCACAATGGTCCGACACTGGCCGCCAGCACAGTACCAAAGCAGCGTCACAGCAACTTATGCTGTACTAATATCAGTGACGTAGTCAAACGGTGCAATTCAGGTCAAGTTTTCATTTTTTATACGTGTAATTCAAGCATGCCAATCCTTCGTCAGAAAATTGTGGGCGTGGCCGGCGATCAGTCAATTGTATACATATAATATTGTATCATTCTTCCTGTATTGTTTGTTGGGCAAGTCCACGCATCTTTCCTAGGTTTTCTGTTTGTCAGTCCTGTAGATCTTTTTGGGTTGTTTGTTACTTCTGTACATCACTACTGGGTCTAGTTCCATTCATCTTTATGTCTTTCCTGGATTGACTGTTACGTCAGTTGTGTTAATCTTTTCTGGGTTGGTATTATGTCAGACTAACTGCTGAAATTGGTGATTATAAGTTATCATAAATAACTTTAATGCCATAGTGGCAGAGTGTCTAAAGCAGTGATTTCCCTAAAATTTGTAGCAGGAGGTAGATTGACTAATTCAACAGGCCAGGGGTCAAGTGGGTGTTTAGGCCAAAAAACGATTTTCAGGTCTTCTGAAGGAAATTTGATTAATTCTAAATGGCCAATTTGGAGTTTTAAGCAGTCAAATCTGCCTGTTTCTGGCTCTTAATGCTAAAGTGCCAGCTAAAGGATTGCACATGAAAACGCTACCTGTTGTGCTATAAAGCATATTGGTTTTTGGATAAAAGTGCTTCATAATGCTTATAAAGAACAGCTACCAGTTACCTGTACTAAGAAATAAAAATGATAAACACCACCTGATGTACATGTATTATGTATACAAAGTTTTAAGATTTAAAATAAACTTTTAAAATACATTTGTTTACATAATGTATTAGATTGTATCAGAAGTTAAAGTACATACCGGTAGAATAAGAAATTTATAACTTTGTTAACAATGTATTTTACAAGTGGTAATCATATATAATTTATAAATAGTGCAACTGAAAAAGAACAATTAGTGCATTATATTCTTAAGTGAGCACACAACCCTTGAAAAGTGCCCCCCCCATGTTGTATTGTCAGTATAGTGGACATCTTGACATTGACCTGTCATATTAAAGGGGTCACTATTTCTTACAATCAGTAGTAGGTATATCTGATATTTGTATTTGGGTGCATTTAAATTGACTTAGAGGTGACCTCTGTGTATTGAGGCAATTAGGAGAGGTTTAGTAGCTACTGTAAAAATTTAGTTTCTTTTAAAATGGTTTTAAAATTTTACTGCATTTGATTTTTTAAAGATTTCTAAAAGCAATTGGGGTATTTATTAGGTAAAAATAAAACTGATCACTATAGAGGGTGTTAGATTATAATGATTGATTGATTGATTGATTGATTGGGGTTTATGTCCCAGTCAGAAATATTTCACTTATATTGATATGTCACCAGCCCTTATCCGGGGTATGAACACACATACAGAGCAAGCACTCTGCCATAGTGGTCTTATTATTGAATTAAGAACATGAGGAAGATAAACTTATAATTTCATATTTGAACAGCACAAATTTCTTGTCAAAAGGCCAGACTTAGGTTATTTATATCAATACCATTGGTCTATTTACATTGCTTTTTAAATGTCCCTTAAAAACCCCCAATACACATGTATAAAGATTGCTTGTCCCTTTAACTACTTTGGTTCACATTTTAACCAAAAAGGACATTTGTATAACGACCACTTGCCCATTAAGACCAATGTTTTAAAGTCCTTTTTCATATTTCAACCAAAAAGGACCTATATAAAGACCACCTGTCCATAAAGACCAGTGTTTTAATTTTAAAGTTCCTTCATATTTCAACCTAAAAAGTGACCAATATAAAGACCCCCGTCCATAAAGACCAGTGTTTTAATTTTAAAGTCCCTTCATATTTCAACCAAAAAGGATCTATATAAAGACCACCTGTCCATGAAGACCAGTGTATTTAGAAACCTTTGCACCTTATTTTCACCAAAAAGAGCCTTTCAAGGAAGTTCACCTGTCCATTAAGACTTCAGAAGAAGTTTTAGATCCCTCTGCTTCACATACTAATCAAAAAGACCCTCTGTATAAAGAGCACCTGTCAATTAAGACCAGTGTGTTAAGGTCTGTTTGCTTCATATTTCAACAAAAAAGGAAGACCACCTGTCTTTAAAATGCATCTTTCTTGGGCCATTTTTGCATGGTCTTTATACACAAGATTTTCTGTAATTTAGTACCATATATTATATGTTCAAATGATTAAATTTCAATTGACTTTTGATGACCGACATTGGAGCCACTGTCTCCTAAATGTTAAGGCCTTTATAGTGGTCGTTATTTAACACTTCCTGAATTAAAAAATATTGGTGTTATGGTGTTTTATAGAAAGATTTTGAAAATGCACCCCACCCTTCAGAATAATCCTTAATTAAACAATATATAAGGAAGTTTCATACATGCTGCAACAATAGGTAGTGACGATGAATATATATACCTACAGAGGTTGAGGTAAACAACATTGACCTGTCCACTTGACCTTTCATTACAAATATTCATATACGATATTCTACACAATACATGGGTAGTGTTAGGATTCACAGTTAATACATAATACATGTTTCCCATGATGTAGATGAAAAAAATCCAATTGTTTTCCCTATGCATAAATATACTGGTTCATAATAAGTTTTTAATTTAAAGGTCAAGCAGACAGGTTAATGTTGTTTGCCTATATGTACATGTTTATTTTCTGTTTATTTCAGATAAAGTTTAAATGAAGTAGAAGCATTTCTTTAGATAAGGCATTCTGCGAGATAAGGTTACTATAATACCTTAAAATAGACGTGAAATTTGTGACTTAAATTACGTAAGTACTACAGCTATATATAGGTTTATATTTTATTTTAAATTTTGGACAGAATTTTAAAATTTAAAAGAAAATTAAGTAAACTACAGTACAGGCCTGTCGAAAGTTTAACACTTAAGTTAACGAGTGAATCGGTGCTGAATCGGCAGTTCATATCGGCCCTCCATTAGATATCCCTCGGCAGCTGCTATATATCTCCCAGTAGCCATTTAGTCACTAGCTATCCATATCTCTCCCCTGGACAGTCGAGCTTTGACTCCTTTTCCTTATTTCAATGTTAAACTTTCGACAGGTCTGTACTGTACTTAATTCCTTAGGTATATGAGGCTGAAACCATGTGAATACTATAGTTAAAAATTTATACCAGTTTATAATTTTGTTTTTATGTGTAATTCAAATTGGTTTTTTGACAAAAACTTTTAAAGTTGTTTAATAGGCTTCTTTATTTTGTTAGGTACATGCGTACTAGACATTTTATGTACGGTTATCATATATTTATAAATTTTTACAATTTGTAGTCATTGATGCAGATATATAGGCAAACAACTTTGACCTGTCTGTTTGACCTTCCATTAGGAATATTCATAAAGGAGCCACCCGATAAATATGTAGTAGTAGGATTCGAAGTTAATCAGGTGTATACATGGTCTTTAAGTAGTGTTAGCATTGTGTAGACAAAATAAAACCACCTAATCCAAATACATAAATGCACTCGTCTATAATAAATATTCAAATGCAAGGTCAAGCAGACAGGTCAAAGTTGTTTACCTATACTTTATTTACATGTATTTTTAGTGATGCATGAAGGGCTAAATTATATTGGATAAAATATAGGTCAAGTTCAAATTTGGGTATTTTTAGTTTTGTCATTATTGTCATTATTATAGTGTGATAAAACTAGTGAGATGTTTTACATTTATATAGATGACAGATTTGTTCCATTATAGTTTTTGTTTTATGAAACAAGTGGAATATTTTGAATTTATATGATGGATTTTTTTTTCTTCTATTAAGTAGTTGGTTAATGAGTTATTTTTATGATATTGAACATTTAGATCTTCCGGATATAAAGTAATAACTGTCATTTAAATTATTTTTAGATATGACATATGATATTTACTTGTAACAGTTTGTGTCAGGGTTTTTGTATCTTTAATATGTCAGGCATGAAAATAATTTTTTATATTGTTTTTTTTTTTTTACTTTTTCATTTTAATTTTTATACCTTTATTTTACAATTTTTATTTGAACTTTTTAATACTTTTTTTACAATGTTCATTTATACCTTTTTTTAAACAATTTTCATTTTAACACCTTTTTTTAAAAAAAAAAATCATTCAAACTTTTTAATTTATTGTACATCAAACACAGAACTAAGTGTAAAGTGTTCTTTAGTGAGTTCTAACAAGGCATTAGAAGGGAATCTGAATATATTTGTTATGAGTTCTTTAGATTTCTTTTTTGTAATATTTTGGAATAAAATAATTCTATTTTCCATTACTGGTACCGTAGTAAAAATTGCCATTTGCTATTAATTACTTTTAAAATAAACTTTCAAAAAGTATCCTTTTTTAACATATTTGAAAATTTAGCTACCGGTACTAACAAAAGCCTATTTAATGTTGTAATCTTGGTAATAATGTTACCGGTAAATTGCAGATCTAGTTAATTTTGCAAATTTTGTGTTGCGGGATATTTTTGTATGAATTAAACATTTGTAGTTTTATGACAGAATGTATAAAGATGCAGGATCAGAATTTGAAGTATCTACATGTATATTGACCTAGCCAATGTTATTGGTGTGGTTTGCCATCTCTATACAGTCCAACCTGCCTTAAAGGCCACCACTATATAAGAGCCACCTGCTTATAAAGACATGAAAAATTGTATACAAATTGTTCTTTATCCATATTATTTGAACCTGTATATAAAGGTCACTTGCCCATAAAGACCACTTTTACTGGTTCCCTTGGGTGGTCTTTATAGACATGTTTGACTGTATCTATATTGACCTAGTCAATTTTATTGGTGTGGTTTGTCATCTGTATGTCTACAGAAGTATGTACTTACAGATCACACTTACTCTTATCGCCTAGGTTCTCTGGGCAGATCCTAGTGTGAAAAGGTTTGTCAGTTTGCTTGCCGAAGGTCGGTGGTTTTCTCTAAGCACCTCAGTTTCCTCTACAATCCCTGAACTGACTGTCTCAATATAAGCGATAAAATCTTGACAGGATGTAAAACTTCATTATTCCACTCTATCTGTAGATCTCTTGTTGAATAAAATGTTTGTATTTTTTTCTTTCAGAAAATTTGGGGGAAGAAAAATAAATTTTAAAAGATGGCTGGACCAGCAATGGCCCGTGAAAACAGCTGGTCGTCCTCATCCTACAACAGATTGAATCATATGTGTGATCTTAATATAGAGACAAAAGGTTCTCCTCGCATGACAGGAATTATAGCAACAATAGGTATGTATTTGTCACTTTGTGACCTGAGGCTTACCGTAATTGTTTTGGCCATACTTTCGCTTTACAATGCACTTGTTCGAGCACTTAGCATGTCTGATGAACAGTAATGAACAATACTTCTGCATCTGGGTCATCTTAGTCATGCAGATGCTTTAACAGTTATCTCGCCTAGATTTGGCTTGGGCAGTGGATGGATAAATAACTCTGTAATTTGCACACAAGTTTTAATTAATTTTATCATTCATACTCGGTGTTAGAATGATATAATTCACTTACACTAGTTTACCAACAGCTAGCTTCAGAATCTATTAAAACCATTTCTCCAAATTATGTCTTTTGGATATCATTTTGAATCTAATGCAAACACCTTTTTCGACAGTGAGTGCTGTCGACCCTGTACCCTTAATACTTGCATGTACCTGTACACACTTAGCTATGTTTCCATTCCTGGTAGCCAAAATCGCCATTGGCTACTAATTTCTGAGGAATTCTTTCAAAAAGTAACCTATTTTAGCAAATTTGTGGAAAAATACTTTAAAAAGGACAATATTTTTACAAATTTTGGAAATTTGGCTACTAATTATTTTAAATTTATGGAAATTTAGACTTAGTGTTAACAAATGTAGAAGGACTGAGCTAATGGCAGTGTTGTAGTGTTGTAGATAGTAGATATAATAGAGTGATTGATGGCCAGACTCTCTGGTCCAGATCTTTTAGCCTTGTGGTAGAACACTCACTTTTCACCAGGGAGAGCCTGGTTCAGTCTTTGAATTAGGCACTTGGGGAGTAAGTCGTTATGCATTTCCTCCTTCCTGTTAAACAGGCTTCTGAATATAGTGACTACAGGTTGTCGTTATCAATGATTATATTACAGATATTTTTTATTACAATCCAATGATTTCCGTAAGATTTGTAGCAACAGGCCGGGGTGAGGGGGAAATATTGACAAAACAAATAACTAATGGCAGTTACCATTGACATATTTGATGGACTTTTATTTGGGAATTTAGTTTCGGGGAAAATGACTTTTTAATTTCAATTTTATGAATTTTAACCAGGCAATTTAGAATTTTAAGGTAGTCAAATCATTTGACTGCCGCTCATAAGGAAAACGTTGACAATTCAGTGCTCCAAGCAGGTTTTGAAAACTGGTAGCCACATGGCTAGTAATTACAAAATTTCAGTAGCCATTTCAAGATTTTTGTCGCCAGGTAAAATTCTTTGTGGCCAAACCTTATAAATATTCTTTCTAATCACACAGCCCGTCGCTACTACCGATTGAATGGTTTAGTGAGATCCTCGGATTGGTCCCACCACGGGAGGCAACTTTCGAGGCGGAGCGATGAAGAGACGATCAAACTTGATCATTTAGAGGAAGTAAAAGTCGTAACAAAACCCAAAGCAAAAAGTGATTTTTGCCGTTTGGTTGCCATTATGCAAAACTAAATCACTGTCAGATATGCCGTTTAAACTATTAAGTCACCTACTTTGATTCAAGCGCTTTTAAGATATTATTGATGGCGAGACTATTGTCAGGTTGGGTGACGGGTCATGAACAATATTTCCCGATTTTAGTGGCCAAACTCAAAAAAATTGTTTGACATTATGGCGATCGTCTGACAATTTGCAGTCGCAAAATCCGATTTTTGGTCGCAAATTTCGAGTATTTACTAGGTTACTTGGAGCACTGCAATTGTGTACTTTTATTCTTTAAACAGGTCCAGCATGTGATTCATTTGACATTTTACAGAAAATGATGGTGGAAGGAATGAACATCTGTCGTCTTAATTTGGCATACAGAACATATCAGGTATTGTTATGTCCTCCCCTACCTTTTATACAATGTTTCACCCTACCTAGTGCAGAATGATGAGCTACAATGGGGTTCGACACTGTACCACATGATACCCTCTAACGTTTGTGCGGAACACTTATTTCCAATGGATATGGAATAACACGAGACGACATTTTCCGGCGAAAACGACGTCATTCCGGGAATCTGTGACGTTGATGTTTTCAAAAACATTCCGCACAAACGTTAAGAGGTATTGATCACATGGTACAGCGACGAACCCCATTGTCTTTATATAGAAAGAAGAATTAATTGATTAATTGACTGAATTGGATTTTATGTGCCAGTCAAGAAGATTATATTTATATCCAGATGTCACCAGCTATAGATTAAGCGACAGAAATTTTGACCTTTGCAGCGTGGTCAGGGCAGTGCATAGTGAGGGTTCATTATTCTGACCTGGGGCATACATGTAAGGGTTTTAAGACCTGTCTCTTCTGAAGTTTCCAGTGTGCCTTTTCATTTCTAAATGCTGAGAGTTTGGCAAAAGAACAGCCACTACCCGCTTTCAGGTCTTGGTTTGACCAGGTCAGGAATCAAATCTACTGCACACATAGCATAGTGGTAATTGAAATATGGTATAAAGGCCAAATAGAGAACACAGTGTTTGGTAATAACCACCCCATACCCAGTCTTCCCTGGAGACTTTAATTGCTGCTGTGGTCTAATGGTCTGAACCACATGTTTGAACTAAATCACTACTTCTCACCATTTAGGTTAAAATCTTACTCCAAGAGATCCTAGTGTGAACAGTCGTTGGTTCACTTGCCCTAGTAAAGTGTCTCCAAACACTGGTTTTCGCTACCGGCCAAATGCTTACCATCTCAATATAAGTGGAAGAATCTTGAGAAGAGAAATTTTTCAAAATTTGAAGGTTAGAATATTAATAATGATTTTGTTTTTTTTTCCAGTACTTTGTAGATGTAATACAAAGAATAAGAGAAGCTGCTAACAACCTGTCCGTATCAGCGCAGGTAGCTGTTGGTGTAGATATAAATGGTCCTGGCATACGACTCGGGTTACTGAAGGAGGTAAGTTATGTATTCTAAAATCGGGAATTTTTCGTGTCAGTTTAAATTTTCCAGATAATTGATATTTCAAAATGTTTGCATAGCTTCATTTTCATGTTGCCAGATAATGGTCAATGCAAATGTAAGTCAGTTATATCAAATTAAAATATTTGGGAAAGTTTTTTTCCAGTCTTGTTACTACTAATATTGCAAATTTATGCGAAATCTTGATCATAGTACTATAATTTTGTTTGTCTTAAATTACTACCGAACCAAGGTAGTTTCCCCTTGGGGAAAAAATGACCAAAATTTTCCAATTTGGCTACTAAAATTCCCAAAACAACAGTGATAAGTTAGCGAATGAAGTCCTTAACCACAACATTTCAGATACTGTTTCAATATAACATCTTTGCATTAAGGATCATAGTTTTAATGGATTGGAATAATAAATTTGGCTTGTATTTCAGAACATTACATTTTCCCAATTTTAAAGGCAGTAGGTAGTTTCTACAAGATGTAATAAAATCACTGATAATATTATTTCTGGTGCAGATGTATACCGGTAAAGGTTTTTAAGCACAGTCAAGATGAGTTTTATTTGCCACAATTCAGGCCCAGTTTTAATTTATTTTGTGTGTTTCTTTGTCCAAACATTGTGGGCATGGCCGGCGTTGCTTCAACTGACATTTGGACTTCAAAAGGAAATGTGGTGAAGTTATCGAGGGACATTATAACAAGTTTTTACTATTCAAACAATCATATATTTTCTTCTTTTGCTTTAGGAATTTAAAGATATGTTAAGTTTTACAAAAGGAGATAAAGTGAAGTTTTCTTTGGACAGACAATATTATAATTGTGGAGATAGAGATGTTATATATGCTAACTTTGATAATATCATGCAAGACATAGTACCAGGAAATAATATCTGTATTGAAGATGGCTTAAGTTTTGTAATAACGGAAAAAGGTAGGTACAAGTTAAGATTTGTGATTGGTTCATTTTATAAGTTTAGGCTTGTAATTGATTCAATTTATAAGTTAAGACTTGTGATTGGTTCATTTTATAAGTTAAGACTTGTGATTGGTTCATTTTATAAGTTAAGACTTGTGATTGGTTCATTTTATAAATTAAGACTTGTGAGTGGTTCATTATATAAGTTCATAGATGTGTGATTAGTTTATTCTATAAGTTTATATTATACAAAGAAACAATATCTATATTGAAGAAGGCTTAAGTTTTGTAATATCAGAAAAAGGTAGGTACAAGTAAAAGGACTTGTGATTGGTTCATTTTATAAGTTAGGACTTGTGATTGGTTCATTTTATAAGTTTATAGTATACAAAGAAACAATATCTATATTGAAGAAGGCTTAAGTTTTGTAATATCAGAAAAAGGTAGGTACAAGTAAAAGGACTTGTGATTGGTTCATTTTATAAGTTAAGACTTGTGATTGGTTCATTTTATAAGTTAAGACTTGTGATTGGTTCATTTTATAAGTGAAGACTTGTGATTGGTTCATTATATAATTTTATAGAGGTGTGATTAGTTTATTCTATAAGTTTATATCATACAAAGAAGTAATATCTGTATTGAAGAACCTTAAGTTTCATATTTCGTGTCCATGGCAGTATTTGTTTAGTTACATTTTAGGTAACCTAACTTAGCAAGTGAACTAAATCACTAACTTACAGGTCACCGTTCATCTCACTACCTTGGTGTAATATCCATCTGCCAGATTTAGTGTGAGAAAGCTTGTCAATATTTGTTTACCAAATGTTGATGTTGTTCTTCAGGCCTTTTAGTCTCCTTGATATTTGACTTGATCTCCTTGATATAATTGAACACACCGGTCCATTGTCAATTACAATTGCAAAAGCAAAGTGAAAACCATTGAGAATTGGCAGTTAAAAACATGTGACCTTTCACCAGTGAGGCTGGGTGCTTCGGAAGGGTAAACACATCCTGTTCATGTGTAGAAGTGATTAAATCTTGATCGTAGCATTAAAACACAGGTACTCATACTCCACTTGCCAGCATGTAGTTGAATAGTGCAGGTTAATTGTTAACAACTGACATGAACCTTGGTGCTAGTATCAGGATGGCCCTTTTGTCATTCATCAAATGGAATATTGATGTTAAAATTTTGTGTTTGGAAGATAAATTTGAAATTAATGAATGCTGTTTCTGTGAATTATATTTATCTCTTATTATTTGATATAAAGGAAAATGTGTTGTGTTGGTATATGCCCTTATTATGTATTTGCCATCTTTGATTTATTAGCTCACCTGACCGAAGGTGTGCGTGTGTGCGTGCGTGCGTGCGTCATTAACACCTATTTTCGACTTGTCCTCTGAAACTACCAGACAGTTTTTAATGAAACTTTGTCAGAAGTATATATGGGCCGGTGCAATTCAGATTTGTTCGTAGCGTTGCCATGGCTACCATAACTAGGTCAAGGTGACCTAGGGGTGCAAAAATCTTAAAAAGTCTTCTTCTCTGAAAGTACTGATTGGAGAAAAAATCTGATGTGATATTTGGCTTCTCTAGGGTCTTAAGCCTATAGTTTGTTCATTTTGTGAAATTCGGATAAAAAATAGGTTACGCGTTTTTGCGTTTAATTTTGAAAAAATCGTAAAGTAGCTTCAAATTGTTATAATTTGACTATTTGACCAGATAATGACATGGGGTTTTCAGTTTTGACATCTTCTTGTTAGTATCTTCAAAATGAGGTCAAGGTCAATTGTGAAGGTCGTGACCTAATTTTTTTTACCTCTGATTATAATTATTATCTCGAAATCTATAAACATTTTGTATAGGCATGTATATTAGAATGTTGTAGGTATTGATACAACGATCATTTTGATGTATAGAAAAAGGTCATGGGTTCAAAGGTCAAGGTCACAGATGCGAAACAATACCGAAATGGTTAATTATCTCGAAAACTATAAACATTTTGTGTAGGCATGTATATTACTATGATGTAGGTATTGATACAACGATCTTTTTGATTTATAGACAAAGGTCATGGGTTCAAAGGTCAAGGTCACATATGCGAAACAATACCGAAATGGTTAATTATCTCGAAAACTATAAACTTTTTGTATAGGCATGTATATTACTATGTTGTAAGTATTGATACAACGATCATTTTGATGTATAGAAAAAGGTCATGGGTTCAAAGGTCAAGGTCACAGATGTGAAACAATACTGAAATGGTTAATTATCTCGAAAACTATAAACGTTTTGTATAGGCATGTATATGAGAATGTTGTAGGTATTGATACAACGATCATTTTGATGTATAGAAAAAGGTCATGGGTTCAAAGGTCAAGGTCACAGATGTGAAACAATACCGAAATGGTTAATTATCTCGAAAACCATAAACTTTTTGTATAGGCATGTATGTTAGAATGTTGTAGGTATTGATACAATGATAATTTTGATGTATAGAAAAAGGTCATGGGTTCAAAGGTCAAGGTTACAGATGTAAAACAATACCGAAATGGTTAATTATCTCGAAAACTATAAACGTTTTGTATAGGCATGTATATTAGAATGTTGTAGGTATTGATACACCGATCATTTTGATGTATAGAAAAAGGTCATGGGTTCAAAGGTCAAGGTCACAGATGTGAAATAATACCTAAATGGTTAATTATCTCGAAAACTATCAACTTTTTGTATAGGCTTGTATATTAGAATGTTGTAGGTATTGATACAACGATCATTCTGATGTATAAAAAAGGGTCATGGGTTCAAAGGTCAAGGTCACAGATGCGAAACAATACCGAAATGGTTAATTATCTCGAAAACTATAAACTTTTTGTATTGGCATGTATATTAGAATGTTGTAGGTATTGATACAACAATCATTTTGATGTATAGAAAAAGGTTATGGGTTTAAAGGTCAAGGTCACAGATGCAAAACAATCCCGAAATGTTTAATTATCTCGAAAACTATAAACTTTTTTTATAGGCATGTATATTAGAATGTTGTAGGTATCGATACAACGATCATTTTGATGTATAGAAAAAGGTCATGGGTTCAAAGGTCAAGGTCACAGATGTGAAACAATACTGAAATGGTTAATTATCTTGAAAACTATTAACTTTTTGTATAGGCATGTATATTAGAATGTTGTAGGTATTGATACAGGGGTTATCATGATGTAAAGAAAAAAGTCATCGGGGTTTAGTATTTATGTTGTCTTTAAATCTATCAGCTAGCCATTAGTTATCAGGTGAGCGTATCAGGCCCATGTGCCTCTTGTTGGTATATGTCCCAGTTGAAAGGCCAGCTTCGATTTTTTCCGTTAAACCCGCGATTTAATCTTCAGGGCCGTTCAAGGGGGGTAATTCAAATTTAGTCGGCAGATGGCGCTTTGTCGTCACCTCGAAGAATTTGCATTTTAGGGTTGACGCAATAAATCATTAATTAAATGGTGTTTTTAACTTAAACTATATATAATTTTGTATCCGTTTGATAGAAAATTGATTTTTCTAGACGATCACAACAATTAAACACTCCTTATAACTAATTAAAATGCTGAAATCATAGACATAAACTGCGGTATCGTGAAAGGTCAAAATCAAGTGGGCGGTGCATTCGGAGTTTATGCCCGGTAAATTGAATTGACAGAATCGCATCCCACACCGATTGGGTTAAAAATTATAGTCGTCATCGGTAGCATATAGAACACCGGTCATTTTGATACCGGGTAGAAACCATCATTCGCACCGGTTATTGCACAGGAAGATTGTCAAGTTGACCCTGCGTGCCGATGATTTGGAAAACAAAACGTGCTATTTATTGCGTCTAGACATCTTCTAATTTGTTTATTTTTACTCTAGATATTTGTTGGTGTGTTTTTAATATAATCTTTAAACATTTTTGTTTAGTTTTAGTTCAATTTTGTAGAAAAAATACCACGAAAATCAAACATCCAGATCGCCCAGCTGGCCCCATGTAGTCGCTATGTGACTCAGAAATCAGCTGATATTGGATTTTTTTTACACTTTCATTACATTTAGAGTCACAAGATGGACAGTTTGCTAGAAAACCATCTGAACAACAATTATCTGGCGTTGATTTAACTGCTGCAGTGCATGCAAATTTTAAAACAATGTTGTTTTTAATGTTTCAGATCAGAAGTTGACAGTTGTATCACATATTTACAGGTACACAGGCTGGCAGGGAGGCTGAAGGAGCATAATTATACATGTAGTTTGTTAAATTTCAGAAAGTTTGCAGAAGAGGAGAAGTCGATATAGAAAATTACATAAAATGTTTTCAATTGTAAATTACTTTCTTTTGTTTTTAGAAATTTGGACAGTTTTGCCACTTCAAGGGTTGGAGATAGATTTTAAATGCCAAAGTTCAGTTTAGTTATTCAGAAACAGAGCAGTATCACAGGAGATGATGTTGGCAGATATTGTGGTCCAGGTTGCAAATGCACAAATTGCAAAAATCTTGTAATTAATGCAATTTTAGATCCTTCAGCTATCACAACTGCTACTGTTGTTGATGATTCCACAGCTACAAATACCATAGGTTTTTATAACATTGATGCTAATTTTGAATGTTTTCTCTCCACAGTAACCACAGCAAGTATGGATGTACCAGCAGAAAACATACTTGACAACACAGAAAATTCAGAAATGGATCACAAAGATTCTTGTACTACATGTATTAGATTTACTGTTTCAAACATTTCATATTTTTAAAGTTGATACATGTACATGTATTTGAGCTTTTTATGAAATTTATCACAATATAACCCATTCACTTTTATTGTGCAAGAATCTATGTAAATATCTTTTACTGTATTTCAATTTTAGCCAAACTTTAAATCATGGATCATTGCTGCACACATCATAGCCAGTTCATACAGCCCCACAGTACCATTCTTGTGTGGTGATTGATGTTATACTGGTACTACATTAAATCATTCTGTTTTAATTAATTTCTTTTTTGTTCATTTTCAAGAATACAGAATATATGTAGTTTATTTTCATATGATTTTATGATGCATCATACATGTATAATGTATTTATTTCAGATGATTTTCAGATTACCAATACCTATACAGTTTAGTTTCAGATTATTTATTCCTACAAGTTACTTTTTAGGGTACCCTTTTCAGTTCATTTTATTTGAAGATAACCTTTTTTATATTTATTGACAGGTGAGATGCATATTTCAAATTTTATTTACAGATTTGCCAACATTATATTTTCAGATTATTCATAGATAACTTTTTTATTTGTAGATTAAATATTATTAATGCTATTGCTATGCTAAAAACATTAGTACTTACATTGAATATTATAATGACTATGTTTGGGTTTTTTTTATTGCAGATAATACTACATGGCCAACACATAGTACAATGTCAATAAAGATGTATTGCTTGCATATTAAAATTATCATTAATAAATGTTAACTTGACATAATAAATGCATAATTATTTTTGTGCATTACACTGGCACCTGTCCAGCATAACCTCTGAAATGTTGGTAGGGACATGGCCTCTTACTGTACAGGTTTGAATCTCATTTAGGACAGTTTTTGTGTGAGAAAGTTGGTCATTTTGTTTTGGAATGTTGTTGGTTTTCTTTGGACTCTACAGTTTCGAATTCCTCCCCATCTCTAAATATGTTTGATAGTGAAAAGATCTTGACTTTTACTCTACTCCTTAGCTGCAAAAAAGTATATCAGCAGCACTTGATCTGTGAAAAAAATAAACTACAGAGACTACAGATTAAACTGTTACATCCCAGTAAAACTGACCTGACCACCTTGAAAGAGATTTTAATTTTTAATTATTAACTTAGGATGTGGAAACAATATTTCTTCCTTTTCCACTGTCATGTGTTGATTTTGAATTTTTATTTAAATACAGCATTCAAAATCAGCACATGGCAACTTGTTGTCATGTGCTGATTTTGAATTCATTATTTTAATAAAAATTCAAAATCAGCACGACACCACTGAAAAAAAAATCATATAACTTTCCTGTGTATCAAATTTGGAGAAATATTTCCCATGGAAAATAATTTTATTTGATTAAAATTTAAATGTTTAATGAAGCCAATTTTTTACATAGATTTTAATTGCCATTAGATATTGCAAAATAATTGAAACAGTTGAAATTGCACCCTAATAAAACAGATGATCTACAGGAATTTTTAAGAACATTTTTGCATATGTTACTAATTTACGTTGATAGTTTTTTTTATTATTATTATTTTTTTAATTTTTATTTTTTAAAATTTCCCTACATTAAAATGAATATCAATCAATAAAACAGTAAAATCACTTCAGTTTTATTCGAATACATGCAAGAGACAGTGTAAACAAGGGAGATAATCATCATACGAAAAACAAAACAAAACAAAGGCAACACCTGCTGATTTCTTAACTGACAGAATCGCATCCCACATCGATTATGGACAGGTCTTTCATATGAATGTGTTCAGAAATGAATATATTTTCAGAATTTAATTATTAGAACCCGTCATTTGTCCTAATATTTAATAATTTGTGTCTGAAGCACGAATGTCGGCCGACAGACGTGAGCCAAACCCCGTAAAAGGAGCCTCACCTGCCGTTTTCTCAACTGACAGAATCGCATCCCACACCGATTTCAGACATGACTTTCATATGATTGTGTTCAGAAATGAATATATTTTCAGAATTTAATTATTAGAACCCATCATTTGTCCCAATATTTTAATAAATTGTGTCTGAAGCACGAATGTCGGCCGACAGCTGTGAAGTAACCCCCACTTTCAAGACGTATTTCTCGTAATTTTCTGTATATATTTGATTCTTTTTTAGATAAATTAAAGGGGAAAATATCTGTTGTTAAAAATATTTGGTCATTTCAAATAATAACGATCCCATTTAATAGTACAGTGGGGTTCGGCTATAACGAAGGCCAGGGGACAGTATCGTTGATTTCGTTATAGGCATATTTCGTTACAAACATTTCTCCATCTTGGGGAGGATCGTAGATGGTGAAGAAATGAGTTATCCCCCTTTTCTGAGTGTGTATTGCATCAACCGGAAGTAAAGAACGTTAAAAGAAATTAAAGCTAATAGATGTTTTAAATGCTTAATTTTCAAATAAAAATATAATTTTATACAGTGTTTGTTTTTGTTTTTAAAAATGTTTAAGAATCAATCATGATTTTGACGCATATAAATAACTACGTAAAATTAAGTATTTAAAAATCTATTAGTTTTACTTGCCGATAAAGTTCAATCTCCCGGTACTCTGGGCAGTAGAAAATAATAATAAATACAACAAACACAGGACTACAGTATTTAGAAATAAAAAAATTTTTGCTTGACAACAACAGTCCATTATTTTATTAATAATCCGAGAATCAGATGACTGAACATTACACAAATTAAAAGAAATCGTCACACATCGTTTCATTAATATTAATGTCCTTTATCCAGAGCACTATTAATATAATAATTAAACTTTTTAAAGATGAATTATTATGTTCTCATCAATTATAATAATAATGATAATAAAATAAAAAAACAAAATCAATCATTAGAGGAAAATAATAATAAATTGCTTACATTGATTTGAATTTTTTATCATTAAATATACAAGTATAAACTGAATAATTTTGATTACCGGCCGCAACACGTGTTGCAATAAAACTTTTCTACATTTAAAGGATCAATTTACCTTAAATAGTGACATTATAGTTTGACAGTTTACTTTACGAAATCTCATGTATTAGGCCGATATACTTCAGTGATCACAACTTAAGATCGAGGGACAGTATTGCCGACATACTTCATTGAACACAACCTTCATCATTAGGTGTTACACACCAGTAATTACGTGATTACACTGTATACACACGCTGACCTTCCTGTCTGATGCTCGTCTTAAATGTTTTTATAGTCACCTTTACAGACCATGTGAGTTTACCAACTTTGTTATAGACCTCATAATTTTAGTTATTTTTATTTCAGTGGGACTGGATTTTTACTACGTTATAGGCATTTTTTTGTAATAGGCCAATTCGTAACATCCGATTTCGATAAACATGGATTATATAGTAAATTGACAGGGGATTTTTTCCAACTTCGTTATAGGCCTTAATTCGTAACATCCATGTTCGTTATAGATGGACTCCACTGTATACTTAAATTTTCGAGACCTACTACCATTTCCGATCGCGTACCAAAATTTGAACTGAAAGTCACGTGACTAAAGCGATTAAAAATCAGCCATATTGGAAGCTGGCCTTTCAACTGGTCCTAATTATGTATTTCCTATTTTGTTTCATGTAGGCCCTGATTATGTATGTGCAGAAGTTATTGAGGAAGGAGATTTGACAGGTAGGATGTTGTTTTCTGTTCCACGGGTGTTACCAGGGAAGCCAATGTTAACAGATTCAGATAGAGAAATTCTTAAGTTCGTCAAAGATCACAGGGTAATATATAATACATGTTGTGATGTGACCCATGACCTTTGATGTGCCACATGACCTGTGATGTTACTTATGACCTGTAATGTGATCCCTGATTGTGATGTGACCCATGACCTTTGATGTGCCACATGACCTGTGATGTTACTTATGACCTGTAATGTGATCCCTGATTGTGATGTGACTCATGACCTGTAATATGACCCACTACGTGATTTGACCCACGGCCTGTGTTGGGATTTCTGAATGTGATATAACCTATGACCTGTGATTTTACCCTTGGCCTTTGATAGGAACTAAGACCTGTGATGTGACCCATGACTTGCCACATGCCCATGGCCTGTAAAGTGACACATGACTTGTGATCTGACCCATAAACTGTGTTAACCATAAATTGTGATGTGAACTATTGACCTGTGATGTGACACCTGACTCGCATTGTGACCCATGACCTGTAAAGTAACACATGACTTGTGGTGTGTTCCATGACTTGTGATATGACCTGTGATGTGATAGTGCCCCATGGCCTGTAATGTGACTGATGACCTTAGAGGTGACTGATGACCTGTTTTGTCACCCATGACCTGTGATGTGATCCAGATTTAAAGGCAAACAATTGTCATCTGCGATAAGAAAAAAATTAAAACTTATTGAAATTTTATAATTAACGTGTCAGAAACGTGTTACAAGAATGGAGTATATACTGTCAACTACAGTAGGCGCCATAAAAGTTTGTTAGTGACACAGTAATGGAATCGGCGACACAATTTTACATCTGTCGATTACATTAGCGACAGATTTTTCCAACCTAGAGCTAATGCTGGTCTGGATTTAAAGTGAAAGAATCTTGATTGGAGTGTGAAAACGGCATGACTCCACTCTACTACTTTGGACAAGTTGCTCTGTTTATTTTTAGATGAATACATGTATCTCGTTCATATATACAGCTATATTAATTACTTTATTTTGTGTTATAGGTTGATATTATTTTTGCATCCTTTGCATGGAGTGCAGATTACATAAATCAAATTAGGAAAGAATTAGAAGGACTTGATCACAGAGTTAAAATTGTATCCAAAATAGAAAATTATGAAGGTGTAAAAAGGTATGTATGTTGATTAGACCAGATATACTTATATTGTGATGTCACCAGCTTTGATTTATCATAGAATCAATATATCAAGATGACACCAGCTAAAGGTGATCCTAAAATTAAATAAAATACAGTCATAAAGGCCTATAAAGCCACCCAAGGGAACTAGTAAAAGTGGCCTTTATGGGCAGGTGGCATTTATTTACAGGTTCAAATAATATGAATAAAGAACAATTCTACTGGTCTTTATAAGTTGGTGGCCTTTATATAGAGGTGACCTTTAAGGCAGGTTGAACTGTAGAATATTATGAAGGTGTAAAAATGTATTTGTGTATGTTGATTTAATGAGATTATATATTTTAATTTCACCAGCTATGAGTAATATTAAAATGTGTATATCAAGATGACACCAGCAGCTAAAGGTGGTTATAAGATTAGTATTTAAGATAGAAAATTATGAAGATATAAAATTGCATGTACAGTTTAGATATAATTGTATTGTGATGTCACCAGCTATGAGTTATAATATAGAATACTTATATCAAGATGACACCAGCTAAAGTTAATCATAAAATTAAAATAGTATTCAAAATAGTAAATTATGAATGCATCTTGAGATTGTGAAATATGAGGCAGAGTTCTTGGTATATTTTAAGTACAAATTACTATTTGGGGAGAGGCACCGTTGTCATGGATACATTCTAGTTTTTTTGTTTGGAGGTAGTTTAGTTTGATTTTATTTTAGCATGGATTTGTTAATTGAAATGGGAGGGGGGCATATAAGTGTTAACTCCATTTCTTCCAGCTACAACATTTTGGTGCCACTTTTTTTGGAAAACTATTAAACAGATAATTATAAAACTTCACAGGAACAATCTTTGGGTGGAATATATGTGCCATTAGCTAATCATATTTTCATTATTTATTAGATAGAGAAAACATTTGGGGATCATTTTGGGGACACTATAGTTGAATTACTAATACGGGTAACATGCCATTTCAGTTATATCTTGTGGTTCTATTTTAACAAGAACTTGTTTTAATTCCAGGTGTAAGGAGATTTTAGAATCCTCAGATGGTATATTGATAGCCAGGGGTAGTCTGGGTATAGATATCCCTACAGAGAAAGTCTTCATAGCACAGAAAATGTTGATTGGTCAGGCCAACAGAATGGGAAAACCAGTTATTTGTGCTACACAGGTAAAGTGATAAAAGTAACTCTCTGACTGGGCTGGGGTATTTGAGTAGTCCAAAGTACCAGTTCCTTTCACTGTCTAGACTTTAGGGTCGAGAGGACACAGTGGATCACAGCATCTTATACCACCTGGGTTTGAAAGGTCTCTGTGGGAGAGTGATGTAATGCATGTCAATAGACCACAGCAACTCTTGCCACCTACATGTAGATTCGAATTCTTCTTAGGCAGATCAATAGTTTGATGGTTTGCTTTGTGTATTCTGTTTTCACCACCAGCCCAGAACTTGCTGCCTCAATATATTAGTAAAAGAATCTTGACAGGGGAGAAAACACCATTACTCCACTCCTCTCATGGAACACTTTCATTTTGAAAAAAAATTAAAAACTATTGAGGAAAAAAAATTTTTGTGTGTACTCTCATGCAGAGAACCTCTTATTATCGGAACAAGTTTTAGTAGTTTTAGATGGCACTGATCATTTCATGTTGTTACAGTATACTAGTATTTTATAGATATCAGTTAATATTATTGAGAACCCTCGTCCAACAAGAGCAGAAGTCGCTGATGTAGCTAACACATTTCTAGATGGTGCTGATTGTCTAATGGTCAATTCCAGCAGAATTTCAGTACTTTCAGTACTTTGATTGTCTAATGTTGCTGTTTTATATTTTACAGATATTAGCTAGTATGATTAAGAATCCTCGCCCAACAAGAGCAGAAGTCGCTGATGTAGCTAACGCAATCCTAGATGGCGCTGATTGCCTCATGTTGTCACGAGAAACTGCAAGAGGAAAGGATCCTGTAAATGTTTTAAAATCAATTTGTGCAGTAAGTATACTTATGTTGATTATATACAAGCCCCACTTGTTTTCATTTCAAATTAGCTATTATGGGCCTCAGTGGCTGAGTGAGTGAGTGAGTAATGGTGTTTAACGTCCCAGTCAAGAATATTTCACTTATATCGAGACGTCGCCAGCTATAGGCGAAGGTGCAGAAATTTTGCCTGTGCATTGCGCTTATGGCATTATACAGCAGGGTTCTTTAGCGTGCCAAGCCTACCAAGACACGGGACCTCGTTTATCATCCGAAAGAACCGTGACTTTCATTTCGTAATGACGAGTGCTTGGCGAAAGAACAGTCACTACCCATTTTCAAGTCTTGAGTTAGACCCGGCCGGGGTTCGAACCCACAACCTCCCACTTACGGAGCGAGCACTCTACCAACTGAGCTACCGCAGTGATCAGTGGCTGAGTGGTCTACACTGTGTGCTTCTTGATCACAGTGCCTCTCATCGCCTAGGTTCTTATCCTGCTCCTAGTTTGAGAAAGTTTGTCAGCTCGCTTGCTGACAGTGGGTGGATTTCTGGGATTTCCAGTTTCCTCCATCATCCCTGGACTGACCAACTCGATATAAGTGACAAAATCCTGACTGGGCAAAAACATTACTTAAATCACCTTTCACAAAGAAATATTTCAAAAAGTTCACAGTTTAATCAAGGATTCTCAATGTTTGATATAACTACCAAGGTGTCTCAGCTGAGTTTGATCGAGCTTGGCAAATCCAAGGGGCGTAAATATTCTTAAACTATATTTAGAAAGCCTGTACTTAGCATAAGGAAGTTAAAACAATATTTATCCATTTCATAATCATTTGCATTTGTCAGTGTACCATGTGATACCCCTTAAAGATTGTATAGAACAATTATTTCCATTTTATATGGAATCACACAGTTGACATTGATAATCCCTTTAAAACAATGTTATCCCAGTAATTTGCACCGTCAGTTGACTTTCCATATTGTTATCCAAAAAAAACCTTAAATGATATTGATCACAATGTCATGGTCCATCCTATTTATGTGTATACAGGCATGGGGTAATGCTAATTTGTAATTGTAATGCCCTGTAATGCATTACATTTTCTCAAAGTAATGCATGTAATGTGTAATGCCCTAATTTTTGCATTACATGTAATGTGTAATGCCCTAATTTTTGCATTACATGTAAGTAATGTAATGCATTACATAGACAAAAATGCTTGTAATTTAAGCATTACATGGCATTACATAGCATTACTTCTCTGTATTAAATGTTAAATATTATTACCATTACAATTCAGTAAGTACCTACATGCTACTTTTTTCCTTAATATAAAATTTGAAAATCGATGTCTAGAAAAATTGTAACTGTGAACTGTTGTCAAACTAATAATTTATTTCATTCAACCTTAATACTAAAACTATATAAAATGCTAAAAACTTAGTATACTTCAGATCATTTTGAATTTCCAACAAATGTAAAGGATAAAAATACATTTTAAAGCAAAATGCAAATGCTGTTTTTTGTACTATCGGGAAGTCTAAAGATCACATTAAAATTTGCAACATATCTAAATATAAGTTTCAGTAACTACAATAATTTGTAATTTTGCTTCAACTGATAACCTGTGATGAAAACAATTTTTTTTTACAAGTAATTGTTTTTTTGTAATCCTTTTTATACATGTATGCTATTAAGATAACCTATCTTTAATGATTAAAGAAGTTATTTGTTAAAGGTATGGTTTATAAATTACACCTGACAATACCACTAATTAGTTTGTATACCTATCAACTCCTTTTACTGTTTTGATTTAATGGTAATTAAGAAACATTCAGTGAATAAAATAAATAAAAAATAAAAACATATAATATGAAAAAATTCCTTACAGCATCTCTGTTTTTTTTTCTTCTTAATTTTTAGAATAAAAACAGAAATGTATATTTGGATAATAAAAAGCCTGACATAGATGAACAATCAACTTTGACAAATTTTGTAAAACCTACTGGTAAACAGCAGAAATATCAGTTGAATGACCCAAAGCAAAAAGAATCTATATGTGCACTTATTGACTATATATACTCCTGTTTTCAACGGTTGAAAATCAAAACATAAGAACTTTACAGAAAAAGAACCCAAAATTGTAATTTCAAATTCTGAATCCGAAACATATCGTATTTATATGTTTGAATTCTTTATGAAATGTAATGTGTAATATAATGCATTACTTTGGTAAAGTAATTGTAATGTAATGCATTACTTTCCAAAATACATGTAATTGTAATTGTAATATAATGCTACTTTTGTCAAAGTAATTGTAATGTAATGCATTACATTGCAATGTAATTCGCCCCATGCCTGTGTGTATATCTGCTATTACTGTATTCCCTTATAAACATGACTCTTTTACTACCCAAGCAGTAACCAAGGCAAACTTATTATATGTTTAAGATGTTTATTTTCCTCTCTTTGTAGATTTGTAGTGAGTCAGAAACTGCCATGTTTTCAGAACAAGTTTTTAAAGATCTTCGTATGTCACTTCCTATGGACAAAGAATTAACAGCCACGCACACCATTGCTATAGCGGCGGTTGAAGCCTCGATAAAATGCCATGCTAAAGCTATCGTCGTGGTTACAGCAACTGGAAGGTAAATAAAAAAATCAGTAAAATATAGCCTTAAAGGGGATCTAAATAGGGTTTAGCAAGTAGAGCATGTTCATGTTGTTTTCATATATATATATATCTGTTTTTGAGTTAATATGCCACTAGATATGTTACTTAGCAGGGCTCCAAGTAGCGAGTAAATTACTCGCATATGCGACTAAAAATCAGATATGGCTAGTAAATTTCTGATGCACTCGCCAAACGGCGATCAATAAATACAGAGGCTGCGACCGAAAATTTATTTTTTGTACTGAAAAGATTGTTTTATAACCAGGAGATGATCATGTAAACATCGTTTTTAGCCACAAGATGATCATGTAAACAATGTAATTTGGTACACCTTGGCTGCTAGTGTTGTATACAGTTTGTTTATAGCCCCTGCTCATATACACAGGAACCCCGTCTGTGTTATGCAGGTCACACAAACGCTTGTAACTTATGATAATCCTTGCTAATATACAAACGTACAACGGATTGCACATTGCTATAGAAAACAACATGGCCAAACGAGCCAGCAGGACATAAGGGAAATTGTCCTCATTCGGTTTCGGCACACCATCCATTCCGAAATCAAAATGTGTTGCCGATAATGAACAACAAATGCCCACTGCCGCATCAAGCGAGCCAAAGTTTTTAGCAAAATGGTGTAATGAATTTTCTCGGTTGTATGTATAGAATGCGCAATTGTTGTCAACAAAAATGAAGGTGGCCTACAAAGAATGGCCAGAAGACTTTGTTATGATCTGGATCTTGATGACAGTGATGATATGCGACTTCCGCTGGCACACAGTTATTTGTCAAATTTTATTATGCTTTCAATTTGAATTAAAAGTTTTACAAATTCAGCTTTTTTGTATCATTGCATGATCACGGGGAACTTTTGTTTTGGCGACCAAAATATTTAACCCTGGCTAGTAAATTTTGGCCTTGGCTAGTAAAAATAAAACATGGTAGCCAGAAGGCTAGTGAAAACCAAATCCTACTTGGAGCCCTGCTTAGTTATAGAAATCACATTTTTTTTTAGAAATATTTGAAATTTATATATCTATAATATGATTTTTAATTGACATTTTAGACCCTCAGTGGCAAAACAGTTTTTGCTGCGAGGGCTGAACAAAATTTAAATAAAGTTTACCAATCAATGACAAAAAGATCAATCTAGTGCATAGGGGCTGGAGTTTGTTAAAGAAATACAAGGTTTTTTGAAAACTGGACAATTTACGGTTGAGGTCTTCTACGATTTTTTGACTTGGAACAACTTTAAAAATATATGGTGTTCTACAACCAACTCCATGTTATGTGGTAATGTTATGTGGTTTAATAAAATTATCAAATGGAAGTTTAATACATTGTCAGTTATTAATTTGAAAAAAAAACATATGTATTTTGTGTAATTATATTTTCTACAGATCAGCAGGTCTGATATCCAAGTATCGTCCCCAGTGTGTTATCGTAGCAGTAACTCGTATTCCAGAAACAGCCAGGTGTTTACATTTACATAGAGGTGTCTTCCCAGTTTTACATGAAGGTAATCATAATAGTGAGTCAGTGATTTTGTTACATATTTTTAAAAAAACACCTTACAGGCATGTGGTAATGCTAATTTGTAATTGTAATGCATTACAGATCATTACAATTACAAAGTAATGCATGTAATGTCCTAATTTTTGCATTACATGTAATTGTAATGTAATGCATTACATAGACAAAAATGCATGTAATTTAAGCATTACATGGCATTACATAGCGTTACTTCTCTGTATTAAATGTTAGATATTATTACCAATTCAGGGCTAGTAATTAAGTACCTACAGGCTACTTTTTTAAGGCACCTTCTGCCTTTTAAATTGGGAAAATTTGAAGTTTTGAAATACAGCTCACTGCAAAATGACATGTTTGCAATAGCTTAAGTTCGTCATTACAAAGGTATTTTTGTAACAATATCTTATTTTTTGTGGGTAAGGACAACTAAATTTAATTTACTAGTATATCACTTTTGTTGTGGGAAATTTTGTGATCAAATTGGTGAAAATTTAGTCATGGCATTGAAGTAAAATGTGGATGTTGTCAGCTGCTGCCAATGGCATTAGAGCAATAAAAATTCATTAATATACGCAATGGGCAAGTTTGGAATAACAAGAAGTTCCCCTTTTTTTGTACACAAGTGGGCGACCTGTCTCCCCTTTTTTGGAAGCATAGAAGGAACCATCTCCCAAAAATCTTCAATCCTAAATGCAACCCTGTTGTTTAACATCATTGGCTGATTCATATTTAAACTGTCTGTGTCTGGTATGATTGTCTGAAATCAGAAGCAAATAAAATGCCAGTTCATTGATAGAGTCCCTGTTAGGCCTCTTGTTTTAAATGTATTTTATAAATTTTACATGCATGTATAATGATATTAAATTTCATTTTTTTCTATTTTTTGTGAAGCTTCTAAAGGAATTCAGTGATTCATATTTAAAACTTGTGTCTGGCATGGTTGTGTGAAATTCAAAAGCAAATAAAGTGTCATTTGATTGATAGAGTTGAGTTGAGTAATGGTGTTTAACGTCCCAGTCAAGAATATTTCACTTATATTGAGACATCGCCAGCTATAGGCGAAGATGCAGAAATTTTGACTGTGCGTTGCGCTGATGGCATTATGCAGCAGGGTTCTTTAACGTGCCAAGCCTACCGCGACACAGGACCTCGTTTATTTTAAGTTCTTTAGTTTATAACTTTTACATACATGTATAATGATATTGAAATTATTTTTTTAATTTTTTCATGTGAAGCTCCTAAAGGAGTTCAGTGGGTAGAAGATATTGATAAGAGGATTTATGGTGGCCTTACATTGGCAAAAATGCAAAATTACCTGTTACCCGGCGACCCCGTTGTCTTGGTAACAGGATGGACAGCTGGCACTGGTGCTACTAATACAATCCGTGTTATGACTGTTCCCAATACAGACGAGTTAGAACCATTGTTTCAATTAATCCATGTGAGTTCGGACAATATGGATATATAAACTAAACAACAGTTGCTATGACATTGTTTTCCTTGGAAAGGAGTAAGTCCAGATCATATGGATATATAAAAAAATGTGTTGCGATGACAATGCTTCTTCCTGGAAACCATTGGCAACCAGTTTTAATAGCCCTGAAGTTGTGTTAACAGTTATACATGAAGTTTGTTTTGCTCTAAAGTGAAGTAATGCCACTGAGTGGAAATATACAGCTTTGTGGAAGGAGGTTAGAAAGAATAGAATTTCAAATAGAATTCAAAATTTTAACAGTCAGTCTTTTGGGAAGATAGGAACAATTGTTTACAGGAGAGGAGATTTATTTCATGAGATAGGCTTAGACAGAAAGAAAATTTTGGAGGAATTCCAAACAGTTGGGAGAGATTTTACATAAATTTTTAAAAAGTGTCGGGGAACAAAAATAAAAAATATCTTGAATATATAAATTTAACTTAAATGTAATTTTTAGCATTTTTAACTGATGTGAATTTACAAGTATGCTAAGAAAGCAAATTTCTCTTAACTTTTAATCAAAATTTATTTACATGAACATTTTCTTATCTACATTAGCAATAACATCACTTGATCAAGCTATTTAAAACTGATTGCAGCCTCCCGATCTGGCCTCTGTGAATGTAAAAGCAAATAAATTGTAGGTGAATTTCCAACACTTAACCGAAATTTATAATTAAAAACAAGAAATTCTGTCTCATAATTATTCTATATGCATATATTTTGTTATTGGTATTGTTGGGGGGTGGGGGTCTGCTGATTTATTCTGTGCTGTTTGAAAATCTTGCTGAAGTTACAACCAGTCTGAATCTCAAAATGTCAAACGTTCTTATCAGATTGTATGAGAATTTATAAAACTTGTCTCCAGATTAACTATGTCTTGTACCCTGGTGTATACAGCTCGTACTATTCAATATAAAAATGGCTGCACCAAAATATTTTATCCAAAATTGAAAGTAATAATTACATGTACAATATACAGATACATTATAAGACACCATCTTTAATAAATGGTGTTGCTATTTGTTGTTATGGTCACCAGGCGTGATCTTTGTAACTTAATAACCTCAATCCCGAAAATGATTATGATGTTTGTTGTCAAGGTCAATATACAGTTACTTTATTACATACACCATCTTTAATAAGTGCTGTTGCTATTTGTTGTTATGATCACCAGGTATGACCTTTGTAACTAAGTAACCGTGTACAGTCACTATCCAAAAAAATGATGTTGCTATTTCATATTCAACTTGGTCAACAGCTGTAATCTTTTTAATTTAAAACCTACTGTATGTAATCATGATGATGTTGCTGTTTCATATTCAAGATCATCAGGGATGAGCTTAGAATCAGTGTAGACCATAACTCCCAAAAAGGATGTTGCTACAAAAAAGGATGTTGCTATTTCATATTCAAGGTCAACAGATGTAATCTTTGTAACTTAGTAACCTTTGTAACTTGGTAAACTGTGTACCGCCTTATTACGGCCTTAATCCCAAAAATAATGTTGCTTTTTGTTTTCGAGGTCACAGATGTGACCTTTGTAACTTGAAGTAGAAGCCTACTGTCTCAATCCCTTCTGTTCGTCCTTCTGTCCCAAATTATTGTCTGCACAAATTCTCCAAAACTATAAAGCACTATTTCATGAAACTTGGTGCAAAGCATCAACATTGATAAGAGATGTGCATATCATTAACCTGATTTGGTTTGCTCATTTTCCTGGGAGTTATTGCCCTTTGAACATAAAAAGAAAAAGAATCTGCTGGCAGGGGATCCTAATTCACTGAATTTACTTCAATACTTACTTAAATATAATGTCCTGCTATAGTCTGTCAGCGATATTGTGGCAGAGTGTTTATAAACACAGGCGAGTTTATTATACACCAATAGGTAATAATACCATATTATCGTATACGAATATTCACGCCTTTACGCGTTCATTTGTCAACTCCACCTTTATATATACCTATCCTAGGTTATATACATTATATAGAATCTTCAGTGTTTATAAACACTCTGGTGCTCTAGTCAAGTGCCACTGAAAATTAACTGTCACAAAAATGTTCCCAGATTTTTGGTATACTTTAATGTAACTCGATGTCAAAAGCAAGTACCTGTGGTGTTTTGGTAAATTCTAATGCATGTACAGTAAAACGTCATTATAATGCCCCTCTATAACTATGCCACAGTGCATATCGCCAAATTATTTTGAAGTTCAAAATTCTATTTATTAGAAGTCTCCTATGATTTATCACCAAAATAATTCCATAATGGAGACGGGTTTAAATTGGAGACGGGTTCAAATAAGCTAGCGCTTGTTCCTGAATCCAGTTTAAAGTTTGCTTTTTGTTGTATTATTTGTATTAAATGTTGAATAAATATTATTTAAACTAAAACTAAATAATGCCATAATTTTACCGAACAGGGCTCGCACTGGGTCGGTTTTGGGATTGATATTTTGCTCTATTCACATTTCAAAATCTGATGCCTTTTACCCAATCACTTTGCTAATAATTGTCGCTATTTTGGAAATTTCAACTTTAAAACAAGTATATTTGGAGTTTTCTTTTTCACAATTTTTGGCCATTGTGATGCTTATTATTACAATTGTAAAGACCCATCTCCTCATTCACATTAGACTGAGAGAGAGAGAGAGAGAGAGAGAGAGAGAGAGAGAGAGCTGGAATAATTGGTGATGTTGAATCAAGATTTTACTATACCATCATCAATCACCTGTATAATGCAATAATTGACAGATTGCCGGCCACGCCCTCAATGTTCAGACAAAAGCCTGGCATGCTTGAATTAGACGCAAAAAGAATAAGAACTCTGCCTGAAGTGTGACATTTAATGACTTCACTGACATTAGTATGTCATTAGTTGATTTGACACTACTTTGGTACTGTGATGGCGACCAGTGTCAGAACATTGAGGGCGTGGTCGGCGAATTGTCAAATGGTGGTGATGAATTGAGGTTTTACTGTATTTTATAAGTTAATTGTTTGTGACTGTTTCAACCTTTATATGTACTACTTACTTGTTGATTGTTGACTGATGTACAGTGGTAATAAATATCAATAAAACATGTCAACAGGTGATTGTTGTTATAAGTTATTAGTAATTGACGGATCGCCGGCCACGCCCACAATGTTTCAACAAATGGCCAGCATGCTTGATTTACACGCAAAAAGAATAAAAACTTGGTCTGAATTGTACCGTTTAATGATGTCACAGACACTAGTATGTCATTAGTTGCGGTTGCGCTGCTTTGGTACCGTGATGGCAGCCAGTGTCGGAACATAATAGGCATGGCTGGCGACACGTCAATTGTAGAATGTTCTCTAGAATTTATATGTCCCTCTTATTTGGTTGATTGAAAGAAGCTTTATGTCCCAGTCAAGTATTCATAACTCATATCAAGTTGAAGATGTCCCCAGCTATAGCTGAAGTGGTGGAAATTTTACCTTTGCAGTGTACTCAGGGCAGTGTGCAGGGAGCATTCTTTAATTTGTCACTGCAGGCATCAGTTTATCAAGTTGCTTCCTAAGGACCCCATGACTTTCATTTCTAAATGCCAAGTGCATGGAAAAAGAGAAGTCACTACATATTTTCAAGCCAGATCCGGCAGGGATTCAATACATGTCCTCCCACACAGTGAGCAAGCACTTTACCTGTAAAGGTAAAAATTTCTGCAACTTCGCCTATAGCTGGTTAGGTCTCCATATAGGTGAAATATTCTTGAATGGGAAGTAAACCACATTCAATCAATTAATCTCTTCTTCTTGTGTACAAGTTATCACCCAATCCCCCCTCTCTCTCTCAACACGCATAACAAAGCCTCTATATTTATTATAAATAGTATTTTATTATTTGAACACCGTTTACATCTACTAATCACACACATTCTTACAACTTGTATAATAGATTACCATAGTAACGTACATAAAAAACAAATTTTATAAAAAAAAGAAAAAAGTCAACATTCAATACGCCGATATCATAAAATTTTTAAAATAATTCTTTTAAATCTTACATTATATCATCCATGAACATATAAAACCTGATCATCCCTAAATTTAGAATGGTATACACCTATCTTTTTTGTTTTAGGACTATACCATTTAACTGTAGGGATGTGCAGGTTTATAATAACAGTAATATTATTATTTCCTACATAACTTGTACAGTTGATAACGACAGCTTGATGACGAAGATGCAAGATGGACACAGGCAACATCTTTTATTAAAATATCTTTTTATTACCTCATTTAAACATTACAGAAAACACAACCTTGTGGTTTGTTTATTAACCCTTTCCACACCTCATTTTTGCTATGACATGATCCATTTGTCAATCCATAGTTGTGTGAGGGTCAAAGGGTTAAAAATACATTGCTCTCCTAAGCATTTGTAAATCTAGACATTTTTGATAGAAAAATCTTGTATACAGTCCAACCTGCCTTAAAGACCACCTCTATATAAGGACCACCTGCTTATAAAGGCCAGCAGAATTGTATCAAGGTTGTTCTTTATTCATATTAATTGAACCTGTATATAAAGACCACCTGCCCATAAAGGTCACTTTTACTGGTTCCCTTGGGTGGCCTTTATAGACAGGTTTGACAGTACTGGACATTGAATTGGAACTGCACTACAGGAGTTTATTTTCCATAAATCATGTATAAGGAAAATGGCCGTCCAAGTACCAGTAAGCCAAAACATAATCTTGGGGCCTTGGTGGCCAAGAGCTTGCACTTACACACTAGGATCTGCCTAAGAGAGGGATTTAAACTTTAAGGCTGTGAGAGGCACTGTGATCTATAAGCATGAACTTTATACCACTCAGCCAGAGGCCCCCCAGACCTTCATGAGAAGTAATCAAACCATGTGTTGATTGAGAGTGGAATTGAGACATCTGATAAACAAGAGTGCCACTGCTGCAGGATTCCGATAGTAAATAGTATACCAGATTCTTCAAAATAGGGGTCGCCGCTGCACCGCATAATCAACATACCTTAAGGTTTGCAAAACGTTAATGCTACGATTACCCAGAATAATGTTTTTACCAGAAAAAATAAACCGATATGATTCTAAATCCACTGGAAATAATAACTGTACTGCACAAATCTGAGAGAGTATCGCTTGGTACAGCAGTGAACCTCATTGATAGAGAGGCCTTAAACATATACTGATATAAGCAGGGTCCCACAACTCCTGAATTAAGAAAGTAAATATTACCACATACAAGATTCTTCTTCCAAAAATGTACTAGACACGATGTAGTACTTAAGGCATATATATGGGAATGTATCTGCCATGTTCCTCCTATCTCATTATTCCAAACACAAATTCTATTTTTTCATCTATATAATTATAAAGAGAAAGTAGACTAATACATGTGTATACTATATATTATGTGAAATGTTATCATGCATTTGTATAGATAAACAACTTTGACCTGTCCGTTTGACCTTTTAGTTAAATATTTATCACGGATCAAGTACATCTATATAAAGGGAGCACAGGTGTTCATATCGTATACAGCATAAGATATACTCACCTTACAGAGTATGCCTGTGTACTGTGTATTTATTGACCTGGATCTTAACACTACCCATTTATTGGTTGGACGCGCCTATATGAATATTCTTAATGAAAGGTCAAACGGACAGGTCAATGTTGTTTACCTATACATATATATATAGTTCAAAATGTTTGACCTCGCTATTTAACCTTACTCTGCAGGTATTAAAATTTTAAAATTATTTGCATTTTTATTTTTGCTTTTTCATAAACATTACAACTTTATTTGGTCACATTTCAGTAAATCAGGGTTCAAAGATGAACTAGTATCTGAATTGGCACATTTTTTAAAGATTTTTTAAAAGCCAAGAAATTTTTTTTTAAATTATTACCTATTCATTTGTATAAATATACATATATGTAATTTCATTTCTCAGAAATATGCATTTAAAGGCAATTTTAGCTACCAAGTTTTAAAACAAAGTCAGTTTCACATCATGACCTATTGGATATGCAAATTAAGGTCAAACAATTAGGTCAAAATTAAAAAGCCAGTTTAATATTTATATTTACAATATGACCTATAAGATATTCCATTTAAGGTCAAATACCAAGGTCAAAGTTGATGACCCACTTTAATATTCAAATTGACAACAAGATCTATTAGATATGCAAATTAAGGTCAAGCACCAAGGTCAAAGTTCATGAACTATAACAGTTATCCGATTATAAGACATGCCAATAACATATATATCCAACAGCTATAACTATCATAAAATACACAATAATAACAAGTAACATCTCCATCACATAAAAACATTTCACTATCTTAAAATCTAGACTACTGTATCACCATGGAAACGGAGGTGTACCCATATTGGTTAAACTTTTAAAATAATTAATCTTGTTGCGCTTATATTAATGATTCACCATGGAAACGAAGGTTTATCCATTTTGATAAAAAAAAATTAAAATCTTCTAATCTTATTGCATTTGTATAGAAAACATGGAAATGAAGATTTTTCCATTTTTTTTAAATCTTTAAAAATCTCTACCCTTGTTGCGCTTGTATTAATTCACCATGGAAGCAGTGGTTTTTCAATTTCAATGAATTTTATTAAATTTTAAAATCTACCCTCGTTGCGTTTGTATTAATTCACCATAAAACGAAGGTTTCTGTTACTGGTGATGGAAGGCAAATTTAAAATCTAATTGTTGCGTTTATTTACTCTTAAACATACAAAAACAGCAGTTCAAGGTCATCTTTTCTTGAAAACCACATTTGTTAAAGTCAAGGTCATCTTTTCTTGAAAACCACATTTGTTTAGGTCAAGGTCATATTTTCTTGTGAACCCAATTAGTTTATCATGAAGTTCAAGGTCATCCTTTATTTAGAGACAATTTTGTTTATCCATGTTTTATTATTGCATATCTGTATGGTATCATATCACAAGGTTACATCTACAAAAGTTGTTAAAATTACAAATTCAGAATTTATAAAATCAAGAAAGGTGTGTGTGTGAATGTTTATCAAGTGGCTTTGCAACATTCATGCAAATTGTGTGATTGTGTGTGTGTGTGTGTGTGTGTGTGTGTGTGTAAATGTTTATGAAATGGCATTGCAATATACATGAAAATCGTGTGTGTGTGTGTGTGTGTGTGTGTGTGTGGATACATGAGTTTTCACATATGCTTCTTAAATGAATATTAAAACAGTCAACAGGCAAAATTCTAGTGTGTGTGTGTGTGTGTGTGTGTGTATGTGTGTGATACATATGCTTCTTAAATCTAGTTAAACACTCCACAGGTAAACCTATAAATTTTAGGTAACTTGTACAACATATTCATACTCATGCACAAACAAATCATCATAATAGTGTTTCAATAATATAATAGCTTTCACACAGGAACATAACATGCGACACTTCATGAACATAAAATGGCAGTTTCTATCCATTATACAAGAAAGAACAGAAAACTAGTTAATTAATCACCTATCCAAAATAAAAATATTGGTGTCATCATAAATTTACATAGTTTGAATTGATATATTTTGTTTTCTTTCAAGAATTTTCCCGGGCCTGATTTTTGGAGGTTTAGATAATCTTTTACTAGCCAGGTAATGTGTCTATTTTTATAACCCGTCATGATGGGTGCCTCTAAAAAGAGAACCTGCTTGGGTGCCTCTGTAAAAGGGGCACCTGTTGATAAAGACCAGTTGGAAAGTTTAATGATCATTTAATTTTAGTTTATATGTTAGCCTGTACAGGTGGTTTCCACATAAATAATGGAAATATGGAATGGTCCCAAAAAATTATATCAATCATCATTGATTCCTGAACAAAAAGTCTCCAGTTTTTACGAACAGGTCATGTACCAAATTTAATTAAGAAGAAACCCCTCTAAAGTAATCATGGGCTGAACTTTTTCTGGAGGTACAGTTCAGTTAAACGTCATAATCGTGGAAAGAAGAACATCATCTGTATGTACAGTTAAATATTATTTAAATAAGCAATTAACCATTTGTGTATGCAATTTTAATTTTTACATAATGAATATTTAAGACTCCATTAGATATGTAGAAGGCATTATTTCTACCATAAACATATGTGGAATTAATTAATATAACCTGATAAACACCCAAAATATGTGAATTATCTCCCTTTATATATAAAACATGTAACTGTGTTAAGAAATGTCTTTATTTGTCTTTCTGTTAGTATTTGTATACTATGCTCTTTTTTTATGATTAAAGCATGTTATGTGTCATTAAAAATAATAAAAATATTAAAAAAAATTATTTAAATACCCCTCCATAATTTTGCCATCTCACTAATTGCTGAACAATTTTGAAGTCCGAAAATCCATTTTTTCTATGTTTTCCACGTGTTATGACGCAAATAATCTGACAGAACAAATGGTAGCAATGTATCAATGTTTTACAGTATATTTATTTGAAATTATTAAGAAACTGAAAAATTAAAATTACTGAAATAAAACTGGTTTGAAGGTTTGCAAAAATGATCCATGAAAAACACTAACTAAATTTAACATAACCAAATTTCAAAGAAAAGCAAGCAACAAATAAAGATTATAATGACTTAATGTGACAAATCTAATATCAGTCAACAGAAAAAAGTAATTTCTGAAATTGTGAAAAAAAACTGAGAAATAAAAAACCTGATTGGATAAATTCTTGATAAAATGAACAAATAAATCTGATTGGATGAAATATACAGTAAAACAAAATCTGATTGGATAAAGTATTTAATCAACCTTTGAAAGAACAAATGTGATTGGACAAAAATATTTAACAGAAAGAACAAATATGATTGGGGTACAACATTTTATGATTTAGAAAAGGATGAAAATGATTGGATAAACAATTTTAAGCACAAGAAATATGAGCATATAGCTATTTATGCATAGGTATATTTAATCTTGGTTATAGTGTATTGAAATAACTTAATATCAGAGTTTTGTTTATATCTTAAATACATGTAGATATTTTCTGGGACAAATAAAAACCTTGAGACTTAAATATAATGAAGCATTGAAGCTATCACAAATTAAAAGAAAATGAAATAATTTCGTGAAACATAAATATTATATTGCATTCTATAAAATTCAATTCTTTTTCACATTTCTAAACTTATGAAAACCGACATTCAATTGAAAAAAGTGTATTTCTGTAATCTCTAAATGCAAGTAAATATTTAATTTATTTACAAAATGATCATGCTTGCCGTTAATTTTTTTCTGGTCCCTGAGTTTTTAAGAACTATTCCAGAAACTTCAAATTTTGCCAAATGTCATGGCAACCGATCCAAAACTTTTTTTGATAGCAAGTTAAATTTTAAAGAATTCTGAAAAAAAGTTGAACATTTTTTCTGTTGTATTTGAATTTTAATATATTTGGTGTCTGTCCAAATATCTAATTTTTTCATTTTTCATGCATAATTTTTATTGCAAAAATAGCTAATCATGCCAAAAGGAAAAATGTTATCATCTTGACTTCGGAGAGAAAAAATCCCTATCAATATATCAAAACACTATTGTTCCAGAATAGTTCTATTATATAATTTATGTACCCTCAATGGGGTTTGCCACATGATACCCTCTAACGTTTGTGCGGAACACTTATTTCCAATGGATATGGAATAACATGAAACGACATTTTCCCACGAAAATGACGTCATTCCAGGAATCTGTGACGTTGACATTTTCCAAAACGTTTCGCACAAACGTTAAGAGGTATTGATCACGTGGTACAGCGGCAAACCCCATTTACGATATGTTATTATGAGATTCCCCTGTGATCAATACCTCTTAACTTTTGTGTGGAACAATATCGGAAATTTTTTTACGTCAAAACTTTGCTAAATAATGTCATTTGAACTAAAGCCACATTTACATGAAAAGATCTAGAAAATTTACATTTTAATTTCTTGGAATAATGTCACTTTTACAGATTCAGGATTACATCAACTTTAAGACAAATTTTTGTGGCAAGATATGGATAAAAATACATCCCAATTTCCCAGAACAGTTCTGCTTTTTTTGGGAAAATGTCAACATGTCCGTATTCATTGGAAATAATTGTTCTGCACAAATATTATGAGGTATCACATAATAGGCTGGCAAATCCATTTCTCCAAAATATTAATGCACTTTTGGTTAAAAAATGTTTCTGTTTGAAAATGAAGCCATGAGAAGCGGTGAACCCTATTTAAAATGTATCCTCCCTGAAGCCATGAGATATAGTGAACCCAATTTAAAATGTACCCTCCCTGAAGCCATGAGATATAGTGAATCCCATTTGAAATGTACCCTCCCTGAAGCCATGAGATATAGTGAACCCCATTTGAAATGTTCCTTCCCTGAAGCCATGAGATATAGTGAATCCCCATTTAAAATGTATCCTCACTGAAGCCATGAGATATAGTGAACCCCATTTAAAATGTATCCTCACTGAAGCCATGAGATATTGTGAACCCCATTTAAAATGTACCTTCCCTGAAGCCATGAGATACAGTGAAACCCCATTTAAAATGTTCCCTTCTTGATAGTGCTAAAATTTCTCAACAAAAGTCAATCACATCAGCCAACAAAGATGAATAAAAGCAATGATCTATAAATGATATAAAAAATAAAGACATTTTCACCCCTATATCTACAGTAGCATTACCCATTTCTTTTGATTTTAGACCATACTACAGGAGTTTTAGGGATGTCCAGACATATAAATATCATGAGATTCAATTTTACTCTGTTTAGAATTTATATTGATGCCAATTAAAATGTGAAAATATTAGAAAATCTAATAATACTTTTGTTTTATGTGTTCTTCTACTGCAGCACGTCCCGGTTTGACACTCATTCTTAACTAAAATATGCCACATACATGTATGAAAGCTTAATAATTTTGTAATTTTGTTAGTTTTCAAAATTTTATATTTAAAGTGACAATTTGAAGATCAAGCTCATTACATCTATATTCTAGGTAACTTTGTATTTGTATTACCATAAAATATTGTCAAAATTTTCCTTATTTAAAGTTAAGGGAAATTTTAGTTAGTTGTCAAAATTTGCCAGATTTAAAATAAGGAAAAATCTTAGTTACGAATTGAATGTGAAACTGATAGTTACGAATTGAATGTGAAACTGAGGCCAAGTAATTTGGGATGTGTACTCAGCACCAAATACATGTACCGGTAGTTTGTGACAAAGATTTTGAAAAAGATATAATTTTATTTTATTTTTAATTTTAAATTTTTTATTTTAGAGATACATCTTGACAATTAAATTAGTATCAAGGATGATGTCTGACAAATAATCTACTCCCCCCTGTGTATAAAATTGACGCATTGCCGGCCATGCCCATAACGTTTCGACACTGGACGCCATCACGGTACCAAAGCAGCGTCACGTAAACTAATGACGTTCTAGTGTCAGTGGCGTCATTAAACCACACAATTCAGGCCGAGTTTTCATTCTTTTTGCGTGTAATTCAAGCATGTTGACCCTTTGTCGGAACATAGTGGGCGTGGCCAGTGATCCGTCAATTCCACTTGTGACCTAGCTGCTTTAAAATGACATTTTTAACAAAGACATTATGTGGTCAAATACGGAGCATGATCTATTCTAATAAACAATAATTGATACCACCTATCCAATTTTGATTTTTTTCTGTCCACGGATGTGGCACTTGTTAATTAAAACATAAAAAATAATACTAATTGTGATGCATCAAGAAAAAAACACATTTATTTCTTGGTTTCCACAAAATTTAAAATTATTAGTGGCTAGATTTTCAAATTTGTGAAAAAAAATCACCATTGACTGGCTACTACTAATTTCTTAGAAATTCTTTCAAAAAGTAGCCTATTTTCCCAAATTCTTTTTTAAAAAGAAAATTTTTTGAAAATATAACAACTAATAATTTTAAAATTGTTTAAATTTAAACATATCAGAGCTCTCAACTGACCCAGAATGTGCAGGTCACACTTGGAAATTCTAATTATGAACCCCATACAAGCGAGTCCCGGGATATGTCATATCTGACACAGTTTGGGTAGCAATGACAGTCTTTAATATTCATTGAAAGGACCATAAGTATGGATTTTGCCTGATGTGTCACAATAAATAATTAATTAAATTCTTAATTAAAATTTGTATAAAAGTAACAAAATACAACAAAACAAAAGGCCAGAAACCTTAATTAATGTCTAATTAATATCTAATTAAAATGCAGAAAACAGAAACAATTATCTCCCCTTACACTGAAAATGAAATAACCAAGTTTTGATATAAATTTTGGTTAATGATCAAAATAAAATGGTGGAAAAAGAAATAATTATCTCCCTTTATCATAAATCTGTCACCCATACACTTACAATGGAATAACCCATTTTGACATTTTGGTCATACCATCAGCAGGGGTGGAAGGTTTTACGATTATATACTAATATCTAGAGATAGGCCATAAACTACACCTACTGGTACTTGACCAGTATAATGAAAGTTTAGAAAATGTTTTTTGAGCCTCATTATTTGAACTCTGTCTCTAAACTGACAGTGACTGACTTTTTATTATAAAAACAATAAATTTAAAATTACAAATTAAATTTTAAGCCAAATATAAATCCATAAAAGACTTTCTGAAAAACAATGAAAAATGAAGGAAAATAAAAAAAAGGATAAAGTCGCCCGAACTTATGTTGGGGGTGACTAGATAAAAATTAGAAAAAGAAAATTAATAAAATTACTAAAAAGTAACAAATCTTAACATTGCTAAGGGCCCTCAAAATTTTCAAAAACTGATGATAGAATGTGGCAATATGACTTGAGAATGGCATATAGGGTTCAGACACTGAGCTTTAATACAGGCGAGCTATGACTTTAAATGACATTTCTAATCCCAAAACAAATAAAAAAAAATATTTTTTTTTTTAAATTAGATACCAGAAATTCCCCTCACATATAAAGTATTTCCATAACACCATATATCAAAACACACATAAGAATCAAAGTACTGACAGTACTGAAAGATTTAAGTAAAGAAAAAAAACCCAGATTTATTTGAAAATAAAATGAAAACACATTCAAAAAGCTGAAAACTCATTCTTCAAATAATTAATGAAAGGTTTTTTACTGCAAACTAAATTCAAACAGCAAAGAAGGGAATTTTCAAAAATTTTGTTTTTTTTTTAAGTCGGACAAGTAGATAGTATTAAAACTCAAATATTTTTCATTTTAACAAATTATCAAAAAAAAAAAAAATAAATAAAATATTAAAAAATAAAACATTACCACATTAAATCATATTGTTATATATAGATTTAGCAACAAAATATTGATGAATAAAAAAAATCCCTCGCTTACAAAAAATTAATTGTACATCGCTCGCACCTACATACACACAAAACATACACACATGGATAAATGTGGAATTGATGACGTATACACTACGGAATTAGTCAAGTCTGTTTGAAATGAAGGATGCTGCCGAGATCAACTGTACGATGCCAACATCATGCATGTCCGTTCTGTTTCTGGGCTACGTAGTCTGTGTAACTTATAGTTATTTTTTCACTCCTATATCTAGTTAATCGTAACTGTCCGCGCACGTCATGATTAATGTGACCTTTATATCCACCTTTCCTAAGTAATGAATCTATTGTCTGAATTCTATCCCAGCCTGTAAATAATAAAACAGTATTATTTTATTTGTTAGAGGTGCAACAATATAACTAGAGCTGTCTTGAGTGACATATATCCCCCATCCAAAATATCAGGGATTTTTCTGACCTTTTTGGGAAAAGGACCTTGGGATGGAATTGGGAAAATGCTCAACAAAAATGTAATTTTGGGAAAAATCACAACAACATATTAGAAATTCTAGACCAATAGAATACTGGTAATTGAACAAATTATATCGGTGTTCACAGCAAATTAGTGCTGTCTCTTTTGTCTATATAAATAATTCAGCAAAATGTGGGTTAATATAGATTGAAATCATTATCAGAACGAGATATCCTCCGAAAATGATGTTGATGATCTTGTGAATTTTTACTACAGAATTGGGAAAAATGTATGTTTTTTTACATTGGGAATGGGTCCCTTTACTGGACCCTGTGGATACCCAGAAAAATCCCTAAATATTGACACTAAAACTATATTTAGTATGTAACACATAGTTTTATGTGGATTACATTGGTGTCAGGTTTAATCAAAATCCATCAATACCAATGGTAAGTGTGGAGAAAAGTTGAGTTGAGTAATGGTGTTTAATGTCCCAGTCAAGAATATTTCACTTATATCGAGAGGTTGCCTGCCAGCTTTAGGTGAAGGTGCAGAAATGTTGCCTGTGTGTTGTGCTGATGGCGTTATACAGCAGGGTTCTTTATCGTGACACACCTACAGTGACAAAGGACCTAGTTAATTTTAAGTTCTCATCTGAAAGAACGGTGACTTTCAATTCGTAACCCCGAGTGTTTGGCGAAAGAACAATCACTACCCACTTTGAAGTCTTGGGTCAGACACAGTCAAGGTTCAAACCCACAACTTCCAACTTACAGAGCGAGCACTCTACCCAAATTAAGTGAATTAACAGCCTGACAATTAACAAATCTATACATTAATTAAATGTATTTAACTCTTTCTTTACTGTTTTCTCTTCAACTTGTTCTAAATGCTGTGACCCCTAATCAATTTAGACCACTAGGTCACCAACGCCCCTTCTATAATGCAAGTGTTTTCTTGATTAGAACAATCATTTCAAAGTATACTTACATAAAGATTTGTAAATTGTCAGGCTGTTATGTTAATTCACTTAATTTGGGACTGAAAATTGGCCACATTCCTCATGCTAATTGAAACCTGGATATGCACCAGAAAGATGAGCCTCTTGTCTCGAGAAAGACTTTAACCGCCTAACTTACCTTGTTCTGTAGCCACTTCAGGTAAATATGTGGCCGTTTTCTTGTGGCCTTTCTCATTAACAAATTCTATCCTTATACCATGCTCGCCAACCTACAATAAAGCAAACATTTTATCTTATAAGAATTCTTTGTGCATCAATTTTTCTATGGCAATTAAACATGACTTTTGGCGATTACAAATAATCCAGAATCGCAAAAGTGGCGAAAACACATTTCCGATTGATGTTGTAAAAACAATGCGGATTGGGCCGCTTCTTATCCAATTCGTGATATTAGTTATAACTAGTAACGACTAATTTCCTTTCACTTGAATAAATGAACTGCCTTGTAATATGGTTACTACTAACAAACTTGTTGAACCCAACTAGTTAGCTTCATGTGGTGTAGGTCGCAGAGATGGCTTGTCAGCAACTGACTCTTAAAACGTATCTGAAAGGTGTTGGAAAATCTACAAAATTTGATGGCAGCAACACATCACCAACAAAGCAGTCCTTGAAATGGCAGAAGTGGATGAGATCAGTTATGAAGTAAGGAGGAATAATGAAACTGGATTGGTCATGTACTGAGAAAAGGACAGACAGATGACTGCGCTGTTGTCCTTGGGTGGACTCTTGAGGGTAGAAGGAAAAGAGGCCGCCCAAAAACAACTTGGCAGAAGCAGAACGGACCGGTGCAGGCTGAAACACCTGGAATGCAGCATGTTGTGTAGCCTTAGACCGACAGACATGGAGGAATGACGTCCAAGCCTTGTGTGCCTCCTGACACTGAGAGAATTAAGGTTAAGGTAAGGAAAGGTGTTGTTTTGTTTATTTGTTCAATTTTGTTGGCAAGTCAAATTTCAATTTGGCTACCAAAATTTGGCAAACATTAGCCAACGGGCTAATAGTAATGAATTCCTGGTGCTAACAGAGATTCTATACTGCTTTCAATCACTGTAAATGTATTCATTTTACAATGTACAAAGTTTAGCACAAATCATAATTTAGGTATTAAAATTCCAATGGATTTGATTTTGCAAAAAATTTCATGTATCAATTTGTATGCTGTGACCATATGGTGCTGGATTTACATTGGCCCGTACTGTACCAATGTGAATATTACTAAAATAGAGTTTGCCAGCATACAATATGATAAATACCCCTTAACATTTGTGTAAACGTTTATGCTGAAATTTCTCGGACTAACATCATTTTAACAGGAACTTAAGCAATTCTATCTCCAACAGATATATAATTGTTCTGCAAAAACGTTATGATGTATCAGGTGGTACACTGGCGAACCCCATTAGTTAGCAGCTAAAATTAATATGTTAACGGTACTGGTGGTGCCTCATTTGCCAAGTGGTCTTAAGAACTGACATACAAATCAAAATGCCTTACATGACTTAGGTTCAAATCCCACTATGGACAGTCCAGAGAAAATTCTTAAAATTTTCAATTTTAAAATCTAGTTTGAAGTTCAACATTTTATTTTAAAAATGAAGTTTTAAAACTTCGAGATATTATCGTGAATTTAGTATTTTAGCGTTATATTTAATTTTCTACGACGCTTTTCAATTTTCACGATCTTATGCCTGTTGGTTAAAACAGGAGCCTGAACCATAGATCTAATGTAGATCGTCTCTCGATGTTCTGCCCTAGAACCCCCTGATGGCTCGAATATTTGGCAAAAGTCCTATGGACTTCGAGCCATCAAAGTTCTACTGTAATTTGATTGACTTGTAGCTAATTCAAATTTAACTGAGAATTTTACAAGATTTTGTCATGAAAATCTTGTAAAAAAATTTCCATAAGATTTTAACATTTATTATTAGTTTTCTGTGTAATTTTCAGAGAATTTTATTTAACATTTGTGTAATTACTTTTCTAAATTTGAAATGAAAATTTAACATGTAATATAATGTTTGCAGAGATATGAAATAATACACTGACAACACATGTGTAGGTAAAATTTCAGATATATGATCACAAGTAATTTTATACCGGTAGTCACATATAAGACTGAATATCCAATATCATTAAGATTTACAATTTATACAAAATATTGTGATGATTCTCTTCTTTATCTGACGAATAAAATATGCCGTTTCATGCTTTGATATTTTGTTAGCTATTTCACCAGTGCTAGATTTCCCCGTCTCGCCTGGTTGAGACAGATCACATGAACCATCTCCCACATTAATCGGATTTCTCTGACTTTTAAATCTGATTCTATGAAAAAATAAAAGGCATTCCGGTGAGATACAATCACTTACGCATGCTAAATTGATGATGTCATAATCATTTTACACAAGAACATCAACAAAAATTGATGACGTCATTTTCAGAAGACAAAGGTGGTAACATGAAAACTGAACATTTGTTGCAAATATTTGTTCACAAATCACATTGTTTATGGTGCAGAGAAGTGAGAAAAAGAAATCTTAACCAGTAACAGTGTGAGACAGAGATATCTAAAACCTGGGTGAATATTTTCAATTTCCAGAACTTGCTAAAGCAGTAATGTCTGAATACTATTTCTCACACCTGTGACATGGAAATCCCGCATTTTTACCCATGTGGGATTTCCTTGTCTCACCCTAGGGTTGAGACAGGCTATATGCTGAATTTCCCGCATAGTTATACCTGCTCTGGATTTATCGTTAAGAGGACTTAATAAGCTGAGAAAAATTCCGAAGTCAATCAACAATTTCTCAAAGTCACAATCACTTACACACGCTTAATTGATTACGTCACAATCATTTTACGTGAGAACGTCAACAAAAATTGCTAAAGTCATTTTCAGCAGGCATGGATGGTGACATGAAAACCGAACATTTTATGCAATTTTTTGTTTACAAATGTTTACATGTTTTATGTTGCAAATGTGTGAGAAAAAGAATCCTACACCAGTAACAGGGTAAGACAGAGATATCTCAAACTCGGATGAATATTTTCAATGTCCAGAACTCGCTAAAGCTCGTTCTGGACAAGAAACTATTCATCCTCGTTTGAGATATCTCCGTCTTACCCTGTTACCGGTGTAAGATTCTATTATTATAGTTGATAAAAACTTGTTTGACTCGGATTGTCCAACTTGTTTTAGTAAACTGCAAGTATCAAGCATTTTTGTGACCCTGCATCGTTGTTAGTAACCACATGACATCGCAACAGAAAATTTCTTCCTTTTGGCAATCCTGTACTTATTTATCCTGGCAATCATGATAGTAATCTAACATATAATAACAAGCATTGTATGATATACTTTATTCACAATGATAATGGTTACAGGAAGCAAACACACAAAACTGTAGTGTCGGAAAATGGCGGATATAAATGGGACTCCCAAAGAAAGGATGCAAGGGAAAACCCTGTTGAAATATCTCTGTCTCACTGTTACCTGTGTAAATTTCTATTCATTCGAGACAAGGGAGAGAAAAATTTATCACAGACCAGGGAGAGAAAAGCTTATCACAGATCAGGGAGAGAAAAGCTTATAACAGACCAGGGAGAGATAATATTTATCACAGACCAGGGAGAGAAAATATTTATCACAGACCAGGGAGAGAAATATTTATCACAGACCAGGGAGAGAAATATTTATCCAGACCAGGGAGAGGAAAGCTTATCACAGACCAGGGAGAAAAAATATTTATAACAGACAAGGGACAGAAAAATTTATCACAGACCAGGGAGAGAAAAGCTTATCACAGACCAGGGAGAGCAAATATTTATCACAGACCAGGGAGAGAAAAATTTATCACAGACCAGGGAGAGAAAAGCTTATCACAGACCAGGGAGAGAAAAGCTTATCACAGACCAGGGAGAGCAAATATTTATCACAGACCAGGTAGAGAAAAATTTATCACAGACCAGGAAGAGAAAAGCTTATCACAGACCAGGGAGAGAAAATATTTATCAGACCCGGGAGAGAAAAATTTATCACAGATCAGGGAGAGAAAAGCTTATAACAGACCAGGGAGAGATAATATTTATCACAGACCAGGAAGAGAAAAAATTATCACAGACCAGGGAGAGAAAAGCTTATCACAGACAAGGGAGAGAAAATATTTATCACAGACCAGGGAGAGAACAGCTTATCACAGACCAGGGAGAGAAAAATTTATCATAGACCAGGGAAGAGAAAATATTTATCACAGACCAGGGAGAGAAAAATTTATCACAGACCAGGGAGAGAAAAGCTTATCACAGACCAGGGAGAGAAAATATTTTTCACAGACCAGGGAGAGAAAAATTTATTACAAACCAGAGAGAGAAAAATTTATCACAGACCAGGGAGAGAAAAGCTTATCACAGACCAGGGAGATAAAATATTTATCACACACCAGGGAGAGAAAAATTTATCACTGACCAGGGAGAGAAAAATTTATTACAAACCAGGGAGAGAAAAATTTATCACAGACCAGGGAGAGAGAAAAAATCAGACCAGGGAGAGTAAAATTTATCACAGACTAGGGTGGAATCGAAAATCCTTAAGCTGAAAGTGTGAATGAAACAAGACGGAAATGCTGATCTGTGGGTGATGTAGGCAAGGAGATATTTGATAGATTTTAAGTAACCATGGTAACATGATACGTATATATCTATCAGCAAAGTCATACCTGATAGAAGTTATGTAACAATGGTAACATGATACATATCCCTATCAGCAAACTAATACCTGACAGAAGTTATGTAACCATAGCAACATGATACTAGTATGTATAAACCTATCAGCAAGGCAATGGTTGATATCCATGGCAACACATGTTGTTATGATACATACCTCCCAGTCTAAGTAACCTTCTGCTTCTTCAAAATTTGTGAGTATTGATACAGATACATGTAATTTACTGAATTCGTCTTTAGTTACTGGACTAAATCTGCTGTCCTTTATGGCACTGAAAATAAAATCAAAGTACTGACAGTACTGACCTGTCTAAACTAGTGATGTTCAATTAGACCATAAGAGCACCACCAAGCAGGGCAATATATGCCCATCACTATCTATGATGTCAGCAAGAAGTAGAAGTAAGGAAATCCTTAAGGGACAAGTCATATATCTGCTAAGTTTCAAACAAGAATTCTGCGGAATTATGTTTCCCACTTGGCTTTGCATATGGACTTTGGACTTTAACACAAACTTTCGCAATCACACATTATTCAGTTTGTTGGACAAAGGTCTTGCATTCATATTGACTATGAAAGCAATTTCAAAACAGTTCAATAGTTAAATAAACCTTCATACATGTCAGATCTATATCAATTTAAATCAAATGTTATTTAAGGATGGTAGTGTATAGGTTCGGAGCCAGATGACCTAATAGCCATATGTTACATTATGTATACAAACCTAGTGACTGCATATTCCCTGAGACCGCTGTGAAGATTTGTGGCGGAAAATGTTCCAATACAACCTCGTAGCCGACGATTGTTTCCTATTTTCCATGTGACAAATAATGGACTACAAGTAAAATAAATTACAATCAGAAACTGAAAAATCTGTGAACATGTAACAACAGGCACATTAGGACCTGTATCGCTCACCTGAAACACCATGTTCTTTATTAATAAAGTGACATCTAAATATGTAAATAAGATTCATTCATAACTAAAAGTCTCACTAATCTCAACATGACATTTTTTGGAGTCATGGCAACATGATAAACAAATCTGATTAGCACAAGACCAAGTATAATTGAAAGCTTCACAACTGGGTTGGTAAGAACACCATTCAGCACTGATTTTTCATACAATGGCCAGGACTGACCACTGTGGTAGCTCAGTGGGTAGAGTGCTCACTCCATAAGTGGGAGGTTGTGGGTTTGATCCCCTGCCAGTTCTGACCCATATACTTAAAAGCGAGTAGTGACTGTTCTTTTGTGAAGTATCCGGCATTACGAAATGAAGTTCCAGTCAAGAATATTTCACATATATCGAGATGTCGCCAGCTATAGTTGAGGGTGCAGAAATTTTGCCTGTGTCTATGTTTCCATTCCTGGTAGCCAAAATCGCCATTGGCTACTAATTTCTGTGGAATTCTTTCAAAAAGTAACCTATTTTAGCAAATTTATGAAAAAATACTTTAAAAAGGACTATATTTTCACAAATTTTGGAAATTTGGCTACTAATTATTTTCAATTTATGGAAACCTAGCTGTGTGTTGCATTGATGGCATTATCCAGCAGTGTTCTTCATCATGCCACGCCTACCTTGACACGGGTCCTTGTTTATTTTAAGTTCCCATCCGAAGGAACTGTATCTTTCATTTCACAATGCCTTTGTTATTTGCAAGCTGTTTGGTCTGTTTGGGAACAGCCTATGGAAACTTGGAACAGGTGAAAGTGATAAAATTATTGAATAATCAGTCATTATTAACTGTGTAATAAATGTCCTAATTTTTATCCTGCTTAATAAGTTATATCCTTCTCCAATACACAAAGACTTCAATGTAAACAAAGAAAAATTATATTAAGCGGATTGAATGAATCCTTCTTTATAAATAGGGAGAGGTCACTAGCCTGGTCATGGAATGAAAAATTATGTAATAATGAATTAATTCATGTATATTTTTAGGAGAATTTGAGTATTTCCTGATAAAAAGTGTCATATTGACAGAAATATCCAGTTACTCAATATCCCATGTAAACAAAACATTAACGTGGCCTCCCCCATATATATAATGGAATCGTCCAATTTCTTGAAACCAAAACAAATACCTTGACTGGGAAATTATATTTAATTAAAAATTTTAAGCACAGGAATCAAACGGAGTTAACTTCGGGTCCAAAATTTTCACTACTCTTTCCACAAAGAATTGAAAATTAATAGAAAACTTAAAAATAAAATTTTACAAAAAAGGTTATTTACGGGGGTGGCCATACTTACTATGAATCATTAGGGAAGCAAGGTGCTTTGGGCGGATCGTAACTATATAAATGACTATGAAGGACATCAAAACAAAAATAGCACATGTCTACTCTAGCAACGGTGTATCCATTCTTGTAGTGGCTTGAGTGACCTGCGGACCCATTACATACGGCGGCCATGGAATTGTTGAGTTTCTGTTTCTTGACTCCACAACAGCTTGCCGCCATGTTGAAACCACTTCACTTCCCGTTCATGACCCCAAGTTGACCCGTACAGAAATGTTTCGCTATTCACAGAGCCTATACTGGCATACGCCCTCTAGCGGTAAATTTTGAAACTTCTACTTTTTGAGTTTCTAAGTTCTTCGACATTCTCTATCTTTTTCGTTACTCCAAAGCGTAAAACCCAGATAACCAAAGAAGGAATGAGCTAAGCATGGTGTGTGGTAAAATAAGCAGAAAATAAGGTTATTATCGCTCTCTGCATCATGTTTTATTTCTCCATAATAATGCAGTCTGATCATGTTGTCATTCTTCTATTTCTTCACTTTCTTTTCATCCACAAAATCTGGTCTCCATCATGTGATTCCATCTCATTTTGTTTTCTTTTTATCTTTTTGATCATTTTCTGTCTATCATATTAATTCCATGTCCATGTTTCCATTCTTTCTATCCTTATCAAGTTCTAATCTCTTTCCACTTCTCAGTTCTCTTTACACATACTCCTCTCTATCTCTCTACCACTATGGTAGCTCAGTGGTGAGTGCTCGCTCTGTATGGTTCGAACCCCGGCCAGCTTGCCAGTTGGGAGTGACTGTTCATTTGCCAAGCACTTTGCATTATGAAATGAAATTCTTGTTTCTTTAGCATGGGAACTTAAAATAAAAGAGGTCATGTGTCATGGTAGGCTTGGCACCATAAAGAACCCTGCTGTATAATGCCATCAGCCCAATGCAAAGGCAAAATTTCTGCACCTTTGCCTATAGCAGGCGATGTCTCGATGTAAGTGAAAAATTCTTGACTGGGACATTAAACACTATTACTGAACTCTCTCGCTCTCTCCTTGTTATGTTTATTCTCTGTCATGTTTTGCTTCCAATTTAGAGAACTTGCTTAACATGCAGTAGGTTCTGGGTTTGAGTGCTGGTCCATTGGTCAGTGAGGGGCCATGATGGTCAAGTAGTCTGAAGCACACATTTAATAATCACAATGCAACTTCCACCACCTAGGATTGAATCCCATAATGCACAGATGCTAGTGTGAGAAAGTTTGTGATTCGCTTGCTAAAAGTGGCTATGTTACTATGTTTCCATTCCTGGTAGCCAAAATTGCCATTGGCTACTAATTTCTGAGGAATTCTATCAAAAAATAACCTATTTTAGCAAAGTTGTGGAAAAATACTTAAAAAAAGGACTATATTTTCACAAATTTTGAAAATTTGGCTACTGATTATTTTAAATTTATGGAAACCTAGAAGTGATGGTTTTCTCTGGGCACTCCGCATTTCTCTACCATGATTGAACTGAACACCTCAATGTAATTGTAAGTTTTATCTTGACTGGGTCATAAAACTCCATTACTCCACTGAACTCATAAGTGATGAATTAGAAATTTAGGCTGTGGTTAAGTTAAACTGAGGGAATTTGTGGCATATTTTCCGCATGTTTTAATCTTGTGTTACTAAATTATACTACTGTATAATGCTTATACAAGTATTTCGCTGTGGTTTTATTTTCGCTATATTCGCGGTCAAGTGTATTCCCGCGAAAATTAAACCACCTGGTATTACCAGCCCATTAATCTTACTAGAGTCGTTTTCCTTGAATCGGATTAGATGCGAAAATATGACACCGCGAATACACTAGTCATCGTCAAACCGCGAAAATTTGACACCGTGAAAATAAAGCAATATACAGTATTATCTTTAGTCATAGTATTTATAACATTCACAATATTTATTCGGTCACTATCATTACAAAAAAGTTATAAATTATTTGATGATCAACCTATCCAAGTCAATCACCAAATTACTAATTTTACATAAATTCTGAAATAACTGGTGAAATTTCTGTTTCAGAACCATGTCTGCGGTATTAAGGGAAGGTCATACTGGGTCGGTCCTTTGTGTGGACGTCTCTCATGATGGATCCAAAATTGTGTCGGGTGGAGAAAATGGAGAACTTTGTGTATGGAATTCGAATTCCAGTTTTATAAATAAAACCACCATCCAGGACACGGATTGTACATCAGTGGTCACATCAAAAGAAAATGAATTCTTGATTTATGCATCATTTGATGATAAGATAAAAATTTTCGATTTGAGGAATTTTTCGGAAGCGGTTGAAGATTACAATGTGAATCAAGAAGAAATCAATCAGATTGTCGTTGATGAAAAAGAGAAATTTCTTGCCGCTTGTGACGATTCTGGAGAAATTAAAATTTTAGACTTGAAAGATAAAAAAGTGTATAAAACTCTGCGACACAAACATACAAATATATGTGCATCTGTTTGTTTTAGACCCAGAAAGCCATGGGAAGTTGTAACCGGAGGATTGGATTGCAAACTTATACATTGGGACTTTTCACGGCCAAAATGTCTGAACCAATATAATATGCAAGAACTACAAAATACTAATTCAGATGTTGGGGCATATATGGTCAATCCGCCATTTATTCATAACTTAGCGACATCAGTGGATGGCCATTATCTGGCAGGGGCTTTAGAAAATGGTATTGTGGCTATTTTTGACATGAGTAGAAAAAATATTAGCGAGTTATTTAGTCTTCATGCTCATTCACAGGGTGCTTCACAAGTTCATTTCTTAAATGAGAGCTCTCTAGTGTCAGGAGGTAATGACTGCTGCATTGTATTATGGGATTTGGCAAAATCCAACCAAGCAGACGACACTTCTCAAAATGGTGGATCACATTCAAATGGTACATCAAATGGTGCGTCAAATGGAGCCTCAAACGGACATTCAAATCCTCATGAAGTGCGAAACGAGAATATTTCTGAAGTTTGTAAAATTCAAGAAATTCAACACACTGGAAAAATCAACTGGATGAAGCCATTTAAGGTGAATGGACAACAAAAGTTAGTTATAGGCGATCAGACTTCTAACCTCACAATTCTTGATTTACAGGGATAAACTGTTGGCAGTACATGTATTTGTCATTTTTATGTAAACAAACTTATTTAAGCATTTTTTTGTGTCTAGTGACTTGTAGTGAGTTCACAATCGGGCTTCTTTATTAACAAGAAAATGCATATGTGCACACTAGTATTTTAAAACTACAAGTGCTACATTAGATGCTTGAGACTTAGTAGATTTTTGACTTGAAAATTTGATTTTTGACTACTGGTATTAGGGGAAAAAAAACATTTTCTTTTATATAGTTTGACATACAAGATTTTGAAGAAAGTTTTTTTTGCCCCAAAACGCAAAGGTCACATGGAAGCTAGGTTTCCATAAATTTAAAATAATTAGTAGCCAAATTTCAAAAATTTGTGGAAAATATAGTCCTTTTTAAAGTATTTTTCCACAAATTTGCTAAAATAGGTTACTTTTTGAAAGAATTCCTCAGAAATTAGTAGCCAATGGCCATTTTGGCTACCAGGAATGGAAACATAGTGGAAGCCCTGAGTAACAAAAGACAAAATTTTTACCTGTGGCTATTTTAATAGATTTTAATTTTTTTTAGACAATGACATATGGTCAGTTTGTTCTTATTTGTTAGCATGTATGTGTCATGGCAACACTTTCTGTACATTTCCATTGACTACCATTTAGTTTTCATGGCGATTGTCATTATTTCAATGGAGTTCACCAGTGTATATACATGTACTCAATGCCCCATAATGTTTGTGCAGAATGTTTTTGAAAACGTTTATGTCAATAGTTACTGTAATGTTGTTTTTACGGGAAAATGTGAACTGAAGTGGTTCCGTCTCCAATGGAAATAATTGTTTCGCAGAAACATTATTGGATATCACGTGGTACACTTCCTTGCTAGCAAACTCCATTGACTACCATTTATATCATTTAGTTTCAATCATGGCGATTGTCATTATTTTTATTCTGAATTAATGCTGAATACCGACAAATATTAAAATGCTCATATTTATTGTCTCGGTGGCCCAGTGGTTTAAAGCCCCAGCTTACAGATCACAGTGCATGGCACTGCATGCTTCTCGCCTCTTAGGTTCATGTCCTGCTCAGACAGATACTGGTGTGTGACAAAGGTAGTGAATTTTATGTGGCCATTTATTATTATGGTTGTTCTATTTTTCTTCTTAATTTGCATTGTTGTTACATTTTATGTACATGTACTTATGGTTTTAAAATATAAGTAATTTTGATGGGTTTTGTTTGAAGACTTGCTTCTGACATTTTTAACATTTTGTCATATCTTTTTTTATTTATTGGTTAATATTGTTAAGTCTGTTTCAATGGCTTCTAATTGTAAGTGCCCTCTGTAGCGGCCTACTCTTTTTCCAACTCTACAGGTTGTTTTAGCGTGCACCGAGACACAGGAATTCAGTTTGAGTCTCATCCGAAAGCCTACTGAGTAACAATCTATTTACAGCTCTAGTATGGGCAGGAGATAAAAATCATCTCAGAAAATTTCCAAGTCCCAAGTGCATTTCGAACCCACAACCCTTGAGATCAAAAGGCAGTGACAGTACCACTCGTCCATGTCCGCCCATAGCTGTACCTGGTATGGTGCCAGTCCCCCTGACATATTTGTTAATTAATCACATTTTGCTAGGTTTCCACAAATTTAATATTACTAGTAACAACATTTCCAAAATTTGTGAAAACATAGTCCTTTTTAAAGTATTTTTTCACAAATTTGCTGAAATAGCTGTACCTGGTAATGTAACATAGGTGTAATTCTAGCATCCTTAGTTGGCAAAAACTCTTTCCATCTTGCTCCGTTTTGGTTGGGATTCTTTACCACATTCCACACTCTTTTGATCTCTTCCAAGTTCTTTCATTTCTATTTCAGCTGTGTGTATTGGTTTTTCCATCACTTACATATGACCAGTACCAATGATAAATTTTATTTTTGTTCATATTATTACATGGTGCATTGTTTGGGTGTGCTCCTTGCCAATAGGCCTAGAAAAATAAATTTTGTGTTTCCACTTTGCATGACTACTCTGTTGTTTGGTATTACCTAAATATCTTTTTATTCCCATGAATTCTGTGTGAGACTTCCTTTTGTACCCCTATCCATGAAATACTATGTAAAATTTTGAAAAAAAAATGTTTTTCACAGAAATGGTCAAAATGACTTGATTCTGTCATTTTTAGGCTTTTTTAGTCAAAATTGAAATTTTAGTGGAAGGTACAAATGGAAGTCTTTCTGAAATCTGCCATATAGAGGTAATGTAAAAAAAAATTAAAATATCATTACCTATATGTTATGTACCACCCATTTTTGTTGAGGAGTGAAAGTGGATACACAGAATTAATTTTTCTTGGCCTAAATTTAAGTAGAAATAGCCAATGTATATTTGTTTTGCTAAAAATTGCCAGAAATAAATCCACTTAGAATTCAGAATCCATGCAATAATATCAGATATCCATTGCCATTAAAGGATGGAAAAAGTCTGTAAATGCAGCCAAATGATGTTGATATCAAAACTAAAAGTTTACACTCGTCAGCAATATTGCTACTTTTCAGTACACATGTACTTAAAAATATTATTTATTTGGTTTGCTTTTAGCATGTTATTATTTATCTACAGTGGAACCTGTAAAAACTGAACCGTCTTAACTGAACTTCAAAGAAACATGTGAAAAATGAACCTGAATTATCGAAAATCTGTCTGAAGTTCTGAAATGATGTATATAACATAGGCAAACAAACATTGACCTGGCCACTTGACCTTTCATTAGGAATATTCATGTAGGAAGATATGCCCAGTACATGTGTAGTTCTCGGTTTTGCAATTAATACATGTATTGTATACAAAATGCACAAACTTCAGGGCTGAAGATTGGGTCCCAGTAGCCAATGGCTCCTAAAAATCAGTTTGAGCCCCTAAATGTTTAAACATTTTAGCTATTTAACTCGAAACAATTTAGCTTCATCCCTGAACTTACACCTAACGTTAGCTTAATATTCTCCTTACTTTCTTAACAACTTGGGCATTGATTCTATGCATGGATATGTGTTTGAAATTAGTGTTTACCCATGATATAGAGAAAATAAACACTTTTGTTCCCTATATGTATAAATGTACCAACCATACATAATAAATACATGTTGAGTAATGGTGTTTAACGTCCCAGTCAAGAATATTTCACTTATATCGAGACATCGACAGCTATAGGCGAAGGTGCAGAAATTTTTCCTGTGCGTTGCGCTGACGGCATTATACAGCAGGGTTCTTTATCGTGCCAAGCCCACCGTGACACGGGACCTCGTTTATTTTAAGTTCCCATTCGAAAGAACCGTGACTTTCATTTCGTAATGCCGAGTGCTTGGCGAAAGAACAGTCACTACCCACTTTCAAGTCTTGGGTCAGACCTGGCCGGGGCTCGAACCCACGACCTCCCACTTACAGAGCGAGCACTCTACCGACTGAGCTACCAGTGGTTAAATACATTTTGTATTTTATCAAAGGTCAAGTGGACAGGTCAGTGTTGTTTGCCAGTACTTTCAAGGACATCCATTGTTTTGTTTGTTAAATCCGTATAAAGCAAATTGAAGTATCGCCGGCCACGCCTATTATTTTCTGACTCTGGCCGTCATCACGAAACCAAAGCAGTGTCACGGCAACTAATGACATACTGGTGTCAGTATTAAATAGCACAATTCAGGCCGAGTTTTCATTCTTTTTGTGTGTAATTCAAGCATGCCGATCCTTTGTCCGAACATTGTGGGCGTGGTCTGCGATCTGTCAATTCATGGCCTAATCTAGGCTAGGCAAAAACTTCAGTTGAGGAGATGTTGTTTCTACAGGTTCTACTGGAATTTCTATTTTGATATACCATAATTTGTGATATTAATTTGTTGCTTGAAGAGCTGGTGTTCTTTTAACTTTTATATTTTATGAATTTGATTTGATTTCAAACTTTTAATAAATATGTGAAGGTTTAGAATATGTTTTGTTTTGTCATTTATCTTCCCGAAAGATGAAAAACACATGGCTTTTCTTTATTTCAATTGAAGTATCAAATAAACATGCCAGTCCATGTCCAAACCACAATCCAAAAAGCAAAGTAAAAATTGCAAGAACTGGGCAATTATTGGTTAAACATGTGAACCAGGGAAGTGAGGCCAGTGCCTCTGGAAAAGTAAGCACCTTCTATCTAGCTAGCTACACCCTTCAGGTGTGAAATTATTTCACTTCATATTGGAAAATAGGGATATGTAAAAAGTTGAAGATAGGATTATTGGTCAATTCTAACCCAGAGACATACAAAGTCCTTCAATAATTCCCAGCATAAAAATCTGGACAGATTAATCTACATGTATATTGATATACCAAATGGGTCCTAAAATGTTTGAGCACATTCTCTGGTCCCAACATAGGAAGTATTCTTGTGAGAACATGGTCTGGTCCTAACATTACTACCAAAACAGGAGACAAAGACTGCTTCCACTGCCTGGATTTGAATCACACTTGACAGAATCTAGTTTGAGAAAGTATGTCAGTCCACTTGCCGAAGGTCAGTGGTTTTCTCCAGGCACTTCGGTTTCCACCATCCTCCACCAACCACCTCATATTAGTGATAGAATGTTGACTGGGGCATAAAACACTGTTAATCAACTCTTACTAATTTCAAAACAGAAGGCACTCTTTTTGAGAAATGCTTTGGTCCCAAAGTAGAAAATAGTTTTTGGAAGCATAAGGCCCTGTCCTAACATTTCTACCAAAACAGGAGACAGACTACCAGGGTAAGCCTGAATATTGCCAAAAATCTTTGGAGAAAAAATAAATCCGAGAAAATGTCAATTTCTGATTAGATTTATTTAAATCCAATACATCATAGCATGACAGTAACAGGATCTGTAAGTCTGGTCATGTGATCAGGAGTTTGTAATACAGTTTTGGTCATCATGTGACCATGGGTTTTGTAAGTATCATCATGTGATCAGGGATTTGTAAGTTTGGTCATGTGATCGGGGGTTTGTAAGTTTGGTCATGTGACCAAAGAGTTATGTCTTGTCATGTGACCAGTGGTTTGTAACTTTTGCCATCATGTGACCAGAGTTCTACAATTCTTGTCATGTGACCAGCATATAATTGAAATCACAATTAACATGGTTAGAAAGTAGAAACCGAGTCAAACAATTCATCCTTTGATATAACATTGGATAACATGTGTTCTGGTACACGGGTACCTGGGAATAGGAATACAGTCAAACCTGTCTATAAATGACACCCAAGGGAACAAGTAAAAGTGGCCTTTACATACAGGTTCAAATAATATGAATAAAGAACAATTGGGATACAATTCTACTGGCCTTTATAAGCAGATGGCCTTTAAGGCCAGTTGGACTGTTTTTTGACAGGTTGCTATATATTGGATTTTTAATATACTGGTAATATAGGAATTTTTAGTTTCATATAGCTTTTTAAACCAAAGGATCACAATATTTAAGTATTGAAACATAACACGACATAATCAAGTTAACAACATGTAGAAATATTCCAATCCCAAGGTGGTAAAACATCTGGGGAGGTGGGGTTACCAAATCATGAAATAGATCTTAAGACCAGGCTTACAGACCCTTTACACACATTTATACAACATGCAACCTCACACATCACAAATAAAGTCATATCAACATTAAAATTAAACATTATATGTTTTTAAGCAGTCTTTTTCATGGATGTGGTCCAATATCAAAGTTGTTTCATTTATGGGGGTCTGCACAATGGCCTACAGGCCACATGTAGACGTTAATTTCCAACAAACATTTCATTTGTGGCTCGATATTGTAGATCATTATTGTAAATGTGGTTATTTTCGTGTGCGGTTAATTTTAATTTTAAAAAATTTGGCCAATGCGAAAATATGCCCACTTGAAAATTAAAACATTTTACAAGAAGAAAGTACATTTGAAATAAAAAATGACGAGAAAATTTTCCAATCTGTTCACTATAATCCCCAAAATAAATTGTAAACACAATTCAACTGGATAATTCAAATCCAGTTGTCAATACTGTTTTGACCCATAACATTTCAAATATTGCTAAATTTTTTAGATATTGCTAACATATTACATTGTTGCATTAAGAATCCTAGCTACTGATAGCATGTTATAATCTAGTTTCTATTATTAACAAAATTCAAATTTTCTCAAATTACCAAATTTAATGCTGGATTTACACAAAACAAATTGACCTTCTATTAACAAGGATATTTTGTCTACAGTTTATTTGATGAAAATTGAATTACAGTCAAACCTGTCTATAAAGGTCACCCAAGGGAACCAGTAAAAGTGAATATTATGAGAAGGTGGCCTTTATATACAGGTTCAAATAATATGAATAAAGAACAAATGGGATACAATTCCACTGGCCTTTATAAGCAGGTGGCCCTTATATAGAGGTGACCTTTAAGGCAGGTTGGACTGTACTCGTTTTAACTCTTATAATTCATGTTAACTCGCAGTAACTCGTATCAACTTTTTGAGTAGATACTTGTATTAACACATACTTACTCCTGTCAAACAGATGGCTACAACATTTCAAAGAATAGGCATGCTCATTATTTTAATACCACTCGGCCGATTTTTGGCAGGAGTGAGTACAAGTAACTACAAGTCAATACAATTCAATACGAACATTCTGATAAATCGTACATAGTTTGTCATAGGCCAAAATAAAGTAAAACCAACCAGGATTACAGGAAGAGAAAGTAGCAATTAAGATGCAACAAAATCAGCATAAAAATGTGAAAAAAAAAACAAAACTGTGGTACAAAATATGATTCAAAAACAAAAATCATTACAAGAAAGCTACAACAAAGAAAACCTTAGTAAAGACAGCAAACATAACAAGTGAAAGGCAAAACAAAAGTTAGTGTTGTGTGCAAGTTAGTACAGTAAAACCTTGTTATAATACCCCTCGATTACTTTGCCACCTCGCTTATCGCCACACTATTTTGAAGTCCCAAAATCCATTTTGATTATGTTTTTCTTTATCCACCTCCCCCAATTTATCACCAACCCCTTTATAACGCCAATATTTGACTGAACAAATGGTGGTGATGAATCGAGGTATTACTGTATATGTGTTCATTCTAGAAGGGGCCATTGACCCCATGGTTAAGGTCTTCGTGGGCCATATTGAACATGACCTAAACGCAAAAATATTGATGTTTAGGACCAAGATGTTTGAAGCTTGATTAGTTCAATCAATGACTAAAAGAAATTCAAATACAATAAAAATCAATAGTTCAATATTAAATCGTTAGTTTTATAACAGCCTGCAATAGTAATGGGATTTTATTCATTTTTTTTGCGAAATTTTCGATACCATTTTCACAATATATATCTAAAATTATGCAAAATTAAAATTTATTCAAGCTTTGAACAACTTACCCATGATGTTTTAGACAGAATTTTGGGAAAAATTCTAGACTAAACACTGTCAGTATGTGTATTTCCAATATGCTTTAACCCAAAGGCTGGACACTATTGCCGAGATAGTTTAGTAGTTGTGAACCAACAAAAAATTGCAATACAGGTTATTCTCTTCACCAGACAAAAATACCTCAACATTAATATGAACAGGTCCCAGTGTCACAATCATTCCTTCACCAAGATTTTCCTTAACTTTTAATCTGGCAAATTTGATATGGTAATAATTTTGTTATTTTTTTTAAAGATATCCAGGAATTTAAAGTATCAATTTGAAATTGTCCTTAATTTTAATCTGGCAAATTTGATATGGTAATAATTTTGTTATTTTTTTTAAAGATATCCAGGACTTTAAAGTATCAATTTGAAATTGTCCTTAACTTTAATCTGGCAAATTTGATATGGTAATAATTTTGTTATTTTTTTTATAGATATCCAGGACTTTAAAGTATCAATTTGAAATTGTCCTTAACTTTAATCTGGCAAATATGATATGGTAATAATTTTGTTATTTTTTTTTTAAAGATATCCAGGACTTTAAAGTATCAATTTGAAATTGTCCTTAACTTTAATCTGGCAAATTTGATATGGTAATAAGTTTGTTATTTTTTTTAAAGATATCCAGGACTTTAGAGTATCAATTTGAAGATCACATCAAGTTTATGACATCTGTATTTAGTTTTTTCAAAAATGTTTATTCATTCTTCCAAATAAAACTTGCCAAATATAAGTTAAGGAAAATTTTAGTTAAGGAATGATTGTGAAATCTGGCCCTGAGACTATTTAGTGCTTGTGAACTAACGAAAACTTGCTATACTAGTACATGTAAATGTAAGTCTCTCAGGGTTTTCCCTTGCATCCTTTTTTGGGAGTCCCAGGGCAATTTTGCAGGGGTCCTTGGTCAAGTTTTTGGAGTCCCATTTATGTCAACTATAAATAGCATTCAAACATTACTGCTGATATAGATCTGTTCAGACTGAAAACATATTTAGCACAGCATGGATTTATTTTTTGTGTCCTCTAAGGGTCCCTTAAGAAAAACTTGTGTCAGGATACGCAGGAAACTTGCATCAGGGAAAACCCTGGTCTCTTAAGCAATCAAAAATATCCAAAGAGTTGAGACATACTTTTTTAACCAAACTAAAATACTCGAAAAGTTAGCAACACTTCCCTAACCAGAAAAATACCCAAAGACTTATGATATCTCACTTAACAAGACTAATTAAAATGCTAAATTTGGTTTGAATACCATTCTTAAATACTGTTAAGGGGATTATTTTTGCGGGGTAAAAATTTCGCGATTTCTGAAATCTTGCATTTCGCGTGGGTGTAATGTTTGGGTTACCAATATAAGTGGGTGTATATTGTATATATTATATATATATAATATATTAACCTGTATGGTAGACATTTTTATGTGGGAAAAATTTTTGTGGTAATTTCTTTAGCGCATAATAAGCGAAAATTTTACCCACGCGAAAATTTCCCCCTCTACAGTGAAAAAACATTTGAGCAAAATCTAGAATATGGTTCAAAGTTCAAGATCATGTTTGATAGAAACAATGTGTACATCTGAAACTTAGTAATTCAAAACAATGAGAAAGCAGCAGCAAAAGCTTGAATGACTAGCCAGCTTACAATGATAGTGTAATCGATAATTTTATCTAGGTGAAAGTGTGTCCTGGAGGATACAATTTTATTGTAAACCCTATCAAGTGGAATAAACATCATGGCATATTCCATGAAAAATTATCCATAGATAATATTTACCTATAAAATATTATCCATGGATGGAGCAAATCTCGCATGAAAATATTATCCTTGGGAAATATTTCATGGTAGATCAAATAAACAGTTACAATAGCACACACAGCAAAAATCTAGAATACTGATCAAATAAAAATATTAATGAACTGTCAAAGGACAAAAACAAAAGTTAGCACTCACATCAGAAAACACGTTATAAATAAAACCACATACAGTAGCAGGGAAAATCTGCAGGATGATGAGTTATCTCCCTTGTACTGTCACAATTTCAAATACTAGCATATTTTTTTCAATATACAAAGAATGGAATTCTCCATTAACATTTGTACTACAGTGTATTGTAAAACATATTTTTAGCAGTAAATGTATAACAAATACAGAGAATCTGTAGCAGTTGGCATCTCTGTTGTAGGAACCTGTTATTTCAAACAGATATGGGATTAGAGTTACTAGAAATCTTTTCTCTGTAAAAATTTGTTATTCCAGGAATGTGTAATGTAAGCTATATAAACCGTAATTTTACAAAGTTTCACATGGTACGCTGAAGAAATGCCTCATATTATTTTGATTAGCCAAATAAAGAGATCAGCACGGAAATTTCATATCTTGAAATCTGACAGTTCTTACATGCATGCCAAGCTTTGTAAATTACCTTAAATTTTAGATCATGTGATTCAATAAAATGATTAGATTAAGTGACTTACTACCATGATTAGATCATGTGATTCCATACCTTGAATAGATCATGTGATTTCAAACCATGATTACATCATGTGATTCACTAACATAAATATAGATCATGTGATTTCCCTACTACTTTTAGTTAATCTCAAAATTAAAAATAAACAAACAAATTAACAACACAGTCACAACTATAGAAGACAGATTGGAGAGCAGAGCGACGGTCAAGTTATGTCTTCAAAGTCACCAAACAGCAAATGGTCAAACAAGTCAATTGGCATTTCTTCTAATTTTGTTTTCTTCTCCATTTTGGCAAGACAATATCTCCTAACAGCCTGCATCAACTGACCAACATTCCACCCCCTCATAGCAATGGTATCAACCACCTGCTGAAGCTGAAACAGAAAATAACACTTACATGCACATGTATAATATATCTTGTTGATGTAATGTACCGTAAAAACCCATGTAATTTGTGCACCTGTGTAATTTACGCAGGTAATTTTCAGGCTAAATTTTTGTTAAAAAAAAGCTTCTACTCTTGTAAATTTCGCACCTAAAAATTTCCAGAATTGCCGATCATACGATCTGGGTTACTGGTATTTGTTTAACGAAGCATCAGCAAGTTTTAGTGCATTTGTGATAAGATCTAAGGAATAATCTAAGAACAGGTTCATGTATGCATGAAATGTGCAAGTATGTTTCATGATGTGCTTAGTACCAGCATGCTCTGAGAAGGACTAAGTTGCTGCCTCCCAGGGCCACTATGCCACAAACATATCACTATCCTATTGTTTGTTTACACTATTTCAGAGATTATAAAAACACAAATATTTTGTAGATTTTCAATGGGACAAGTACAAATAAATAATTCATTTATTCAATGGACAGAGCTGTTACTAAAAATCCTGATTTCAAACTAATCCATGCATTATAACTCCTTTAATACACCAAAACATATTTTTGCATGGTTGTTTACAATGGTAACCGTTTTTTTTTCAAAGTTTTAAAATGCTGAAAGGACTTAATAGACTTAATAAATTAATTTAGGTCATCCCAGTAAAGCCAAAATCAGTCAGTACTTGAACTGCACTAATCTACAGAAATATTTGACTCTTCTGTCATCACTATGTGGGGTATAACAACAATATTTGAAATACCAGGTACTCTACCTTAAATAGACTTGGGTGTTGAAATGTGTAGAAGAGGACATATGGTACTCCAGCGTAGGACGCCGCTATCCACTGAAGCATAGACTTGAGACATGGATCACCACGGAAAGCACCACATCCCCAGTTTCCTGTCGATATTGGTCTTCCATATTTTTTCTTAAAATAAAATAATGGTACCGTAAATAAAACTTTACTTTGAAAATTACAATGCTCGATATTGGTCTTCAATATTTTTTCTTAAAATGAAGTACATGTAATTGGTTAATTGTACAAAAACTTTACTTTGAAAATTACAATGCTCGATATTGGTCTTCAATATTTTTTCTTAAAATGAAGTACATGTACATGTAATTGGTTAATTGTACAAAAACTTTACTTTGAAAATTACAATGCTTGATATTCAGGTCTTCAAAATTTTTTCTTAAAATGAAGTACATGCAATTGGTTGATTGTACAAAAACTTCACTTTGAAAATTACAAATAACAGTGCTCAGATAGTATATAAACACTGATATGATTAAAGTACCAAACAGCTAATTAAGCAGTTAATTAATACAAGATATCTGCAGGGAGTAATTAGTCTCAGTGTCTGAGGCCCGATACCTATTGATTTCACATTGGCACCCTTGATATCGTAAAGGGGATTATTTCCGCAGGGTAAAAATTTCGCGATTTCTGAAATCTGGCATTTCATGTGGGTATTATTTTTCAGTAGCCAATATATATATATTCTAAATATTATGATATATTAACAAGTATGGTAAACATTTCCATGTGGATAAAAATTTTGTGGCAATTTCTTAAGCGCAACTAAACAGTATTTAAACTGATGGACTTGTCATATTATACCAGGATAAAACTAATTTTTCTATTTGATAACATTGGCAATATTGGACCTACAAAACTTTCTGTGGAACCATCAAAAATAAAGGCAAAAGGTCCCAGACCTTCCATTACAAAACATTATTTTGAACCCCTGATCTGTAGATTGCAAGTTTTTGCCTGAACAAGAAAATTCAGTAAATAGTAAGAATCCCCTAATTTTTGTGATTAAAAGGGCCATAACTTCCAGGTAATTGAACAAACCAGCTTATGTTCATCTCCTATCAATGTTGATGCTTTGCACCAAGTTTTTGTGAAATATTCTTTCATAATTTTGGAGAATTACTCTGGACAAGAATTGTCTAGACAGACAAAAGGACATATGTTTGAATTCAAAATCCTTTTTACTTTGAATGGTAGGCAATAAAAGCTGCATTTCAAAATCTTAAACCAATGTCTTGTTTACACAAACGAAACAACAACCACGACTGGTATGCTAATATGCTATATAAAGGAGACAAAAAGATAATTAAATCATATAGCATATAACTTACCTTCAGTTCACACTGTTTTTCTCGTTTAAACACCATGGCTGAATTTTTTATAACATCTGAGGCAACATTCTGGGCAAACTGTTCGATTCTTGCATAAGGAATGTCAAACGCATCAGTAAATTCGTCAGACAAACTTTGGGATCTTGTCCCATGATTAGTCCCAGAACTAGAAGTCCCGTCAGTCCTCGTGCTATCCTGTCTCATCTTATTGTTTTTGTCCTTCAGATCACCGGCATTACCATTACTATTAGATGAGAGTTTACGATTCTGAGTGGCTACTTTCAAAAGAGATTCTAAAACAATATTATTGGCTAAGTCTGCAGCATACTCATCAAGGGTTTTCACTCGGGGTTTAGAAGGAGACTGGCAAGTAGTAGATGGACATAGTTGGTCCCTAAATACTGTTTTTAGCGATTCCTCAAGAATGTTCTGAGCTAACCTTTCAGCATAATCAGAAATTTCTTCAAAACTGCTTGGCGATGACGACTGGAAGGATCGCCATGAAAATCCCGAAGCCTCACTATCAAAAGACATACCACGCCACCCTTTGGCGGAATATTTTCCGTCTTTAATATCTAACGAGTTTTCTAAATTTGCATTCTTTTGTATAGAAACTTGTTTGAATTTTTTACTCCTTTTTCTACTACCTCTACTAGAAGTTCGACCAAAACTCGAGTTAAGTAACTCGTCCTCAAAACTAGCAAGAATATTGTCCTTGAATCCGCTAATACTACTCTGACGAGATCGTGATGACGATCCACTGGTACTCATGTTTGTGGAATCGATAAAGACGAACTCTGGAACTTTGCATTGACTTCTCATTAACTCCTCGGCAAATCTGAAAGTATCAAAAGTACAGCAATGATTTTATATATTTTTAATGCTTTCTGCTTTTAAAACTGGTAAAATTGAAGTACAGTCAGTCCTGTCTATAAAGGCCACCCCTTGGGCCAAGGGAAACAGTAAACATGGCCTTCATGAGCAGGTGGCACTTATATACAGGTTCAAATAACATGAATAAAAACCAATTTGGGATTAAAATTTAGAGGCTTTTAAAAGCAGGTGGTCCTTATATACAGGTGACCTTTAGGGAAAGTTTGACTGTACTGTAAATCCCAGAATTTCTGTGAATTTTGCAAGAATCAACATTTCAAGATTTTACATCTTAGTAGTAATTAGGATGAACACCAACATCTTCAGATATCATGAATATAGTGAGTTTTTGTAGGTTATATGGGGTGGCCTTCATCAGGAAATTTTGAAATATTATTTTCACAAATATTCTAACATTTCACTTTTTTGAATAAATTTCTCAAATTTTTCTAGCCATATTCTAAAATTTCACTTTTTGAATAAATTTCTTAAATTTTTCTAGCCATATTCTAAAATTTCACTTTTTGAATAAATTTCTCAAATTTTTCTAGCCATATTTTAAAATTTCACTTTTTGAATAAATTTCTCAGAATTTACCAGCCAATGACAATATTGGCTACCAGGAATGGAAGTACACATACAAGTCAATAGTGGGCTAAAAGGAGTATCAGATTCCAGTCATGATCTGTCCTCAAAATTGATGTAATAAAATTCACATTACACTAGTGTTATATCACTCTTTTCCTTGGTTATTGACATCATTATAAAATGAAAATGGCATCATCTTTCAACTGTAATAATTTGTATGTATTGCTGAAACACAGTACAACCCTGTCCAAAAGCTTAACAATTATAAAAAGGTGTAAAAGGTCAGCTGTTGAGTAGCAGAAAAATGGATAGTTAGTGAAAAGTTGCAGAGATACCATCAAACCTGTCTATAAAGGCCATCCAAGGGAACCAATAAAAGTGGCCTTTATATACAGGTTCAAAGAATATGAATAAAGAACAATTGGGATACAATTCAACTGTCCTTTATATGCCGGTGCCCCTTATATAAAGGTGGCCTTTAAGGCAGGTTGGTCCGTATTCGAGTGGCAGTAAAATGGATAGTTAGTGAAAAGTTGCAGAGATAGTAACAACTGCTTAGAAGCTGTTAAGATATAACTAACAAGGAGCCTGAGCTTGTTAGTTTATCAAAAACAAACATATTAATCCAATCCATGTCCTAATCACAATCCAGAAGCAAAGTAAAAACTTTGGAACTGACAAGTTAGGTTTAACATGTGACCTTCCACCGGGGAAGTGAGGCCAGGTGCTCCAGAAGGTGGGTAAGCCCCTCCTGTTTAGCTAGCTACACCTGCCATGTGTGTAATCAAAATTGTGTGAAAGGAACAAGTTAATTGTTAAACTTTTGACAGGTCTATACTGTATGTCCTATAGTAATATGAGTAAGGAACAAAATTTTCTGTTTACGAAACTAAAATTTTTCTGAGATTATACAATAGAAATAATCACACACACAATTGTGTTAATATAATAATATTGAATTTATTACCTCATTGAATAAACTACTGGTATTATGCAATTTGCACAGGTCCTGTTCATTTATTTTGTTTCAGTTTAAACTACCTTCTGGCTTTTAGATTGGGAAAATTGAATTTCTGATTATTTAGCAACCTGCATTTTGATAAGCTGGCAACAGATAGAATCCTCATTGTACTGATGTTACATGGTGAAAAAAAAATCTGAAATTTTGTGGGTAAGGACAACAACATACATATTTAATTTCCTAGTACACAATGTACCGTATATATTATATGACTGTTGTTTTTGGAATTTAAGTGGATAAATTGGGAAAATTTAGGTATTATTCCCTAGGGGTAGATTAAGAAAGTGTTGGATCCCGAAAACAGTAAACAGCTCTACCAAACTTCAATGAGCCTTCATGACAAGTGAGTAGCTGATGACAATTCAAGTTCTCAGGAATGGTTTTCTAACTTATATCAACATACCTTGAAAGAGTTGGATCCCTAAAACCATAAGTAGTCCTACTAAATTTAGATCCAAATTCCCCGACAGAACCTCCATGACGAGCGAGTTCTTCCACAAAAGATCCAATGTCCTCGTCTGCCCGACTTTTCGCTTTTCTATCCCTTCCAGATCCCAGTTCTTCCGATAAATCTTTTAAGCCTAAAGCTGCCTGATTGGACAACTGAAGGGGCTCGCTGCTTCTTCTGTAGTAGTTTCCTCCGTTATAATTTCTCTGGACCTCCACAAAAGCGTTTGTCAGAAGATCCCGTGACAGAGAATTCGCAAAAGACGTAACCTTCCGAGTACCTTCCCCCTTATTTAAAGTTCCAACTCCTCCACAACAGTTTTGAATATTAAAAGTCACTTTGTCATCAGAATGGAATTTTGACATTAAAACAGGTTTTGGATGTTTGATTGGCTCTGTATCGGGAATTACCTCCTTGGAATTTTTCAAACACTTTGCATTATTTTCCGAAAGTTTTGAGCTAGTTTGATCCGTACTAAAAGCACCGTGAATGAGTCTCTCGGCAATTTTCTCATAAAATAATTCTTGTTCGCTTTTATTTGTATTTTGTTCTGCAGTTAGTATCACTTTGGGAATTTCTTTGCTCTGATTAAAATCGTCATGGCGATTTTCTTCAGCACCATTTTCTTTCTTTGTAACCTCTCCTTTGTCCTGTGTTTCTGCCTGCATAGATTCTGCCTTCTTTACCTGACTGTCCTGGTATTCATTGGACAATTTTTCTGACACCGAGGTAAATATTTGTTGCACCAATTTTTCAGCAGTTTGTTTGTACCCATCACCACCGGCCAAACTGTCCGATGATACACCTTTCTCAAAATTTCCTTCATCAATAGAATTCTTATTGTGGTCATCAGCAGACAAGCTTGTTAATGCTGTTTTATCAGCAGTTGAACTTGTTTCAAAACTTGCCATGAAAGAAATGTTTTCAGTTGTTAATTCCTCATTTTCTGAAGATTTTCGTGCATTTTTCACCGAGCCCATTGCTGTGCCAACAATTTGACTGGCAATACTTGTTGCCACACCCTGTACTCCATGAGAATCAACATCACTTTTTGATCTAGTCTTATTACTTTGTTTTTCATCTTTAATATCAAACTCTGCTTTTGATTTACAAATATTTTCCTGACTTTTGTCATTCATTTGACTTTTAGAATTATCTACCGTGCTCCTTTCTGGAATGTTTGAACACTGCTCTTTCACAGAGTTCCGCACAATGTCAACTGCAGCCGGGAAAATCATGGCCAACAATTGATCGGCGAATTTTTCAGCTGTTTCTGTACAAATTGTATCTACCGATTTTGATATGACAGAATCCACGAACGATTTAACTTCACAGTTTTTAATGTCAGTATCATTGTCCAATTCATTTGATGGCAGAGAAATGTTATGGGCATCATCATCATCATTGTCCACATCCTCATCATTATCATCAAGAGATTGTCTAAAGTCTCTATCTAAATTTTTAGGATCAACTGTTTGTAAAGTCTGAAATTCATTTTCTTCAGAAGCTTTTCTTGCTTTTGGTCTAGCAACTTTTTCCACTGGAATGTTGTCGTAAAACTTTTGCAGACCTGAACTAGCATGGGCTGCTTCGAACGTTCCTTCCTGTAAAATGCTGGCCACAAGACTGGACGCAAACTCGTTAATCGTAGGACTACAAACCTCTTCTTTAATTGTCGGATTAACAAACAACTGCTCCCGTTTTTGAAAATTATCGTAAAATTCTTCGAATTCTGAGCTGAAGTCTGAACTGTATCGGCTGCAACTGCTTCTACGGGAAAGTATTTCACAACTACTTCTCCTTGATGTTATATCACTTAAATTTGAACTTCGCCGTCGGAATCTGTTATACCATTCCTGCACGTCTACATCCAAATAATCCATGCCATCGCATTCACCATAATTTTCCGATTCTAACCCATTTTCTGAGGCCTTATTATCATCTCCAGATTTTTGACACAGTAAACTACAAGCTTCTAACAAGGCAGATGACATTATTTCCACTACTAGCCCCTCAGCAAGGTTATAAATACTGTTGATGACTGAAAAAAATAAAATTTAGATGAATAAGCAGAAAAAATTTAAATATATTATGGGATATTGCATGGCTAGGCTTATCAAGATCCTCAAAAAGTTTTATGGCCATCATTACAGTATTGTTAATAAGTATGATGTCTCTGTGTCCAGTATTGAGAAAATAGAGAGTGACTGTTCTTTCCCCAAACACTGCATTTAGAAATGTAAGTCATGGGGTTCTTTGAAAGAGACCTTAAAATCAAATGCCTCGAGTAAACTGCAATGGTTAAGATTTCTGCCACTTCACTTATAGCTGGTAACATCTCGATATAAGTGAAATAATCTTGACTGGGACATAAAACAATATTATTCCTCTGTATTCCATACACTAAGCTGGCTAGCGTAATACAAAAATCCATTCCCACTCACTCAAAAATTTGTACATGCATACCTTCACCTTCTTCGTCTTCAAACCCCCCTTCATCAGCAGTCAGGAACTCATCGTCACTAGCCGAATCATCTTTTCTAGTCTTTGATTGGTTGTTGTAACTATACATATCCATGGGTACAGAACATGTATCCACTCTGACACAGAAGCCAACATATGCTTTATTTAAATCCCTCAGACAGTTGGAGTCCCTATACTGGATGTCACTGTTCTTCTTGTATGATATGGCGTCTATAGCACAGATTGTGCTCCTTAAGTTTCCATCTATATCAAACTAGTAATTAAAGAAATAAATCAGTGATTTTGTTTCATTTTTTTAAAACCTACCTTCTGCCTTTAAGATTTGAAAATTTGAACTTCTGAGATCTAGCAAACTGCATTATGATATGCAGGCAATAGCTAGTATCTTTACTACAAAGTCACTATATTGTGGTACTATCTGGTATTTTGTGGGTAAGGAAAACTAGATTTAATTTCTTTAGTGTTGTTTTGGGAATTTTATTGGACAAATTGGGAAATTTTAGTCATTTTTCCCAAGGGAAAATGACCTTTAATCAGTAGTAATTTCAAGCAATTAAAATCCGTGTAAATGCCTTATACATGTATTTTTAGTACATGTAAATTAAAATGATGTGAATTAAATAAATGAATTTAATAAATACTGTATATTTGTTTAATTCTTCGGGAAATAAATTTTGCGGTTCAGACGCTTGAACTTATTAAGGGGTATAAAATTTCGCAATGCAGTGGGCAATGTTAACAATTTTCTATATGGATTATCTCAGTCAATGTTAAATGAATGCAACATGGAAATATTCATGTTGTATTTAATTTCGCCCTATAAAGTCAAACCACAAATATAACGAAATAAAATCCCCAGTGAATAAAAGCAACTTTACTGTAATGCCAAATGCCTTTATAATTCCCAAATTTTACTGAACTAATGGTAGTGACAAATCCAGGTTTTACTGTACAATGGTGAACTTAAGTTAGGCTACATCAATGTACTATAAAATATCATAAAACAAACAAGCAAATTCAGTGAATTAGGATCCCCACCAGCAAGTTATTTTTTGTGATTTGCACTTAAAGGCCATTACTCCTAGGAAAATAAGCAAACCAACTCAGGTTAACGATATGTGCATCTTACATGTATGTTGATTCTTTGCACCAAGTTTTGTAAAATAGTTCTTCATAGTTTTAGATAATATGCGCAGAGAAGAATTTTGGATGGACGGAAGGATGGAAATTTGAAATTTGAAAGGCAAGGTATGACAAAATTTCAATGGATATAGAGGTTGATATTTTCCAGTAAAAACAACATTATACAATATATGATTTAAACATTTCTAAAACAACAAACTGGTTTTTTTGGGGGATAATGATCAATTATTGTATTGAATACTGGCAAAACCCATTTACTGTAAACATCTTAATTTCGCACGTATTTTTGAAGTATATGAAATTAAAACATATCTGCTTAGTTAAATTTTCACGTTTTTTTTTTAAATCTGCACTATAAAACAATAAGCATATTATAATTTTCCCTCTGTATTAATTTTGGCATTGACCTGGGTGCCAGAAGTTAAAAGAAGAGGGAGAATAAGAGAGACCTTGAGAAGAACAACTGAAAAGGAAAGAAATGATATGGGCTGGCCAAGATGGAGGACTGCTAAGATAGTTGCTTTAAATAGGATGAAGTGGAGAGATCTGTGCTAGGAGCAAAGAGGATAGATATAGATAGGTATTAATTTTCACAGAAAACAAGTGACCACGAAATAAGCAAAAATAAGTACACTGCAAAAATAAATATTTACAGTAGAAATTTATGGTAAACTTACCATTGCTGGATCTTTGTATGGCCCGACATACTGTAGACTGGCTGCATACCCCGAGGTAAGGGTATACTGTTCATATCCCTTGATAACAATGGCCTCATTGTGTTCCATACATTCCATAAACAACATAGACGCTATCAACTCGGGACAAACTGTAAACTTTATTTCCTCCTAAAATATATAAAATAATTATTATTATTATTATTATTCATTCTATTTGTAAATACAAGTTTCCTTATACAGTCAAGCCTGTCCATAAAGGCCACACAAGGGAACCTGTAAAAGTGGCCTTTATGGGTAGGTGGCCTTTATATACAGGTTCAAATAATATGAATAAAGAACGATTGGGATACAATTCTACTGGTCTTTATAAGCAAGTGGCCCTTCAATAAAGATGGCCTTTAAGGCAGGATGAACTGTACTTATTTGATTTTGTGACATACTGAAAATATAACCTCTGAAAATTGTGACTGTTTGCTTCATGAATGAAAGCATTTTTGTTATAATTATGTACAACATTTATCATGGAGCTCAATACTGCTGCACATACTTAACAGAAATCCACAAATAAATTTCAACAATGTTCCAACAGTCTTGATTTTCAGAATCCCTGTAAGGGACATAACTCATACCTACACATAGCATTCTATCTTAAACTAACCTGAACTCTTCCACTTCCTAAAACTCCACCACCAATGTATCTGTTAGCAAAATCAATCTATAAACAAATGTACAGCAAGTTATCTCCCTTATATCAATTAAAAACATCCAGTTATCTCCCTTTTCACCACTCTACCTCAAACCCACAACTTCTTACAAATTTGTTTTTAACATAAATCATACTCAGTGATTCGGTTTCATCTTTTACGATTTGGAAAAATGAAGATCTGAAATACAGCAAACTGCATTATAACATGCTTTGCAATAGACAAGTTCCTCATTGCAAAGATATCATTTTATAATATTGTGGCAATATTTGAATTTTATTTTGTGGGTAAGGTCAACTTATTTATTTTGATAATTTTTGATAATTGGAAATTTTAGTCGTTTTTCCCCTGGAGAAACTACCTTTAATTGGTAGTTAATTAAGCAAAAGGAAATAATTGAAAATGTTAATTTTTTCTTAACCAATTACATGTATTCAAAAGCAAATGATCTCAAATGAATCTCCACATGAATTTTAGTTCAACACCTTGAAGCCAAAATATCTCGAGAATTTGTTTTTAAGAGAAATGAGACATTAGTTTAACTTTTTTAAGGTATCTTCCAAAGGACCCTGAAGCATTTGGCATGATATATTCCAATGCAAAATTCATAAGATATTTTCAAATAATGAATTAGTATCCGTCTGTTAAAATTTCAAATTAAAATTCCTTGTTAACAGCCTGCCCCCTTATGCAATTTTTTTCCTACAAAATAGTTGATAAATAAATCTTAATGTGTTAAAAACTTCTTGCTGCAGCACTGATGAAATAATTTACTGAAACAATTTAATCAACGAGTGATACTTACATGAATAGCTTCAAATCCTGCATCTTCTATTAAACCTTCCCGATGGGCTATCAAGGGACATAACTCAGATCGACAGTTTAACCAAGTGTCCATTGAAGGAAGCTCACACGGTGGAATGACCTGAAACGAAAAATTAAACAAAGTAGTGTAACACACAAGAAAACTAGAATTTTATACAAAAACATCTAAAATATAAACATTTTTTGTAAAACCCATTCTTATGTGAAGTGGGAAGTAATGGGAGTTTTATGCTTAAGTCAATTTTTTTAACTTATACTGAAGTGGTCAGTTTATTGATGGTGGAGGAAACCAGAGTGCCTGAAAAACCACAGACTTTTAGGAAGCAAACCAACACACTTTTTCACACTAGAATCTTATGTAGTGTTGAACAATCAATTTTTGTTATTTTTTGTTGATATTTTGATTTTGTTTTGCCTTAAATAAAGGTATCTTTTTTGTTATAAAGTTGTTACTTGGTGGTCGTAAGAATGATGTCACATGTGATAGTAAGAATATAAGTACATTACAAAACATGTAGTAATTAATTTTTCTTGATTCGAATCGAAATTATTCGAACCGAGGTGTTTTGACTCGAACTCGATCGAGGTAAGTCTGATTCGTCCTAGCCCTACTCACCTGGCGTATAAATATAACATTTCCATGAAGTTCATGTCTCTTCTCCGCTACTTGTTCAAAATAACTCAAAATACATCTTATCTTGGCATTCTGAGAAGGACTGAAAAAAAAGACATAAGAGTATGAGTAATTTTATATGACGTAATTTTTTTTATCGAAACAGGTGACTGAAAATGACACTGAACTACTGTAAACAGTATGTGGGATGTTGTTGGGGTTCAAAGCCCATCGAGGGTCTAACCAGATTTGAAAATAGGTAGTGACTGTTGAAAGCCCATCCAGGGTCTAATCAGATTTGAAAATAGGTAGTGACTGTTGAAAGCCCATCCAGGGTCTGACCAAGACTTGAAAATAGGTAGGGACTGTCCTCTCACCAAGCACTCAGTATTCAAAAATGAAAGTAACTAATCCTTCGAAAGAGACCCTAAAAACCGATGCCCTGTATCTAAGGGGCATGGCATGTTAAAGAACCCTGCCTCCACATTGTCCTGACCATACAGTATTACTGCAAACGTCAATATTTCTGCCACTTTATCTATTGCTGGTTACATCTCAATAAAAGTAATAGATTCTTGACTGAGGCATAAATCCTAATTCAATCAATTAATCAATACTGTAAACATATTTATTTTAAAGCAATCAACTGATTTGTTAAATTAGGGTTTTTCTGTACCAGTTTCACTTATATTGAGATAGCTCCAGCATAGGTGAACGGACAATGATTTTTACCTTTCTAGAGCACTAAAATTATGAAAAAATCATTTAAAAACCATATCATTTTAAATTCTGAATGGGACCCAATAATGGCCCAAAATAAATTCCAACGAGAGGCCTGGATATAATCATATACTGTAGATTGGGAAATTTTCGCGTCATCTAATTTTCGTGTGAACGCACTTTAATATCTATTCGCGTCTTTTAATTTTCGTGACTCTGTAGTTATAATTTTAATTACTGTTTATTTTTCGCGAATCTTTTATTTTTGCGATTCGTTTCACTCGCAAATTCACGCCAATATAAAACGATCACGAAAATTTACCAATTGACAGTAATCATACCTTGGTAAATTAACAAAAAATTTGTCAAAATTGATGATGTTGAAATATGAGCCAGTCTTCCATGGTTTATCCCGCTTCTCAAACAGACACAGAAAGGCACATGCTAAGATGGAGGCAATACAACTACGACTCAATTCAGTCTGGCTTACTGAAAATATAAAAATATAAAATGTTATATATCAAAAGACAGTAATTGTTTTATTACACAACACTTCAAAATGACATTTAAAAAATCCAATTTTAATGTACCTAGCAATGATCAACATTACTGGAGACGTTCATCAGGTCGGTAAATCGGGTTTTAAAAGCTCTTTTAAATAATTTCTTGTTAGTTTAATAGCACTATCTGTTAACTTTTTTGTGTCCATGGCATCTTTTGATGTCAAAATCGCCTCCAATTCTGAGATTTCCACAAACGCAAACGTTTAAGCTGCTCGTCATCCGACATTTCATTTTTGTAAATTGCCAAAACTGTGTCAATGACGTCAGCATATGCTATCTTTTGACGTCTTTTAATTATGACATCATAATTTACGGGAAGTTCCTTTTCTATTTTTGATCCAAAAGTGGTCTGCCAACTTTTTGTTACTATTTATAGCGTTAAAGTGGTCCTCCAACTATTTATCGACTTTTTTAGGCATTTTTATTGTATATCGCTATTTGTACCATTGAAATTGACCAATCGGAGAGAAGAAAAACACTCAGTCATATAATCATATGTCCTGTTTAGTTCAGTAGTGTGTGAGGAATAGACAGTATAAGAAATAACATGACTGACATTTCAAAAGGGGCACAACTCTGTGAGAAATTTGCAGAGTTATCTCCTCTTCTGGCATAAACAATGTCATATTCTGGTAATCATGTACAGTCAAATCTGTCTATAAAAGCCACCCAAGGGAACCATAAAAGTGGCCTTTATGGGCAGGTGGCCTCTATAAACAGGTACAAATAATATGAATCAAGAACAATTTGGATACAATTCTACTGGCTTTAATAAGCAGGCAACCTTTATATAGAGGTGGTCTTTCAGGCAGGTTGAACCGTATGATAAAAATATCTTCAACAGTGTTGAAGGAGTAAACCAGACAAACTATTACAAACAAATGGATGGACAGATAAAAAGACAGGCAGAAAACACAACATTTTTTTTGTTCAGTCTGGTTCGATGGCTTGTAGTTGTAAGCTTCCTCTGTAGAAACCACAGGTGGCATACTCTTTTTGGAACTCTACAGAGGTGCCTTTAGCGTGCCCTGAGACATGGGACCTGGGTTTTGAGTCTCATTCGAAAGACTATTCTAGCACATGCATTGAGCTTTTTACAGCTCTCTTATGGACAGGAGATGAAAATCATCTCAGAAAATTTCCAAGTCCCAAGAGAAGTTTGAACCCACAACCCTTGACTAAGAAAGCCAGTGGCAGTACCACTCGGCCATGTCCACCCATGCAGAAAACACCTTACCATTACATGCCCCATTTCTAAAAACAGGCATATAAAAATTGTGAAACCATTTAAATCATATGCATTTTAGGGATTACAGTAGAACTTCGATAACTCGAACTTCGATATCTCGAATACCACGGATAACTTGAAGTAATAATTTTGTCCCGACCGATTTTCTGTATGAACTATATAAATACAATTTCGATAACTCAAACTCCTGTAACTCGAATACCCCCGATAAATAAATAAATAAATAAATATGAAAGGAGCGAAGAGTTATGGTGTTTTATGACTCAGTTAAGATTTTTTCACTTGTATCAAAGTAATCAATTCAAGAATGGTGAAGGAAACCAGAGTGCCCCAAGAAAACCACCGACCTTCTGCAAGCGAAAACTTACAACCTTTTTCAAACTAGGGTCTTTTCAGAGTGGGGTGTGAATCTAGGCAGCCCATGAGGCACAACTGATGTGATAGAAATTTGAAACCCTATCTCCCAATGATAGACCTACTATCGGTAAGCGCTCTACCAACTGATATACCATAGCAAATCATAATAGTTGATTGGTTGGTTGTAATGTTGTTTAACATCACATCAGCAATGTCTTGGCTATTCACGATGAAATTGAGTTTATTCATCTCTAAGAAACAATAATTCAAAGACAATGTCTGTGTATGCATTACAGTGTGAGTTTGTTTTATGGTAATTATAGGAAAAACAACCTTCTAAAACTTGAAATATTTTTAACAATGGTTGACCAATAGATCGTTTCAGTGAGAACACGGTAATTAATCAACATCTCATTAGCTATAATACTCCGTATAATCCGATTAATGATTGGAGAAGTGGTACAGATCAAAGGTTTTGCTACCGTATTAATGAGTATCAATTAAAGGATTAGTACTCTGTGCTGTAATTAATGGGCTATGAAGTGTAACCGTGTACCCCCCTCAGTAGAAGCCGATTTTTGTGCCGCTGGCGACAACAATACATTTTCAGGTGATTTAAGCTGGGTTTTAATGACTAACACGTGGTAGGCACACTAGTTTTGAAATTTCTATAAAATGTGCGTCTTGTTTTGTTTATTATAACATACAACGTACATGGATATGTTTATCTGATTCAGTTCTTTGAATGCATTACGATCATGTATTGGTAATACACATTTTGTGTATTTCATGTATGCGTTTGTTGTCGCCATCAGTCCTTATAAAATCATAATTAATAATTTGATTTTAATTCATTTATTATTTTATGTAATACTGGTACATATTACACCAGTGTATCAGTAAACAGTTTTACACTATCCAACATTTCTCCCAAAGAAATGAAAGTTACATTGTGACGTCATTCTTCAACTTCGAAAACTCGAACACCCCGATAACTCGAAGTCATCATCGAAGTCCCGTGCACTTCGAGTTATCGAAGTTCTACTGTAATACTTTTCATGCCGTTAAGCTAAAATGAATGATAAATCAGGACTATCCCCAGTAGTAATATCAATGTTAGTAACTTAGTAACAAAACTGTTCTGTCTGTCCCAAAATATCAAATTTTTCCATAAATGTTCAATAATCATAGTACATGTATAATTTTGTTGGCAATATAAATGATATGTTAAATCATCAGTATCATTACAACTAGAGTGTTGTAGAGTAATGGTGTTTTACACCCCAGTCAAGATTCTTCAGCTTACGTAAAGGTGGCCTGATCTGGGATAGTGGAAGAAACCAGAGTCCCAGTCCAGATTCTTTAGCTTATGTCAATTGGCAAGATCTGGGATGGCGGAGGAAACCAGAGTCCCAGTCCAGATTCTTTAGCTTATGTCAATTGGCCAGATCTGGGATGGTGGAGGAAACCAGAGTCCCAGTCCAGATTCTTTAGCTTATGTCAATTGGCCAGATCTGGGATGGTGGTAGAAACCAGAGTCCCAGTCCAGATTCTTTAGCTTATGTCAATTGGCCAGATCTGGGATGGTGGAGGAAACCAGAGTCCCAGTCCAGATTCTTTAGCTTATGTCAATTGGCCAGATCTGGGATGGTGGAGGAAACCAGAGTCCCAGTCCAGATTCTGCAGCTTATGCGAATTGACCAAATCTGGGATGGTGGAGGAAACCAGAGTGACTGGAGAAAACCTAACCTTCAGCAAGTGAACCGGCTTTCTCGCATAAAGATGTGACAGAGAGGGGTTTGAGAGGTACTGTGTGTGATCTGTAAGGAGTTGAGTAATGGTGTTTAATGTCCCATTTGAGAATATATTAATAATAATGAGATGTCACCAGATATAGACGAAGGTGCAGAAATTTTGCTTGTGCTGATGGTATTATACAGCAGGGTTCTTTTTCGTGCCAAGCCTACCATAACCATCTTAAAGAACTATGACTTTCATTTTGTTATGCAGAGTGTTTGGTGAAAGAACAGTCACTACCCACTTTCAAGTCTTGAGTCAGACCCGGTCAAAGTTCAAACCCATGACCAGCCACTTACAGAGGGATCACTCTACCAACTGAATTATCACAGTTGTGTGATCTGTAAGGAGTCACTTTAGACCAGTTAGCCACAGAGGAATCTAATTCAACAAGAACTATCAGAAAAAATTGCACAGTTTACAAAACCCAAACATGACAAAAATAGAACAAGAAGGACAGATGGAATGTCAGGTTGACAGCAAAAAAATATACAAAATTTAATCTGATGATGTAATCAGTAATGTCAAAGCAGAATTTTTTCAAAATCCACAAAAAACTTTCATAGAGAAAAGTCAAGTCTAATTGCAGATTTTGCGTTAGCTGTCACATGATATTATTGCATCTTGTTTCGTAAGAATGGTGTTGGCACAATGAAATAAATGGTCAATTTAAAATTTCTTTCACCAAAAATTGTCTACCTGCCAACCAAAATTTTTCTAAAAACATTAGCAGAACACACACACACAAACACACAGACACACATACATGTATATATATTTTGGCCATAAATTTTTTACTCACCACATTGCTGTCTACTAAACATCAAGCCATCAAATGGGATTACATTGGGGATTTCCAAAGCGAGGTCGATGATAGCTGGAAATGTCGATTGTAGAAAAAGTCGTCTCTCTTCCTTGGAAGCATATTTCTTCAAATATTTCACTAAACCATATAAAGTTGAACTTCCATAGTCTATCGCTCCACGGTGTTCTGTTTGCAAGTTGATGTTGACGACAACTTGATGAGCTTTGGCTAGTTCCTCTAAATTACAATTCTGATGCTGAGCTATGTTTTTCAAATCTTCCAATAATTCCCGGACTTGTGGCCACGTAGATTTCTCGCATGGAAATTCCACATAGTTAAAGGTATCCTTCATTGTAATCAGTTTGTTTTTGTGGTGCGGCTGTGTTCTGCTGCCACATCCCACATCAGTTCTACAGTTACCAGTGCTTTAACATTTAAATCCTCGTCCACCTGCATGAAATCAAGAAATGAAAATCTAAATGTCATCAAAAAATCAATACAATTTAAACGCTATATATATACAGAGACTACCAGTATAAATTTCTGTGTACTGGTATATCAAAACCATAAACTGCCTAGACATACAACATCAACCTGTCCGCTTGACCTTTAATTTAAATATTTAGTACGGACCAGTACATTTACCTATAGGCAACACAGGTGTTTATTTTGTCTAGATTGTGGGAAACATGCATTGTTTATATATCAACTGTAACTCCAACACTACCCATTTGTTGGGTTGATCCTCCAATTTGAATAATCCTAGTGAAAGGTCAAGTTGTTTACCTAAACATGTATATGTAACTATAGCTAAATATAGGGGTGACATAATACCAGGAAAAAACATAAACATGATACATGCATGGCAATTTGATTCAAATAATCTACCAGAGTATTAAATTTAACAAGTGGTATAGGCAAACAACATTGACCTGTCTGTTTGACCTTTAATGTCTGTAAATACAAGAGCCACCTGCTTATAAAGGCCAGTACAATTGTATCTCAATTGTTCTTTATTCATATCATTTGAACCTATATATAAAGGCCACCTGCCCAGAAAGGCCACTTTTACTGGTTCCCTTGGGTGGCCTTTATAGACAGGTTTGACAGTTTGTTAATATATTAACTATGAATCCTGCCTTACACTACATCTAATTCAAACCCCTGCAATATGTGATTTGTTTTGTACCACATTTCCGTCAGCATTTTATTTGTGATACATGTATTTTGGGAATTTGAACTCCATCATTAAATTGTTTATATTATACTTGTAAATAACACAAGTATCATGTTTAAAACTTTTAATACCTATACTATCTAATGTACCATACTAATAGACAGAGATATCTCAAATGAGGATGTCCAGAGCTCTGGACATTAAAATATTCATCTGAGTTTGAGATATCTCTGTCTTACATGTAGTAACTGGTGTAAGATTCTTTTTCTCACACATTTGCAACATATAAACGTGATTTAAAAACAAATATTTGCATCAAATATTCATTTTTCATGCCACCATCCTTGCCTTCTGAAAATGACGTCATCAAATTTTGTTGGCATTCTGGCATAAAATTGTTATGATGTCATCAATTTAGAGTCTGTAATTGATTATGTCTCATCCAGAATGCCCTTCATTTTTTCATGGAATCAGATTTAAAAGTCAGAGAGATCCAATTAATGCAGGAGATTGTTTGTGTGATCTGCCTCAACCAGGGGAGACAGGGAAATCTAGCACCAGTAAAATGGGTATATCCCCTGGTCACATGTGTGAGAAATTAATATCTTGATCTTACCAGATCAGATATCATAAAATTTATACACTCAACTTATAATTAATCACAAAATGAATGAATAAATACCATGTAACAAAGAATTTTTATCAGAAATATGTACATGTATTTACAATTATTCAGATTTTCTCTGTTAATAATAATAGTTGAAATTTCAAATTCCTGAAATAATGCTCGTGGATTTCATTAAAAATAATGTGAAAATTCCACTTTTTCATCTAGCTTAGCTTCAAAATTCCTTTTAACATTTACTTACCTGAATATCAGCAGCTAAAATTTATATGGTATGTTCTCCTAAACAAGGACACAATTGAATTATATAGCCCAAACAAAATTTACAGTACAAACAATTTGTTTACAATACGGGATTCAGGCTCATTTTGTCACTAACATTTTTTTTTCTTCCCACAATCACTGGTAGTATTAAAGTACAACTTTAAATAAATGTGAGTATAAATAAGTTAGTAAACATTTCAATTAGTATATATTTACCATATCTATATCAACACTTGAAAAAATTATAGAAATTCTTTTCAGAAGTCTTTTAAACTTAATGTAGAGAGTCCAATCTTAAACAACTGCCAGTATATTCAATAATTTATTTTTAATTTTTTTGTTTATGAAAAATTAACAAATACATTTTTAAAAGAGATCATATTTAAACAACTACTCTCATTCAATAACTTATTTTTAAATTTTAAATTTGATTTTTTTATGAAAAATGAACAAACATATTTTAAAAGAAAAATACAAAAACATTTTTCAAATATGAAAACCACTAAATGTATGCTTTTATGTAGGTATTCTATAATATTTAACAACAACCAGTATTCATTCCATATAAAAAATTTTTAATTTTTTTCAATTTTTTTTTTTAATGAAAAATGAACAAACATATTTTTTAAAGAAAATACTTATTTTCGAATACAAAAATGACTAATTATATGCCATCTATGTAAGTATTCTTTATTAAACATTTTTATTTGTGTAGGTCCTGTTCAAATTCACAGCAATTATCCAAAACAGACCAATGTACACAAGTCTGAAAAAAAACCTATGAATACATAACCCTCAATTTAGACCGTTAGTTTGGTTCCATTTTTTGGCCATTATGAGGCAATATCAAAGGTCAAAGCTTCTCAGAGGAACATAATATAATCATTTAATGGAGTATTTAAATGAGTGCTTAGTTTGAACAAAAATTGGAATAAAAAAATTGAATATAAATTCTATAAATAGCAGTCCTTTGTTGTCTAATGCAAACCTCTCATATGGTTAAAAGTTTTGATTAAGCTCCAGTTTCACAATCACTCCTTTTACTAAAATGCTTCATAACCTAAATTTTGCAAATTTTGGCAATCTCTGTTGAAACTATGGATGTACATTTTTTATGAAACTACGGTAAATGCAGATGTTATAAGCTGGAAGTGATCTTCCAAATGACACCTTAAATTCCTAATATCTTAACAATTCACCAAATTATTAATATTTCAAATTTTACAGATTTAAAGAATCATTGTTAAAACTGGGATTGTTTAATCAACTGACGTATCGCTGACCACGCCCACAATATTCCTACAAAGGTCTGGCATGCTTGAATTACATGCAATAAGAATGAAAACTCGGCCTGAATTGCGCCTTTTAATGACGTCACTGACACTAGTAAGTCATAAGTTGCCGTGACGCTGCTTTGGTACCGTGATGACGGCCTTTGTCAGAACATTGTGGGCATGGCCGGCGATCTGTCAATTGTCATCATAAGCATCAAAGGGATAATGAATATGCTATGAATTTTACCCATTATCCAGTACCCCTTAGCATTGGAGGAGCCTCAGTGTCTAAAGAGCATGCTTACAGAGCAGTGTTTTTTCACTGCTAAGGTTCAAATCTCACTCAGGACAAATTCTAATGTGAGAAAATTTGTCAATTCACTTGTAGATGGTCTGTCATTTTCTCTGGGAACTTTGATTTCATTGTCCATGAACTGACCTCCTCAATATAAGTGGGGGATGTTTATATAGGTACTATTTTGAAGACCCGCTCTCAATATCTATTTTGTTATGATTTAAAAACATAAGTCTCAATCGATTTACCAGTATTACCAAACCCTTTTATAATGTAAAAATCTGACTAAAAAATGTGGTCACGAATTTGTTCATTTTAAAGAAATACAGGAATTTAAGATCTTATTTTTAAGATTACTTCAGGCTTTATAACATATTTGAATGACTACCAGTAAGTTTTCAGTGTTTTCCTTAATAGCCGGCAACAGGCAGATTTTTTAAAACTCCAACTTTGCTGCTTAGAATTCATAAAATTACCTCCAGAAGACCTGAAAATCATTTCGAGCTAGGTGCCCCCCCCCCTTGACCCCATGGCCTGTCTGATTTTTTCAAACTACCTTAAGGGAAATCACTGAGTTTTGTCAAAAATGTTTATTTACAGTTTTGCAAAAATTGTCAAAATTTGCTAAATTTAGTTAAAAAATCTTGGTTAGGGAATGATTGTGAAACTAGAGCCTAAAAGAAGCTTAAATCAGTTATTAAAATATTTAATTAAACCATATTTAATTTTAGGTTAAAGTGTTCAATCAGCGTTACGATTACAAACATGTTAAATGTTTGTTCATTAAGCGTAACATTAAAACTTCATGTTTATATCAGAGTTATATTAACTTCTATTATCAACTTAACTAAACATTTAATATAAGTCAGATATCAAAATATGATAGTATAGGAGATATGATATGCTAGTATAGGAGTTCATTAAGTTTAATAAGGAGTTAAGTAATGTTGTTAACATCCCAGTCAAGAATATTTCACTTACGGTATATCAAGATGTCACCAGCTATAGGCAAAAGTGCAGAGATATGATATACCGGGTACTAGTATAGGAGTTAATTACGTTTAATAAGGAGTTGAGTAATGTTGTTAAACATCCCAGTCAAGAATATTTCACTTATATCGAGACACTGCCAGCTATAGACAAAGGTGTAGAAATTTTGCCTGTGTTGGGCTGAAGGCATTATACAGCTGATGTTGAGTTGAGTTGAGTAATGGTGTTAAACATCCCAGTCAAGAATATTTCACTTATATCGAGACATTGCCCGCTATAGACAAAGGTGTAGAAATTTTGCCTGCATGTTGGGCTGAAGGCATTATATACAGCTGATGTGACACAGGACCTCGTTTATTTTAAGTTCCCATCCCAAAGAACCTTGACTTTCATTTTGTAATGCTGAGTGCTTGGCGAGAAAACAGTCACTACCCACTTTCAAGTCTTGGGTCAGACTCAGCTAGAAATTGAACACACAACCTCCCACTTATGGAATGAGCATTCTACCAACTGAGCTACTGCAGTGGTCATTTAATAAGAAGGACATTTAAAGCAAGAAGTATTGACAAATTGAATGCAGTGTTCAATCTAGGAAATTTCAGAGTGAGAGGGAGTCATTTTCAAAAACAGTCCTCCAAAACACTTTGGGAAAAGGCCCTAAACTAAAAATTGGGAAAAACTATCAACTTTTTGCTCATTTTCAGAAAACTAAGACATTATGTCAGAAGTCTGTTTACTCACGACCTTGGAAGCCTTTGATGTAGAAGCAGTATCTTCATCTTCCTTTGCAGATTTTGTTGTAGAATAATTTAGAATCTTTTACTTCGATTTTGCTGATTTGGGAGGTTTCGCAAAATTTACTTTCAATTTCGTTTAAAAACAACACAATTTTCTAATTGGGAATTTTCTCAGCCAATTTTGGGAAAAAATCAACATTTTTTCATTGGGAATGGGGCCAAATTCCGGCCCTAAATAGGCCCTTGATGAATCCCTGCACTATTACATCAATATTTTTACATTCATGTTATGTTCAATACGGCCCACTAAGGCCTTACAATGAGGTCATTTGGCAAAGTAAGAGATCAATTGCCCTATAGGGATCTAAGGGGACAAAACTCCTTGGTCTGTTCAAATTTGAAGGTCCTTCAATCACTCAGGCATGATCATCATTAAGCTTCACAGAATTTGGCCCAGCAGTTTTTCAAACGCTGATTAAAATGTTATATGATAATGACTGACAGACAACACACACCAGACAATGAACATAGCACAACAGACAACAGACGGTGAATCATCGCTAAAAATAAAAGTGAGCAAGTATATATACCGTAGTAATCATTTATAATATTTATAAATAGGCAAACAACAATAACCTGTCAACTTGACTAAAATATTTATTACGGACCCGTCCATTTATGTAAAGGGAACATGGGTGTTAAATTTGTCTACACCATTGGAAGCATGCACTGTTTCTGTAATAACTGCGAATCCATGTATGTTTTGGCTGGATCATTGTATATGAATATTAAGCATGTGAGAGGTCAAGCGGACAGGTCAATGTTGTTTGCCTATACATTTAATCATTGTGTTTGAACATCATATTTACAATTTATCACAGATTGATATGGATAAATATAGCTTATTATTAACAACGACATATACACTTGTTTCATATCTATTAATCAACGTGGGAACAAAATATTAAACTCCACTCTTGACCATCCCTCAATTTCATATCATAGCTACATGCTTGTAGGCAGGTATTTTGCATAACGGTGTGACTTTGATTCATGGCGCATGATGTACCAGATGTGTCTATGTACAAGGCTAGAGATCTAGGGACATGCTCTCTCAGAAAATTTTTGAAAATGAAACACAGAATAATGCATTTTGGAGCATTTTATTTTTAATGGGCAAATTAAAACATTAACAGTGCTTATTGATTTTCAAACGGGGGAAAGGGGGAAGGTTTACATCCCTTGTCACCCCACCCCAAGTATAACCTGATCTAATACACAGAATGATTCATACTGGGGATTTTAATGGACAAATTAAGACTTTAACAGTGCTAAATGGTTTTCAACGGGCGGGGCATTTACACTGTCATACATATATATATATGTATTATATTTCTATTGTAATTTGAGATACATACACATCTGCATTTTAAACAAGACTTCCACAGATCTCAGAACTGTCTCACATTATCAGTAATTGACTACCGGTATCATTTCCCAATTTGACCAAAACAACAGTGACACACTTGCAAATTAAAAATCTATTTGTCCTTACCCACATCTTTGCCATGAATATCCTAGCTACTGGAAACATATCATAATGAAGTTTGCTATTATTTTAGAATGCCAGATTTCCCACTTGTTACATGTTAAAGGCAGAAAGCAGTTTAATTTTTTTTTTTTTTTTTTTTAAAGTCTAGCAAAATCACTAGTCATGTGACCGTATGACTCAAATTTTTCAGACAAGACAAAAATCAATTGTTAAATTAAATTGAAATGCTACAGACAGTTGGTATTTAGTCAATAGATATATTCTATAGGTAAACAACATTGACCTGTTCGTTTGACCTTTTGATTTAAATATTCATTATGCACAGGCAAATGTAAGTAATAGGGATCATGCATGTATATTTCGTCTACCTGATGTGAACACTAATCATGGGCAATGTGTATATGTATTAACTGCGAAACCTAACGCTACCCATGCATTGGATGGACTCTCCTATATGAATATTCCTAATGAAAGGTCAAGCGGACAGGTCAAAGTTGTTTACCTATAGTATACAATGTTTTCAAACAAGCAGATTAATTTGATCAATAATTCACGACTTTAAAATATGTTACATCTACAATAAATCACAAATATTGAAGTTTATAATCAATTGAAACTATTTGGTTTGATCATGTTTACAATTCTGATTTTGTAGTTTCTGTATTTCTAGGTAAATTCTGCTAAACAAAAAAGAAACAGGATTCAAAATTTAGGCATAAAGTTCTGCCAGTTAGAGACTTGTAACTTTTCTGAAACTTAACTGTGTTATATCATATATGTCACAACAGGACATCTTCTATGACACAGGGAATCTACCATGACACATAAGAGATCTACCATGACACAGGGCATCTACCATGACACAGAACATTTATCATGACCCAGGACATCTACCATGACACAGAACATTTATCATGACACAAGGTGATTGCCAAGATTTACCATAACACAAGTCATCTACCATGACACATGACATCTACCATGACATAGGAAATCTACAATGACACAAAACAATCTACGATGACACAAAACAATCTACGATGACACAAGACATCTATCATGACACAAGACATCTACAGTGACATATTCCATCTTCTATGATACAAGACATCTACTATGACACAGGACATCTACCATGACACAAGACATTTACTATGACACAAGGCATCTACCACGACATATGACATCTACCATGACATAGGAAATCTACCATAGGCCTAAAAAAAAAATATGTGTGTTTCCGCTAACCCGACCGACCCAACTAAAACAAGACCAACTCCAGTTTTTTTTCCGGATTTTTAAAAATCTGTTTTCATTTTTCGATTAAAACTCTATTGTATCAAAAACAAGTTAGCAAAACTTTAAGCAGTAAATACATGTAGAAGATACAAGTATTTTAGTTATATGTTTAATTTTAAATTACATCTAAATCATCTAAAATAACTTAAACAACACATTTATAATATAATTTTAACATAATACATTACATACACATGCATAACATATGCTAAAAAAAAAAAAAAAAAAAAAAAAATTGACCTACCGACCCTTTAAATAATTCTATGTTAGCGGAAACACACATATTTTTTTTTTAGGCCATAACAAAAGACAATCTACCATGACACAAGACATCTATCATGACACAAGACATCTACAGTGACATATTCCATCTTTTATGACACAGGACATCTACCATGACATAAGACATCTACTGTGACACAAGGCATCTACTATGACACAAGGCATCTACTATGATACAAGACATCTACTATGAGTCTATGACAAAGGACATCTACTATGACACTATGACACAAGACATTTACCATGACATCTAGTGCATCTACCATATCTAGTGCATCTACAATTATTCAGGACATATACCATGGCACAAGGCATCTACCATGACACAGAACATCTGCCATAATACAGGGGATCTACCATGACATCTAGGGCATCTACCATGACACAAGACACCTACCATGACAGTTCATCTACCATTACACAAGAAATCTCCCATAACACACTGCATCTACCATGACACAGGACATTCGTCATAACACAGGACATCTAACATGACACAAGACATCTACCATGACATGGGCTAACTACCATAACACAGGGCATCTATCATTGACAAAGGACATCTACTATGATATAGGTCATCCACCATGACATAGTGATTATGTTTTCCTAAAATTACTACAGAATAAAGGTAGTTTCCCATGGGAAAAAATGGTTAAATTTTCCCAATTTAATCACTAAAATTCCCAAAACAACAGTGATATACTAGCAAATTAAATCTACTTGTCCGTACTCACAAAATGTTAGATATTGTTGCAAAATAACATCTTTGCAATGAAGATCCTTAGCTATTGCAAGCATGTCATTATGATTATGCAGTTTTCTGTATTTTTGAACTTCCAATTTTCCCAATTTAAAAGACATAAGGTAGTGTTTAAAAAATATAACAAAGTCACTGGACATATAACAGCTACCAAGATACAGGGGCCGACTTCGATTAATAAAAATTATATTCACAACCATGTACTTGAACAAGCACAAAAATGACTGTACCGAAATTATCAGTATCTATAGCCCATTGATACGTATTTTTTCTGTATAGTAGAAGTATAACGGCTATTTACTGGTATTCTTTTCTACAATGGCTCCAATATCATTTCAAAAGTGTCATGGTGAAGCCTGAAATGGTGCTTTAAATTATCAGCTGAATATGTAGGTTCCATATGTTCAACAAAATGTTTTACTCTTGAAAAGAATTATCTAGGGGAAATGTTGCTAACGCCTAATGGCCAAAAAATACCGATGTCTTCAACTAAATAGAGATCGTGTTCCGAACATCATCATCAAATATAAATTTTACAATCTCGACCTCCATGTTTAACACAACTAACTCATTTACCGTTTGATTAAGATCGAGTTTTGCGCATGCTCATTGCATTACCAGAGTTATACCAGAGAAACACGATTTGGACAAATCGAAGTCGACCAGGGTATCTACCATGACACAGGACATCTACCATGACACGGGGCATCTACCATGACACAGGACATCTACCATGATATCATATAGGACATATACCATGACATGGGACATATACCATGACACGGGACATCTACCATGACACAGGACATCTACCATGACACGGAACATCTATCATGACACAGGACATATATCATGACACAGGGCATCAACCATGACAAATGACATGTAACATGACAAAGTACATCTACCATTACACAAGACATCATGACACAGGGCATCTACTGTGATACTACCATATGACACAGAGCATGTACCATAAAACATGACATGTACCATGACACAGCATGTTTACAGGGTCTGTAACTTGAATGTGAGGTGTTTTGCACAGAAGTCATTTTTAAATCTGCTCCAAGAATCAAAGCGCTGGTAGACTAGTGTCAAAACCAAATAATGTTCTTATTGGTAGTTTTCAACACCCATTATTGTAACCATAAACATTTATTCTAGATCCCAAACAACTGACAGTAATTACAAGTGCTTGTGCAACACACACACCATCCCCCCCCCCCCCCCCCCCCCCCCCCCCCGATTTCTAAAATAAATGTTAATTCCATAGGAACACTGTATTTTTCAATGACATCCAATTCAGCATTTAAAGGTTGTGTAATAAATAAAAAGTCTCACCTTTTTTCCTTCATTTTCACACGCAATTCAATAAAACTGGTTTTATGTCATAAATTATTTCAACTGTCAAGTGTCGTCCACCTAAAACCAATCTAGACAGTAACTGCGCACGCACCTGTTGCGAATAAAGGGAGATAATCCAGATACCACATCTTAACCCGAATCATTTTAAAAATAAAAATAAATAAATAAAAATTGTTAATTAAGTATTTGGAAGAGTTATTTTTGTTAAATGGTTTACAAAAATAATAATAATAATAATAATAATAATAATAATAATAATAATAATAATAATAATAATAATAATAAATAAATAAATAAATAAATAAACCAGCGACATGCTAAAGAAAACCCCTCACTTTGCTATTGATTTAAATATTAACCTTGAAATAATACTGTTCTGGTGTATTGAAAAACTTACTTTTATTTGTCGAAAATCGCCCAAATATAGAGAAAAAAATTAAAAAGGGAAAAATTTTTTTAATCTGACAATTTTGACGACGGGTGGGCTCGAACACTCATCCTAAAGACATGTGATGAAAGCGTTCAATAAACTACGATTTCCGTGTTTTCAAATTTGTATACCCGTACACAAAAATTGTATAAATATCCAGCCGAAAATTTCAAGCGCCATTGGCCCAGAGACGGGCACAATGTTAACTTCTTGTGAGTAGGCTAGAAGACTGGCGAATAGACTAATTCAACGTTTCTTCTTTTAATTGAAATTGAATCTTTATTTCCTCATGCGAAAGATATGATAGTCTGCAAAGAGTTAAATTATTGATCCACATAAAGTCGTTGTTTGGTCACATTTAGCAAGTGTTGCGTAAAATTTATCAACCAAAATGGCGTACACAGGTGATTCCAACGCACCGCTGAGGGAGGTGAAAAGGATACAGTTCGGTATTCTCAGTCCCGACGAAATAGTACGTTTATTTATATTACACGCCACACAGACAAAAACTTAAAATAACATTATCTACTCAACACAATGTTGTCACAACATAATTTCTTCAAAAATTTGTCGGCATAAAAAATAAGGAGGGGGGTGGTTGTTTACAACTTGTGAAAGGTTCATTAATACAGCTCGTTTGTCAAATAATTGTTTGTTTCAGGGGCTTGGTTAAATACAAGAGCAAAAATTGGTTTTATATAGAACAAATGGCTGCTTTTGAGTGGTTTAATTTGAAGGTAACACTGGCTGTATTGCTCGAATGAAAATAGAATTTTAATTTGAAAGGCTAAGAATGGGTAAAATGCATTGGCCAGATTGTTACTCGAAACTGACCTTCCCAATAGACAAAATTACAAGGATGCTCTATCGTCATTACAGACTAAGCTACCTGGATTCAACGACCCGGGTTCACAATATTCCTCCCTACCCTTTTTCTAATCAACTACCTTGAAATGAATCCACCTACTGTCAGAGCCGGTCTGTTTGTGACAGTGACCTTGTGCTTTACCCCAAAGAAAATCAAATAAATCTAAGAAAAAATTTATATTATTCACAGTCACTTACTTGTGTCCAGTTGTAACTGAAAATCTGTATGCTGTCTGTTATTATATCGGCATCGCAATGATCATCGCCAAGGTTTTGCCGATAGCGATATCGTGGAACCAAGCTTACATCATGATATCACTAACACGATTACTTACCAATAAAATCTTTGAAATCACATAACTAGTGTATTGATCGTGGTGAAGCAGATTGTCTGAACATGTGGTTTTTGCCATGAGCCACAAACATATAACTGGTTACAAATTTAATTCAGTTAATCTTCAAATAACTTTAATAAAATTTGTAATTTTGTATCTTATTTTTTTTTTATTATATTTGTATTTATTGAAGTCCATTGAAAACCCAGCTCATCATTTGAGCATATTCATCTAGAAATATCGCGACGATATAATAAATTTTTGTCAATATCACGATACCTTTTTTGTCCACGATAACATCTCTACTACATGGTCACTATTGAATCAAACCTGGTCCATCACAAAAGCTAAGGAAAAGCATAAGAATGATTGACCCAAGCCATTTTGAACATGTTTGTGAAAAATTATTTTTCAAAAATTTTACATAGCATGCAGGTGTAATCGTAATCATGGCACCTAGCAAATTTGTTTCAAGTGGAATGCCAGTATATTACCAGGCAACACCAACATCTTGGTGCCTATTTATTCAGAGTTGGTGAAGCAGTTTGAAAAATGCTTTGCTCAAAAACATGTTGCACAGGCTGATAGCTTGAACCCTTGAGTACTAAACCTTGTTTTGAATTATAAGAAAAACTTCTGTTTGTATTCCCCACTAAAATTTTAATTTCAACTGAAAAAGCCTAAAACGTGGCAGAATCAAGCCATTTTGAACAATTCTGTAAAAAATAATAAATTTTTCCAAAATTTTGCATAAAATTTAATAAAGGGAAGTCTTACAAAATTATCACATCAGATTATATACATAACAATTTTGCATGCATGTTAAATTGAAACATTATTAGAGCATGTTTTTATGTTGTTTTTGTAGAGAAGAATGTCTGTGACAGAAGGTGGAATAAAATATTCAGAGACAACAGAAGGGGGCCGTCCAAAATTGGGCGGATTGATGGATCCACGACAGGGTGTGATTGACAGACAGTCGAGATGTCAGACTTGTGCCGGACAAATGTCAGAATGTCCAGGACATTTCGGACATATTGAATTGGCAAAGCCAGTGTTTCATATTGGATTTTTAACAAAGACGATTAAAGTATTACGATGTGTTTGTTTCTATTGTTCCAAAATTCTGATAGATACAGTAAGTTGATTCATGAGGCTTTGTTCGGTTACTTTAACCAACTAAGTAATCAATCATAAAATTGAATACAAACGATTATGAAAAAATTTGGACCCGAACATAATTTTTTGATCCAAGTGTCCGTCCGTAACTTGAAGCAAATAACCTATATCGAAAAAGCATAAACGGGGAAATTATCATTTCTGGTAACCGAATGCTTCCTTCTCATTGGTTGCTGATCATTTTCGTAGCTAATCAAATATTGGGTCACTGAAACAGCTGATATAATTAATGACTTATGTCGAAATAATTTGGATAAAATGCCCCTAATCAATTATAACTGATGATTGATCAGTTGCACTAAACCACTGCGGTAGGTCAGTTGGTAGAGTGCTCGCTTCGTAAGTGGGAGGTCGTGGGTTTGATCCCCGGCCGGGTCTGACCCAAGACTTGAAAATGGGTAGTGACTGTTCTTTCGCCAAGCACTCGACATTACGAAATGAAAGTCACGGTTCTTTCGAATGGGAACTTAAAATAAAACGAGGTCCAGTGTCACAGTGGGCTTGTCATGCTAAAGAACCCTGCTGTAAAATGCCATCAGCGCAAGGCACAGGCTAAATTTCTGCACCTTCGCCTATAGCTGGTGACGTCTCAATATAAGTTAAGTACTCTTGACTGGGACGTTAAACACCATTACTCAACTCAATTCAGTTGCACTAAACCAATCAGTGATTATAAAATTGCAAACCAGTTCTTAACACTAACCACTACATGAATGTTGTGCTTAAAAAAAAATTAAAAAAAAGGGGGGGGGGGGTCTGATGTGCTATAATAAAAGTGCCTTGCTAAATAGACAAAAGTTCATTTCAAGTTTTGTGACTAACGTGTATATTGGAATTAAAGCATTTAAAAAGCTTTTGTTATCAAACTTCAAATAAACTCACATAAAAATCTTTTGTGGAACACCAGTGTTAGAAATATGTAAAAAAAAAAAAAAAAAAAAAAAACAAAAAAAAAAAAATTCAGCCAGTCATTTCTATGGTGGTATATAGAAGGCAATTAAAAAAGTAACCAGTCCTTTCCATAAGTCGCCACTTGCCAGTGTCAGACTTGCTGAAAGTTGCTGTTATTTCGACCACTGGGAAGTGGGAACACATGGATCAATAATTGTTTTGATTTTTGTTGTGTTTTGAATTTTAGGATAGCCCGAAAGTTAAAGACATCTTGCAGCGTTCAAAGGGTTACCCTGGTAAAAGAATGGCCCATATTTATGACCTATGTAAGGGGAGGAAGGTTTGTGAGGGCGGTGACGAGATGGATACAAAATTCGATAAACAGAAGGAAGACGAAGATGGTGAAGTCAAAAAGGTACACAGATGAGAAACGTCTATATTATTTTATTTAGGTTTCCACAAATTTAAAATTATCCAAAATTTGTGAAAATTTAGTTCTTTTAAGAAATTTTTCTCAACATGTTTGCTAAAATAGGTTACTTTTTGAAAGAATTTCTGGGAAATTAGTAACCGATTTTGATTTTGGTTACCAGGAAAAATAGAATTCTTTAGTATGACAAACTTTTTTACTTGAACAACCAATTGATAGGCAATTTGTTAATCGTCCATGAAAAGTTTGGTTGAGTTTGTCATGAGTCCTAAATACCACTGCGGTAGCTCAGTTGGTAGAGTGCTCGCTCCGTAAGTTGGAGGTCGTGGGTTCGAACCCCGGCCGGGTCTGACCCAAGACTTGAAAGTGGGTAGTGACTGTTCTTTCGCCAAGCACTCAGCATTACGAAATAAAAGTCGCGGTTCTTTTTGATGGGAACTTAAAATAAACGAGGTCCCGTGTCACGGTGGGCTTGGCACGGTAAAGAACCCTGCTGTATAATGCCATAAGCGCAACGCACCTTCGCCTATAGCTGGTGACGTCTCGATATAAGTGAAATATTCTTGACTGGGACGTTAAACACCATTACTCACTCACCTCCAAAAGTTTGTGCAGAGCAATTATAAATTTTATTCCATTAGATATGGAATCATATCAGTTCATGTCTTCCTGTAAAAACAATAATATTCTTGGAATTTCCTAAAGTAAGCATTTTCCAAATGTCCGGCACTAACTTTCAGGGTGTTGTTTACTTGGTACAGCATTGCCCCATTTGCCAGTTTTCAATGTTTTACTTTGCTTTTGGGATTAAAACATGGACAGGTTTGTTACTGTATAAAGTTTCAAATGATGTATTGTTGGGTTTTGTAGGGCCATGGTGGATGTGGGCGCTACCAACCACAGATCAGAAGACAGGGTTTAGATTTAACTGCCGAATGGAAACATACAAACGAAGAGTCACAAGAAAAGAAAATTGCCCTTACGGCTGAGAGAGTTCATGAAATATTTAAGAGAATTTCTGAAGAAGAATGTATTATTTTGGGTATGGACCCAAAATATTCCCGTCCAGATTGGATGGTTGTGACTGTCATGCCAGTACCCCCACTTCCTGTTCGTCCAGCTGTTGTCATGTTTGGATCAGCCAGAAATCAGGTATTTAAACAGCATTTATAATTTGTGACAATTAAGAGATTTGCTATAAAATTCAAAGGGGCATAAATTTGGAAGACATGTGTACAACAAAAAAATACTTTTCTTGGATAAAAATAATAAATCTTTTGAACATCTTATAAATACTTCATGCAAGATATAATGGTTGTTGATGAACTCTGAGTATTTTGTATATTCTCAGGGCTCAACATTAATGTTGGCCCGATTGACTGGGACAACTAAAAAGTGCCGTCAGACAAGCCAACTGGACAATGATGTTGTCCGATAGGACAAGTTCTATTTTCCGTCGCCCTACAGTATTGTTGATCACGTTTCTAAAGTGAATATTTAACAATGTAAGGAACAATATTATCAACCGAAACTTGTAAGTCAAATACTTTGGAACGAGGTTATAATCTTACTCTTTTCTGTGCTTAAGATCAATATTTTGGCTTTAACAACATTGAAGCGTTCGATTTACGTAGATTGTTTACATGTGACAACAGGACAGGAGGAAAAAAAGATTTCTATGACAACTTCCGAAGAAAAAAAAGTTTGCTTGTTCCAGGAAAGTTGGTCAAACGAATTGATATTTAAAACTGTGAACAGGTTTATCACACAGTTTATCATTAACAATGAAATTTAGCTGTGAACTTTCGGACAAGTCTGTTTTGCCTAGGGAGAACCAACTTTTCTTCTACTTGTCCCATGGGACAAGTTAGAAAAAAAGTTAATGTAGAGCCCTGATTCTTTCAAGTTTTTCTGCAGATTAGAACAGGAATTTGTGGTCTTACTTGTTACAACATTTCAATTATTTTGATTTCTTCATTTATGCAACTATGCTAGTATTTATTCTAGAAGGGGCCATTGATCACTTATTTTGTTAAATGACCCAATTGTTAAATCCTTAGTAGGCTAAAATTAAAATTACATGAATGCAAAAATATTAATGTTGAGTGTTTAATAGAAAAGTTTTAAAAATGACTCCTTCCGGTAAATCCTAAATTGACCACTGCATTAAAACTGTATTTCTTTTGTTCTATATATAGGATGATCTGACCCATAAGTTAGCTGATATTGTCAAAGCTAATAACCAGTTACGACGTAACGAACAGAATGGTGCTGCTGCACATATCATTGCTGAAGATACGAAAATGTTACAGTTCCATGTAGCTACACTCACAGACAATGAATTACCAGGTTTACCTAAAGTAAGTAGAATTGATCTAGCAAAATTACATATGGATAACAGGGCTTCGATTATTCACTCGTCCACTCGTCCTGACAAGTGAAATGTGTACTGGGACGAGTGGTGGTGTTATTGCACTCGTCACGGTGCCAAGTTAAGATTATCAGACTTGTTACATCTGGGGCTTGTTACAATTAATAAACAACAGACAATTTAGTGTAGGTCGGGAAAATCGTGTATAAGGAGGTCAATTGTAATGATCAAAGTCTTGCCGTTCTGTTATAAGCGTGAATCAACAAAATCATTTGAACTTTTGCATAATTTCGCATTCGGAAGTCAGTGTAACGTAAAATCCAACCGATGTTCTGTGTGTTTATATATTTGTCAGTCGTCTGTAAAAGTACAGTATGCACATATATCATAATATTATCTTTTACATTTGTGGTGACTGTGCCGAGTTAAATTTCCAAGTGCCGAGTGATTTTTTTATTCAACTAGGCACTGTGCCAAGTGGAATTAAAAATTCTATCTAAGGCCTGGATAAATGAATATACACCACCATCCATAAATAACTGTTTGAATTATGAAAGATTTTACAGTAGTTGAAAGTCAAACCATAAATAATGATTAAAATTAATAAATTTGTCATAGTTTATATAATAATCCTCGTGTCAAATGTCGTTCAAAGAATTGAAATATTGAAAATTTTGCAGTGTTTGAAAGTGGAATCTAAATGTTTGCAACAAAGTTGTGTTTCTTTAAAAGCCATTATCTTGGAAATTTTAAAAATTAGAGGAAAAATATATATTTTCAAGATAAAAAATACTATGTTAGCTAAAAAGACAATCAGCTTAAGCAAAATTATGTTTTCAACAATTTCATGTCGTAAGGCCTAAAAAAAATATGTGTGTTTCCGCTAACATAGAATTATTATAAAGGGTCGGTAGGTTGTTTTTTTTTTTTTTAATAGCATATGTTATGTATCTGTATGTAATGTATTATGTTAAAATTATATTATAAATGTGCTGGTAAAGTTATTTTGCTTATCGTGGTCGAAACAGTTATAATGATTACATATCAAAAACATGTACAAATCAAACGTTTTGCTGACTTGTTTTTTATACAAAAGAGTTTTAATCGAAAAACGGAAATGGATTTTTAAAAATCCGTGGAAAAAAAACCTGGAGTTGGTCTTTTTTAGTTAGGTCGGTCGGGTTAGCGGAAACACACATATTTTTTTTTAGGCCTAAAGATTTTCTGTCTGTAAGGATATAACCAGTTTTAAACAGAAATATAACAAACTATGAATGTTTAAAGAACTGTCTGAAACCTTTTTGGAACTGGGTCAATGAACAAGCAATAAAATTAGTATGATTTAATGCCATTTTGGGGGGAAAAAGTTCAAATCTTTTGAGGAAAGGTTAAGGTTACATTTTGTGCTACATTGGGAAAATTCACCAACATAATGGGTAAAATAGTTTTTTGTACTTTGAGAATGGGGCCCATTGTAGCAGATACCAATTATGATAGAATAGTTTTTAAGTAGTTTTTACTTTAAAATTAATATATTTTCCTCTATTTATAGGCTGTGCAAAAATCTGGGCGTCCATTGAAATCGGTGAAACAGAGGTTAAAGGGTAAAGAAGGGAGAGTAAGAGGAAATTTGATGGGAAAGCGTGTAGATTTCTCTGCTCGTACTGTCATCACACCAGATCCAAATCTGCGGATCGATCAAGTAGGGGTACCTAGAACTATAGCACAGAACATGACATTTCCAGAAATAGTGACACCATTTAACATAGACAGGTTTGTATTTCAAATAAAAGTATTCCAGATAAAGTGCTGTAAATGAATTAATTTTAGCTTGCACAAATTTTAGCACAATCTATAAGTAGGGTATATTCACATGGACTTGGATTAGCATAAATCTCATGGGTCAGCCTGTGTACTGTGACATTATTTTAATTAGCAGTGGATTGAATTAAGCTCTACTGTATCATCATGAAAATTGCTAAAATTAATACATTTATGGTAGTCGATGAGTGTTTTTTCAATATTTTCTATTGTCAGAGAAGATTATGTTGCACAATTTTTTTTTTTTTTATGAAATCTGCGTTTATTGTTTATTGATGTTTCTGAGAATTAAATTGTAAGATTTTTGGTGTTCTTAGTAATATGCTGTACATAGTGGAATTACATTTTCCCGGATTTTAAATGCCCAATATAAAGTTATGTCACATCTCATGCAAAATAGAATGTTTCTTTGCAAGATTATGGCAGAACCAAATATCAAATTTAACACTCAAACATTCATGGATTGATATTCAAATCCGTTTGGAATATTTGGCCCCAACGTCTTTAACTCTGGAAGATTATGTAAGACTTTTTTGGAAGTGAAAATGTGTATAGCATAAAACATATTATTTATTTTGGTACATTTTGGCTATTTGGAATCGCTATTCTGTATATATTCACTGTATCTTGTTGTTGCTTACAGAATGCATGAGCTGGTAAGAAGGGGAGCTAACCAGTATCCTGGTGCTAAATACGTCGTCAGAGACAACGGTGAAAGAATAGATCTGAGGTTCCATCAGAAAGCCAGTGATTTGCATTTACAGATTGGTTACAAGGTATAAAAACAAGTATTAGATACATAGAGATCTCAATAAATTGAAGTGAATTGAATTAAGGTTTTGACTTTGGACTTTAAAAAATTTTGGCTCTGCCTCGCTTACCTGGTGGAAGTTAAAATGATATTTAAATTAATTTACCAGTTGCTAAAGTTTTTACTTTGCTAGTTTAGTATAGTTTATCATCAGTCCTGGACTCCGGACATGAACATTTTTCTGACTGTTTAAAAAAGTGGCCAGGTCCATGACTTTGGGAATTTAGCACACAAAACGCCATGCAAATTGGGAATTTCAAAATTTAAAAATCAAGCTGTTTTATTCAACATGTCTAAAGAAATAAAATTGTAAGCTTTATTTAAATCTCATTTTAATCTCTGTATTTCAAATTAACAGGTGGAACGACACATGCAGGATAATGACTACATCGTGTTTAACAGACAGCCTACCCTACATAAAATGAGTATGATGTGTCACAGAGTTAAAGTTTTACCCTGGTCTACATTTAGAATGAACCTCAGGTATGAACCGTCAGTCGAACCTATTCTCAAAATTTATTTGGTTAAGGTCTTGAGATATTTTGTTAACTTGATTCCATATTTTACATGCTTTGATATATCATCTCACTCCTAGCATTTACATAGATGAAAGAATCTACTAGACACAAAAACACTTTGCTCCACTTGAATACAGTGTAGACAAGGAGATATTTGTTTACATATTTGAATATGTGGCAGTACAATTCTTTTTGGGTTTTTTTTCTTTTTTTTTTTTTGGTTTTGGTTTTTTGCACATACATAAAGCTCTGCATGAACTTAAATATCAACAGATTTAGAGAGCAAAATTTTGTCCACCTCTTTTTTTCTAAAACTTTGAATTAATAGATCTTTAAAAACATATGAACAATCTTTGGATGAAGTAAATGTGCCATGGTCTATTTATATTTTGATCATGGAAATGGTTGAGAAAACAGAGATTTCCCAGTTGGGGTTTGTTGGGTAGGGGGCACTTTTAAAATGGTATCCCAATTTAGGTACAACTTGTTACAGGTGTTTCTGTTCTATATTTCAGTGTAACCACCCCATACAATGCTGATTTTGACGGAGATGAAATGAATCTTCACTTGCCACAGTCACTGGAGACAAAGGCGGAGATATCTAACTTGGCTCTTGTACCAAAGATGATCATCACCCCACAGGCTAACAGACCTGTCATGGGTATTGTACAGGACACATTGACCGCCGTCAGGAAAATGACAAAAAGAGATGTGTTTCTAGACAGGGTAGGTATATGCAAGACCATTGATAAATTGATACAAAATAGTGTTAAATAGTTGTTACAGCATCAATCAAAAGAAAAAGTTGAACTCTTTCAGTTGGATTTGGTTTTATCTATTCATAAGTTTCCCAATTTATGTTTTTGTGAATCTTTGGACCTACAAATTTACATGTCAACAATATAGTATATATTATTAACCTACCTACAATGGAAACTACAAACCAGGAATTGACAATTTAACAAAATGGCATTTTTTTTCTTGGGATCTCGAAAAAGGAAACAAGGAAATTAAATGATTTCAGTTGCAAATTGTTAGGGTTGACAGAGTAGCTTCCCTTTGATTAATGATAATAGTATACCGGTACATTGTTTTTATCAAGCTACACAAATATTTTTAACAGCCCAGATGATGAAGCCTATATTTGATAGTGATGAAAAATCATGTTAAACACTCTAATTTTTTTCTGATGGGCCATACTTATTATAAATTTACCATAATTGGAAACATTTATTATGATACAGTATAAAATGTCTGACAGATTTTACAAAATTCCTGAAGACTTAATGCACATGAAACAAATAGCTTTAACAGATCAGAACCCAGTTTCTTCAAAGCTTGATAAGTTTTATCAGTTGAAAACAATTTTTTTTTTACCTAATAGTATTATATCGACAGTTCTAAAACCATGTGAATGTGAAAAAATTAACTTTTGGTCTTTTCAACAAAATATTTATATTTAAGAAACAACTTTAGTCTTATCTTATTAAAGCAATCAAGTTTTCAATCAAATGGTTCCAGATGAATTTTCACCCATTTGATGGTGTATAGTATTTATTTTAGGAATATTTTATCTTGATTTTAGGGACAAGTAATGAACCTGTTACTGTTCTTACCCAGCTGGGACGGCCGGATGCCACAACCAGCCATATTAAAACCTAAGCCACTTTGGACAGGTAAACAGATCTTCTCGTTAATTATACCTGGGAGAGTTAACTGTATACGTACACACAGCACACATCCGGATGAAGAAGATAAAGGGCCTTACAAATGGATATCACCTGGAGATACCAAGGTATGATAATGAGTGGAGTAAATTGAGTAATGGTGTTTTAATACTCCTGCAAAAAGTAGGGATATACAGAAATGGTCCTGGTCTTCTTTCCCAATATTGTGTCTGCTCCATATCTATGGATATTTTTAAATCAAACTTGGCATAAGTATAAATCAACACCAGACGATGTGTCACATACCAAATTAAGGTGCATAGGTCAAGTATCAAAGTTGCAAGGTCAAATAAACAACAATGTTGGAGATGGAGGTATTTGTCCTTCCAAGAGGCTGATCTAGTTAGTCCACAAGTGCCAGTCAAAATTCTTGTACCGTACTTATAAACGATGGTTCTAAGATAGTGGAGAAAACCTCCAACCTAAAGCAAGGGAACTGATAACATTTAATACTTGGATTTGTCATTGGGCTTCAAATCAAGGGTATTGAGGGATGCTTTGATACAGAAATCTGCACTTTTGAGGACTAGACCAGTAAAATAACATTATGATTGTTTTCAGAATCTTGTAAATTTTCTATGGTATATTATGCATTTATTGCCTTTGTGTGAGGCAGATATGAACATTTGTTCACCCGCAACAAGTTATATTTCCCGAGGGTTATGTGACTTGTTAAGGGTGAACAAATGTTCATATCTCCCTCACACAAAGGCAATAAATTGTTTATTATACCGAAAGATAACCATGGTTATAAGAAAGAATATTTAAAAAAAGACGTCTGAAAACATCAGTCCTTCTCTGATTCATTGCTTTTTTTCTATCGGAACTCATCGGAGGCAAACGCTAGAACGTCAAGATCGATTCTCCATCGATGGCGTCATATAATTGTGACGTCACGGTGTTCCGAAGAGGTGGGATATAGAGTTTTCAGAGGGATACACGATGTTTTCTCCACCCTGATCACATGATCCAACGATCCAATCAAATTACAGATAGCATCGTATTTTTCTAATGAGGTATAATAATTACATTTGTAGCTGAAAATGATGGGATCCACACTTCAAACTATTATAATGATTGTTAAAATTTGTTTTTGCAGGTTTTGATTGAAGATGGAGATTTGATTTGTGGTATCTTGTGTAAGAAGACCCTGGGAGCTTCCGGCGGAGCTTTATCTCACGTAGTATATATGGAACTGGGATTTGAGATAGCTGGTCTGCTGTATGGTAACATTCAGACTGTAGTCAATAACTGGCTGCTACTAGAGGGTCACAGTATCGGAGTCGGAGACACTATTCCAGATAACCAGACCTTTATTGATATCCAGACTACAATTAAAAAGGCTAAGGTAAATTTCCCAACTCTGAATCGAATTCTCAAGCACTATCTAGCATGCAGTTTAGAAGTTCATTAGATTTGCCAAGTTCTGGAATTCTTGAACCAGAAAATATTGAAATTCCAATCGCATTTTCAAACACTATTGTATTTACTATTTTTTAATGGGCTTCATAATTCCTGTACCCTGTAGTGAAAGACCTTGGAATTTGTAAAGAACTTTTATAACCTTCGGATAAAGAACTGTATCATTTTATTTTTTGTACACAAAAGTAGTGTTACTACAGAAAATTAAAATTGAAACATTTGTGATAACAAAGAAAAATGGGACATTTTCTTTCGAAGATTGAGTCGATGTAATAACGTAACTTGATGCATTGTATTTGAAAAGAGCACTATTCAGTCAAAGGAAATTGAAATAAAATGGTAGAACTTTAAACTCAAGTAAGACTTAAAAGATTGATGTGGAGATCATAATTTTGTGGGACAAGATTATCATTTTGTTGTCAATGTCACAAGAGTTCGTGGGTTCGAACCCCGGCCAGGTCTGACCCAAGACTTGAAAGTGGGTAGTGACTGTTCTTTCGCCAAGCACTCGGCATTACGAAATGAAAGTCACGGTTCTTTCGGATGGAAACTTAAAATAAACGAGGTCCCGTGTCATGGTGGGCTTGGCACGCTAAAGAACCCTGCTGTATAATGCCATAAGCGCAACACACAGGCAAAATTTCTGCACTTTCGCCTATAGCTGGCGACGTCTTGATATAAGTGAAATATTCTTGACTGGGACGTTAAACACCATTACTCACTCAATGTCACAAGGTGCCCTTCTAATATGAAAATAGAAAATCTTTTGAGTTTGAATTTTATAAGCCTGATATTTGTTACAGAATGAAGTAAACGATGTGATAGAAAAGGCTCACAATGATGAGTTGGAACAAACTCCTGGCAACACTCTAAGGCAGACTTTTGAAAATCAGGTGAACCGTATCCTTAACGATGCTCGTGACAAGACTGGTAGTAAAGCTCAGAAGTCGCTGTCAGATTACAATAACTTCAAAGCTATGGTAGTAGCTGGATCCAAAGGATCTAAAATTAATATTTCACAGGTTAGTATTACTTACTTATCCTCTTCATCCCCACTGGGACATAAGGCACCAACAAGTGTCCTCCATTTGTCTCTTTCCTTTGCCCCCCACCCCAGGTGTATCTCAGCTTCCGTAACTCTACTTGGATGGTTCTCCTCCAGGTGGTACGAGGTCTACCAGGCTTTGTTTTTCCAGGTGGTGTCCAGTTCAATGCTGAGTTTGGTATTCTCTCATTAGGCATTCTCATCACATGACCTAACCAGCTAAAGCGTCGTTGTTTTATTTATATGGTCAGTATTATTGGATCCTAATGTAATATCTTATAGATTATATAAGAATTGCCCGGTCAGTCTGGATGTCTGCCCCAATATCGTGTCTGCTCTGTATCTTCCATGTCTGTGGATGGATTTTGATTAAGCTTTTCACAAATGTAAACGAAAATCAGATGGTGTATTGCATACCAAATTCAGGTACATATGTCAAGGATCAAGATCATAAGAATAAATCTCAGAAATAACAACTCGGCATTGTTGGTGGCAGGAATATATTTGTTTTGCACGAGACTGCTCTAGTTATTCTATCATCCATTTGAAAGCTTGAAAATTAAGGTAGTGTGTCAAAATGAAATGGCTTGAAATGAAGTTAACCCTTGCTGCTATGCTAGTCTCTATAAGCACATCACATACATGTAGTCATGGCCAGCAACAGTTCAGTCTATATAAATAAAGTCGTCTTTTTTTGTTGGATACGCAGGGATTTACCAGGGTCTTTTGGGAAAAGGCCCTAAACTAAAAATTGGGAAAAACTATCAACTTTTTGGTCATTTTGGGAAAACTTTGACATCATTTTTGATGCCATCAATGATTAAATCACCGACCTCTTCATCCCAAAAACTGGAATCGTTACAGGAATTTATAATTCTCGTGTTCACTTGTTGAACCCGAATAATCTTTTTCTGCCGCTAAGTGTTTATCAGTGCTTAATTTACTTTTGTTTTCATTTTAAAACAACAAAATTTACTAACTGGGAATTTTCTCAACCAATTTTGGAAAAAAAATCAATATTTTTCCATTGGGAAAGGGGCCGAATTTCGGCCCTAAATAGACCCTTGATAAATCCCTGATACGTGCTGTGCACCTTTGTATGATTTTTTGCACATTGAATTTTTCTCCATAGACTAAAAGCCCAGATGATGAAGCTATGGTTTGATAGTGATGAAAAATCATGTTAAACACTCTAATTTTTTTCTGATGGGCCAAACAATTTATTTTTATATCAAGTGATATAAAAAAAACTTGCCATATCGTCACTAAAGCTGAAATCTAGGAGTAAAAGTGTTTTTAATAGCAAAATCGGACGGTTTATACCAGTAATTATTATGTCCTCGTAGTGGAGTAGGGTTGGGGACGTACAGTGTGTTCTCCATTTCTTCTGCTAATATTTTGTTTGCCACTTTTCTTGAAAATTATTCAAGTTTTTCATGAAACTTCACAGGAACAATCTTTGGCTGGATAAGATGTGCCATTGGCTATTTTGATCATGCATGTGGTTAAGGATTTCCCAATAATGGTTTCTTTATGGGTGTTTTTGCAATGGTATCCCATTTCAGTTATAGCTTGTTTCTAATTGTATTCTTGAAATTGTTCTTTGTTGTCTTGCTTCTATACAGTAAAACCTCGTTATAATGCCCCTTGATAACTTTGCCACCTCGCTTATCGCCACACTATTTTGAAGTCCCAAAATCCATTTTGTTTATGTTTTTCTGTATTAGCCTCCCTCAATTTATCACCAAACCCCTTTATAATGCCAAAATTTGACTGAACAAATGGTGGCGATGAATTGAGGTTTTACTGTATATATAACATATTTGCATGTATATTCTTTGTTTATTCCATAGGTTATTGCCTGTGTGGGTCAGCAGAACGTAGAAGGTAAACGTATTCCGTTTGGGTTCCGACACCGTACCTTACCACATTTTATCAAGGATGATTACGGTCCAGAATCTAGAGGATTTGTGGAGAACTCGTACCTTGCTGGTTTGACCCCGTCAGAATTCTATTTTCACGCTATGGGAGGACGTGAAGGTCTGATTGATACTGCTGTAAAAACAGCAGAAACTGGTAGGTCATCTTTACATTTTTATGTCTTGTACATTCCACACATTCATCTTTCTGTTGTTCATCTGTTTGTCCATCTGGTCTGTCTGTTTGTCTGCCATGTCCAGGTTCTCCAGGTGTAGAAGCATTTTAATATTTGCAGATAACCATTATTTCATCATGCACTTAGCCTTTCAAACCCTTCATTGTTTAAAATGACAGCAGTTTTAAAATTCATATATCAAAAATTAGAAATATAAAAAATTAAAATGACAAAAAATCTGAACTGTTTACTAAAGGGGAGATAACTCCATTGACACGCTGACTGACTCTGAACAGTAAAAGGGAAGTAACTCCATTATCCCTATGTTGACAGCCAACATAAGAGCAGACAGTTTCTACTCCAAATACTTTGCATACATGTATAGTCAGTGGATTAAAATGAAGTAGACCATGCTTTTCATATGACTAGGTTTCCATAAATTCAAAATAATTAGTTGCCAGATTTCCAAAATTTGTGAAAATATAGTCCTTTTTAAAGTATTTTTCCACAAATTTGCTAAAATAGGTTACTTTTTGAAAGCAATAGTAGCCAATGGTGGCCAATGGTGATTTTGGCTACCAGGAATGGAAACATAGTATGAATTTTCAGTGTTTGCAAATTACAATACAGTGTACCAAATGAGATAATTGTTAGTTTCCATACTGTAAATTTTGAACTTTTTGTGTTGGTTAATTTTCATGAGAATCAACATTTTGAGATACCTTTGTAGGGATGGGTATTATCAAAATTTTTGCATCACGATATATTATGATACGCAGATGCTGTATCGCGATACATATCATAATATATTATTTTAAAACTGAGGAAGGCAAAAAGACTTTTACAATGTTGTATTCGCCGCTGTCTGCCATGTTGTTAATAACATGTTGTTATGGAGCGAGTTTCGTTTTAGCTGTTTCGTATCTGGTGGATAGCATTACCTATAGTATGACGTAATATTTATATACATTCCAGTCAGTTGAGTTCATAACAAATTGAACGGCTCTACGACAGTTTGTGCGTTCATTTAAGCTATAAAAAGTTAGGTTACTTGACTTTTCAAAAATACCGGTATTACCGGATCGGATCTGTCATATTGCGATACGTATGTATTATGAGACTGTATTGTGATATACCGGTATACCGATAAAACAGCACACCACTATACCTTTGTACTTTTATATGCAGATGAAGAACACAGCAAATACAAGTTAATTATATCAAAATATAATATTCACAAAAGTTCTTTATTGCCTTTTAGTTAGTTATTCTTGTGATTAACGCGATAATAAAATGGAACACTAAAAAATTTCCAATGTATCGTACATATATATGTAACTGTTCATGTATTTATTATATACCGAATCATGTATTTTCAGGTTACATCCAGCGTCGTCTTATAAAAGCTATGGAGAGTGTAATGGTCAAATATGACGGAACTGTACGTAACCAAGTAGAACAGCTGATCCAGCTGAGATATGGAGAGGACGGGCTTGATGCTATCTGGGTAGAATTCCAGGCCATGCCAACACTAAAGCCATCAAACAGAGCTTTTGAAAAGCAGTTCAAGTTTGATCCAACAAATGAAAGGTAAAAACATTGTTTTTTGAAAAATTCAGATTTTGAGATGTTTTTCAGTGTGTCTTTAACCATAAAACATTTAATTTTGTTGTTTTGTATATTGTATGTTGCTAGTGCTAGATGGCAGAGGTTCAAAATTCCAGAACTTATGTATTTTATATATGTCTATTCTCTATTGGGACCTCTGATATTTTAAGTGTAAAAGTCTGATAGACCTGCCATTGTTACCAAGATAATACTACTTTCTCTATTTGATAACATAATTGTACATGGACCTTTCAGTGTCAAAGGCAAAAGGTCCTAGAACCTCCCCATTGTTATTCATAATTTTGAACACCTGGATCCTGGATGGCATAGTGTTATAAGCAAGGGTTTATCTATATACCATATGAACAGGCATTTGTATTGATTCCAAAAAATTATTTATGGCAAAGTTGGCTGTTATCATTTCCATCTTGCCTGTTGATGGACAAAATCTGTCCTAGTTGTGACCTGCAATGGTCCACCCGAGCTGGTCATTGTTACACATATGCAGTAGTTAAAAAATTGCATGGTTTCGACCTGATGATTTTTCCATCTAGGAAAAAATAGCTATCTGGTTGATCCTGCAAGTAGGCATATGCAATTTATTTACCATGTACAAATTTTTGTTGAAATGCTTATACTTGAGGTTTAAATCTTGTACTTAATCTGTATTGACAAGTTTTAATTCTTTTTGACCTATTTTTATTGAAAATGTTGAATTGTGTTTGACTAGGGCAATGAAAAAGTGCCTCACTGAAGAGACCATAAAAGACATGATGGGCAACGCCCACTCACTGGCCGAGCTGGAGAAAGAATGGGACCAGTTGAAAGAGGACAGAGAAGCTCTCAGGAATATCTTCCCAACTGGGGACAGTAAAGTTGTGTTACCTTGTAACTTACAGAGGTTGATCTGGAATGCGCAGAAAATCTTCAGAATTAATTCACGAAAACCGACATCACTTCATCCCGTCAAAATTGTGGAAGGCAAGTTGGATCTTATTTTGTATATTTTGTTCAGTACAGTGTTGGGCTTGGCATTGTAAAAGGTTTTGGTGAGAAATTGAGGAAAACTTGTAAAAGAAAAACATACAAGAAAAAGATTTTGGAACTTCAAAATACTATGGCCATCAGGTTCTACAATAATTTGAAATATTCCTGCTGAAAAGAATTTGCTCTTGCTGATACACAACTTAAAAAAAAGGAAGGACCATAGCTTATAATCTAAATCACTTCAACATGTGAAAACTTCAATACACCCTAGTGCATCAAAAGAATAGAATCCCTGATATAAGGCAGCATTTGAAAATATTTTTTGTTTTGTTTAATAGGTGTAAAAGAACTATGTGATAAGTTGATAACAGTACCTGGTCAGGACAGACTTAGTGTCCAGGCCAACGCCAATGCTACCTTGTTGATGAAGTGCTTAGTAAGATCTACGCTGTGTGCCAAACGAGTCACGGAAGAATTCAGACTGAGTGGCGAGGCATTTGAATGGCTGCTAGGAGAAATTGAAACCAGATTTCAACAATCTCATGTAAGTTTGTTACATCACTGGTATATATATACTTTCATCAGAATTTTTGGTTCTAACAGTTACAAAAGTTCTCCAAAATTTAGTCATATGCATAAACATTAGTAGATTCACTATGATACTGGAATTTAAGAGTTAGTTTTATTTTCGTGAAAATTAGCAAAAGTAAAACCTGAAAAAGTACTTTCACAAATAATTTATTTTGATATTATTCATTCTCATTTGCACTGACTGTCATCTTATGACAAGAAAAAAAACCGAAGTAAGTGAATATCTTAAAATGGTTTTTATGCAGAGATTAACTGGCGTTAAATTTTCCCAATTGACGTATCGCCAGCCATGCCTATTATGTTCTAACGCTGGCCGCCATCATGATACCAAAGCAGCGACACGGCAACTAATGATGTACTTGTGCCAGTGAGGTCATTAAACGTCACAATTCAGGCCGAGTTTTTATTCTTTTTAGTGTGTAGATCAAGCATGCTGGCCCTTTGTCGGAACATTGTGGGCGTGGCCAGCGATTCCGTCAATTTATAGTGTATATAATACTTGTATGTGTAACTTATAAATAAAATCAATATCTTTGTAACTCCAAATTCTGTATGTACTTTAATCTTTTTTAAACATTACAGGCACATCCAGGTGAGATGGTTGGAGCACTTGCTGCCCAATCTCTGGGAGAACCTGCCACACAGATGACACTGAACACTTTCCATTATGCTGGTGTATCCGCTAAGAACGTAACCCTTGGTGTACCCAGATTGAAAGAGATTATCAACATATCCAAGAAACCCAAAACTCCATCTTTGACGGTTTACTTGACTGGACAAGCTGCTCGAGATGCCGAAAAGTGCAATGTAAGTTTCAAATTATCTTCAGTGGCAGTATAAATTTTAGAAGGGGGGCATGAGGCTATTTATTGGTCTCTTATTTTGCCAACTGACCCAATTGTTAAGGCCTTATAGACCATATTTTACATTACATGAATGCAAAAAATTGCTGTTATGATGTTTTAAAGAGGAGTTTTTGATAAATATCCCTCTCTGAAAAAATCCTAGAATGAACACTGAGTGATTTAAAATTGTCATTCACCATATTAGACTTTAGTAAGCCAGAAACTTGTATGGACGCGTCTTAATCTTTACACTGTAAAGCTAGTGTTATCTAGATCAGAGTAGGCTACCCTGTTGTGACCTTTATTTGCAGTTTGTATTGCGCTTATGTCTGCTTTGTACTAGTACACATTGGGGCAACTTTTTTTAAGTGCTTGCTCGCCCAAAACAGTAGTTGCAGAGTTTGCTACCCCACTGATCTATTATCCTGACAATGGGTAAGTCAGTAGAAATGTAACTTACCGAGGGTCAAATATGCCCCCTTACTGGATTTGAACCCATGGACCTTGTATCTGGGGTCTGACGCTTTACCATGCTTCCTACTTTTCTAGCCCCTTCAGTAAATTTTAAAGTGGAAGACACATTTTCTAAAGTACGGTAAGCAGCTAGTATTTAGTAATATGTATTGCGAAACATATTACCAATGTAAACTATCAATGTGAAAGTAGTCAGCAAACTTAATCCAAATCTAAACTAGAAAAACTGAGCCACAAGCTCACAAAAAATAACCCCCCCCCCCCCCCACAAGCTCACAAAAAATTATATTATTATATTATTATATAATTACATTATATCACAAAGATTGTGTGAAAGTTTCATGAAAATCCATTGAAGGGTTTAGGAGGAGTTGCGGATAAGAGATAGGTACCCTAAGGTGTAAGGGAAGGACGGGCGGACACCCTTATCACTATATACCCCCCCACTTTTTAAGCTGGGGGTATAAAAAGTAGCAGACTACTTATGTCGCCTTGCTGGCTTTATTGAAACCACTGCTTTTCCCTCGGGTAATGTGCCCAAGATGAGCGTGGCAAAATGCACTAAATGATGATACAACATTATATGATGTGTTTAATGATTTTACATGTTAAACACTCTAATTTTTTTCTCTGATAGTGCATAATGAATAATTTTCATAGTGTAAAACTTTCTTTTTGAATGAGACCAATATGAAGGCTGTGTTCAAAATAAATCTGATTTTTTTAACCAGTCCTTGTTTATGATTTCAAAATTTTCTATTGTGGTATTTAGTAGACATTTGAAAAAGTAACCAGCCCTTCCCAAAAGTCGCCAGTAATTTCAAAACACTGATGAGAACGTAGAGCTCGCTCTACTTTTTTAATGCTGTAAATCTTTAATAAATTTATGTGTCCATATGATATAAAACACCATTACTTCACATGATTTTAAATTATGTTGTTTCATTGCAGGATGTATTGTGCAAGTTAGAACACACGACTTTAAGGAAAGTGACGGCCAACACGGCTATATATTACGACCCAGATCCACAGAACACTGTTATATCTGAAGATCAGGAATGGGTTAATGTTTACTATGAAATGCCAGACTTTGACACTTCTCGTATATCGCCGTGGTTACTGAGAATTGAGCTTGACAGGAAGAAAATGACAGACAAGAAACTAACCATGGAACAGATTTCTGAGAAAATCACAGCAGGTAACACATCTTCTATCTTAGATCTGAAAATTGAATTTGTCTTCATTGTGAACCACTGTGGTAGCTCGATTGGTAGAGTGCTCGCTCCGTAAGTGGGAGGTCGTGGGTTCGATCCCCGGCCGGGTCTGACCCAAGACTTGAAAGTGGGTAGTGACTGTTCTTTCGCCAAGCACTCGGCATTACGAAATGAAAGTCACGGTTCTTTTGGATAGGAACTGAAAATAAACGAGGTCCCATGTCACGGTGGGCTTGGCACGCTAAAGAACCCTGCAGTATAATACCATCAGCACAACGCACAGGCAAAATTTCTGCACCTTTGCCTATAGCTGGCGACGTCTCAATATAAGTGAAATATTCTTGACTGGGTCGTTAAACACCATTACTCAACTCAACTCTTCATCGTGATTTTATCTGTTTTTTCTATACAAAAATGCCACTTTGCCTCATTGACGTAAAGGCTGTACAGTAGGAGATAACTGTTTTCCATGCAATCTTTTATACCTCTTGTAAAAAAACATTATGGTGTAGTTTACTAACATGTGGCATTTTATCATTGCATTGGAGATTATAAAACATTATATGTTCTGTTATTCATAGGTTTTGGTGATGATTTGAACTGTATCTTTAATGATGACAATGCTGAGAAATTAGTACTGAGGATCAGGATTATGAATTCAGATGAGAGCAAATCCGATGTAAGTATTTTTATACCCCTCACTACATACATACATGTGTTGTCTTAGCGTTCATTTGTCTGTCATACTTTGGTAATAATAATGAGTGTCTAAACAAAATTTTAGTGATGTATAAATTTTAGAAAGCTTACATTACCAAAGTAAAATACCGTTTGAACTTTTAAGTTTGATTGTTACAAATATTGTCAGTTTAATTATAAGTTTTAAAACGATTTGTGGGTAATTGTTACATGCTTAGTAAAAAGGAAAAGTGTTCATAGTGCTCAATTCAGCCCTTTCAACAGATTTTAAAGTAGCCGACAAGTTTTCTGGAGAAGACAGCAAATTCAGTTGTAACTCTATATAAATGTAACACTGATGAATGAAAGTAGGCACCAGATAAAGTGTAGAAATACCAAAGTAGACAACAGGTTTTGCTGGTTGCTGGCTTCTATTGAAACCGCTGAAGTTCATACTTAAAAACTGTTTTTGTGAGGTTTGTAATTTTAGTTTTTGTTGAGGCATTAACATTATTGTCTGTTTATTCACGTGTTACAGGAGGGTGAGGTGGTAGACAAGATGGAGGATGACGTTTTCCTGAGATGTATTGAGTCTAACTTATTGTCTGACATGACATTACAGGGTATAGAGGCCATCACAAAGGTAAGCGTGAGGATGCTGTGGTTTTAAGGTTCTTATAACACTTCATACATACATGTATTCATGTATATTGTGTAATTAATTTCTTAGCTGGAAAAAGTTTATGAATCGGTAACATCTGAAACAACAGCAAGAATTTTTAACAATTCATTAACATAAGTCTTCTTGAATATGGGGTTATAGTGAGTTGATCAAGTACAGTGCAATTTTCAAAGTAATTTTCTCGAATTTTATAGATTTTATTTATTTTACCATTTGGCTCAAAAACCTAAAAACCACAATTTCAAAATCAATATATGGTACAATGAATACATTTTGAATAACTGGTACCCAGTTTTGCTGTATTAAATAAATAAAATGAATGTATATATGTTAAGATTATTCAACATGCATCGGCATGTGTGCAGCTGTCAGATAAGTCTCAGTTATGTATGTCATTATTTTGTCAGGTGTACATGCATTTACCCAGTACAGATGATAAGAAGAGAATTGAGATTACAGAGACCGGAGAATTTAAAGCCGTCGCTGAGTGGATCCTGGAAACGGACGGTACAGCTCTGATGAAGGTGTTAAGTCAGAGAGATGTAGATCCCGTCAGAACTACAACCAATGACATTGTAGAAGTGTTCGCTGTATGTATATATACTTTCAGATCTTTATATATAGCCATCCTCAGTGGCCAAGTGGTTCAAATGCCTGTTTACTGATCACAGTGCCTTTTACCTTCTAGGTTTATATTTCCCTTGTGCAGATCCAAGTGTAAGCAAGTTTGTTAAGTTCGCTTTCAGATAGCTATGTTTCCATTCCTGGTGGCTAAAATCGCCATTGGCTACTAATTTCTGAGGAATTCTTTCAAAAAGTAACCTATTTTAGCAAATTTGTGGAAAAATACTTTGAAAAAGACTATATTTTCACAAATTTTGGAAATTTGGCTACTAATCATTTTAAATTTATGGAAACCTAGAGATGGTCATTGGTAATCTCTGGGCACACTGGTTTTCTCCACTATTTTCACAAATTTTGGAAATTTGGCTACTAATCATTTTAAATTTATGGAAACCTAGAGATGGTCATTGGTAATCTCTGGGCACACTGGTTTTCTCCACTATTCCAAAATCAACCATCTTGATATAAATGAAAAAAATCTAGACTTTGGCATAAAGTATTACTAGACTTCACTTTACTCCACTCATATATTTATAGAAAATGAACATGCTAGATTATTTATTCTGAAGTTAAAGAATTGTGCTATAGCACATAATTGATTAAAATAGAAATTGATAAAATAAGAATCAACATAGATCTACATGTATGTTATATCTTTGATGCAAGGACATGGTTTCTTACTGCAAAAATATAATGCAATGTACCTTGTCCTGAGTGAGTTGAAACAGCCTAGTGACAAGTGGAATTTTACTAAAACTGTCCAGTGCTAAGTAGATTATTTGTCACGCATCGTTCCTTGATTCTTATTAAATAGTTACAATGTAATGCTATAATTTAATAAATAACATAATAAGAATTTCATCTATTTATAGTGCCAAGTTACATCTACTTGGTGCTGAGTACACCTGTACTCGACACTTGTTACTTGGCACAATGCAAAGCAGTTTGAAAAGTTTTATCCACTTAGCTATGTTTCCATTCCTAGTAGCCAAAATCGCCATTGGCTACTAAATTTTGTGAAATTCTTTCAAAAAGTATCATATTTTAACAAATTTGTGAAAAATTACTTTAAAAAGTACTATATTTTCACAAATCTTGGAAATTTGGCTACTAATAATTTTAAAATTGTGGAAACATAGTTAATGTAAATATTTATATTACTGTAATCTATTTTCAGACACTTGGTATTGAAGCTGTACGTAAATCTATTGAGAAGGAGATGAATCACGTCATTTCTTTTGATGGTTCCTATGTAAATTACAGACATTTAGCTTTACTTTGTGATGTCATGACAGCCAAAGGTCATTTAATGGCTATTACTCGTCACGGCGTAAACAGACAGGAAACAGGTGCCCTGGCTAGATGTTCCTTTGAGGAAACTGTAAGTATATAGCATCTCTGAATTGTGTACAACTTAAGAATGTTACCATAGTCAGAGATACAAGGTGTCATTCTGCAGTTCATACTATTTACATGTATACTGTTTGTCAAAAATTATCAACTTGTAGTACCAAAGAAAAAAATTGTATAGGTTGAGAAAAATTTTAACAAAGGAATGATTGTGAAACTGGTAGCAGATGTTCATGTATTATTTCAGCACAGTACAAATTTCGGATTGCAAGTGAGTCGTAAGGTGTAGCATATTGATAAGCCTTTTAACTTTTGACAACTTTTGTCTTGGTGTAGTACATGGGGGGTGTTAATTTGAAATCTCTTGCACCAATATAAAAAAAGACTTTCTTTGAACTGCAAATTCTAGCAGATTTTTTTGAGGAGTGAAAAAATAATTACATGTATGTATTCCACTACCATAAAATATTACTTACATAACCTTAATCAATCATTATGCCCCCTTCCCCCTTCCTTTCTTTACTCAGTTGAAGTTAAGTTGAGTAATGGTGTTTAACGTCCCAGTCAAGAATATTTCACTTCTATCGAGACATCGCCAGCTATAGGCGAAGGTGCAGAAATTTTGCCTGTGCGTTGCGCTGATGGCATTATACAGCAGGGTTCTTTAGCGTGCCAAGCCCACCGTGACACGAGACCTTGTTTATTTTAAGTTCCCATCCGAAGGAACTGTGACTTTCATTTCGTAATGACGAGTGCTTGGCGAAAGAACAGTCGCTACCCACTTTCAAGTCTTGGGTCATACCCGGCCAGGGATCGAACTCACGACCTCCCAATTACGGAGCAAGCACTCTTCCAACTGAGCTACCGCAGTGGTCCCTTTACTCAGTTGGGGGACACATAGTGTTTACTTCATTTTATCTACCAACATTTTTGGCACTTTTCCTGAAAACCATTTAACAGATTTTTATACAACTTAACAGGAACAATCTAGGTGAAGTAGATATGTTGTTGGCTATTCCTATTGTGATCATGCATGTAAGGGGGATTTCCCAGTTTGTTTCCGATTTGTTTGGGGGACACTTTTGAAATGGCATCACATTTCATTTATACCTTGTTTTAAGTTGACTGTATTTTTGGGATCTGATTTATAGGTTGACATTCTGATGGAGGCAGCTATTCATGGAGAATTTGATCCTATGAAGGGCGTGTCCGAATCCATCATGTTAGGACAATTAGCCAAGATTGGTACTGGATACTTCGACTTGTTGTTGGATGCCGAGAAATGTAAATATGGTATGGAGATACCAACAAACATCGGCGCTGGACTGCTAGGCGGAGGTACGTGGTATTATATAGCACTTGGTTTTATGGTGTATATAAAAGGACTTTCATTTGTACACTCCATTAAAATTTAAATTTTGATTGAAGAAAGTTTAAAATGACTATCAAGTCCAATCATTTTTGGATTTTTTACACAGAATTGAATAGATGGGGTACAAAATGAATAAGAATTTTTTAATGGGAAGACATTAATACTTGTATTCGAATAAAAAAAATTATAATTGGAAGATATAAACAACATATGAATAGGATTTTTATAATGGGAAGTATATGGATAAGAGTTTTATAATGAGAAGATATAAATATTTTAACTAAAATTAACTAAAACACTTTTTTTCTTCCTTACAGCTGGTACTGGTTTATTCTTTGGAGCAGCAGGAAGCCCAGCAGCTGGTATGTCACCACAAATGACGCCATGGCAACAAGGAGCTACCCCAGCTTATGCTAGTGCCTGGTCTCCTGGTGTAGGTAGTGGTATGACCCCTGGAGCAGCGGGATTTTCTCCATCAGCTGCTAGTGAGAGTGGATACAGTCCAGGTTATAGTCCAGCCTGGTCTCCACAGCCAGGTTCTCCAGGATCACCTGCTAGTCCATATATTCCGAGTCCAGCTGGTGGTATGTCTCCAAGTTATTCACCGGCATCTCCGGCTTATGAACCATCATCTCCAGCAATGTCGGGAGGAACACCCCAGAGTCCTGGTTATTCACCGACGAGCCCGTCTTACTCTCCAACAAGTCCTGGCTACTCTCCTACATCTCCAAATTACAGTCCAACAAGTCCGTCTTATTCCCCAACCAGCCCTTCATACAGCCCAACAAGTCCATCATATTCTCCAACTAGCCCGTCTTATTCTCCAACCAGCCCCTCTTATAGTCCAACAAGCCCTTCTTATTCACCAACTTCACCTTCTTATTCTCCCACTTCACCCTCTTACAGCCCTACTTCACCATCGTACAGTCCAACCAGCCCTTCATACTCTCCAACAAGTCCTTCTTACTCCCCAACTTCACCGTCTTATTCTCCCACTTCACCCTCGTATTCACCAACCAGTCCATCTTATTCCCCAACCAGTCCAAGCTACAGTCCTACTTCTCCAAGCTATTCCCCTACTTCGCCAAGTTATTCTCCAACTTCACCAAGCTATTCACCAACTTCGCCCAGCTATTCACCAACTTCACCTTCCTACAGTCCTACCAGTCCATCTTACAGCCCGACTTCACCCAACTACTCTCCCAGTAGTCCTAGCTACAGTCCAAGTAGTCCAAGCTATTCTCCAAGCAGTCCAAAGTACAGTCCAACTTCCCCATCTTACTCTCCGACCAGTCCTTCTTATTCTCCAAGTTCGCCACAGTACTCACCATCTTCTCCAAAATATTCACCTTCAAGTCCATCATACTCTCCAAGCAGCCCCAAATATTCACCCACTTCACCTACATACACACCTACGTCTCCTAAATACAGTCCAAACTCTCCAGACTATTCACCTAGTTCACCACAGTACAGTCCAAGTTCACCACAGTACAGTCATACTTCACCAAAATATTCACCAACATCACCCTCTTATGCTTCACCAACTAGTCCTGGATACACTCCTGACAGTCCTTCGTACTCACCCAGCAGTCCGCGGTATACACCCACCAGTCCACAGTACTCGCCTTCAAGCCCACAGTACTCCCCATCAAGCCCTCAGTACTCACCTTCAAGCCCTCAGTACTCCCCATCAAGTCCCCATTACTCACCTACAAGCCCGACATACACACCGACAAGTCCTAAGTACACACCCACAAGTCCTACTTATACACCAGGTACTCCTAAATATTCTCCGACTAGTCCAGCGTACTCCGCTCCAGATGATGAAGAAAGTGATCAGGATTGAACTATATAACATAGATACATGTATATTGGTGGACATTGTAAAATTTGTGAAAAGACAAATACCAGTATGATGTTAATGGTTATCCAAAGATTTGAACAATCGTAAATGTACATGTGTGACTCTTGCGTCTCTTGAGAAAGACTAAAAACAATTTTGAACAGTCTACCTGTTATATATGTTAGTCTTTAGAAAGGCTCAAAGATTTGAACAGTGCGAGTCTTTAGAAAGGCTCAAAGATTTGAACATTGCGAGTCTTTAGAAAGGCTCAAAGATTTGAACAGTGTGAGTCTCAAGAAAGGCTGAAGGCCCAAAGATTTGAAGGTCTACATGTAATATGCGGATCTTTTAAGGTTTAACAGTCTACGAGTCTTAAGACAGGCATATATTTAAATGAAAATATTGTCATGGCAAAACTGTGTATTCAGACATTCAAGAGAGAAAGAATAAATGTGTTAAAGATGATTAGACTTTCAAATATCTATTTATATAACCCAATGAGAATACAGATGAACAGCATATTTATTTAATTGTTACTGTTAGCTATGATGGCTGTTTCAGTAGTGTGTGTGTGTATTAGAGAGAGAGACAGATAGTACATGTAAATTGTATATAGTGCTACATGTTTGATAAAGGGATTTTTAAATATTTTTAATAAATATTTGTACTGGACTTTGTTTTTGTAAATATTTCCTTCCCATATAGGTAAACAACATTGACCTTTCCGTTTGATCTTTCATTAGGAATATTCATATAGGAGAGTCCATTCAATGCATGGGTAGCATTAGGCTTTGCAGTTAATATATATATATACACATTGCCCATGATTAGTGTTCACATCAGGTAGACGAAATATACACACATGATCCCTATTACTTACATTTGCCTGTCCATAATGAATATTTAAAGGTAAAGGTCAAACGGACAGGTCAATGTTGTTTACCTATACATTGTACAGTATTATTATTATTTTTGCATTGTGTTTTTTAAAAAAAAGAAAACATGCTGCAAAAATGCTAGAAAGGGCAACCTTTTGTCAGATTTTTTTTTCTGGAAGACTAGTATCTGGAAGTGCTTATGACCATTATAAATATTATATGACTTTTGGTTTAGTTTTGTTCAATGCTAGGCTTATTTTGATTAATTTTTCATTGTAAAATTCACTGGTGTCACTTTTGGGTGTCGAAAGTTTACGTATGTGAAGAATATTTATAAATAAAACATCAAAAATTAAAAAAAAACTTGTAAAATTTATCTTTGGGTTGCTATAGCAACAGTTTACGTATGTGGAGAATATTTGTAAATAGAACATCAAAAACAAAACAAACAAACTTGTAAAATTCATTGGTGTCATCTTTTGGTTGCTACAGCAACAGTATGTGTTTGTGGGGAATATTTGTAAACAAAAAACTTGTAAATATTTTTGTGCTCTCAAATTTCCATTGTTTTTGATTTTCTGTTCTTTGTTGAAATATTTTTGTGATTTCAAATGTTTTTGATTTTGTAGTCATTGTTGAAATAACTACTTTTTGTTTTCATTTCATAACTTTAAATAGAAATTAAAAAAGCAAAAAAAAAGTCTTAAATATTTTTTTGCATTATCAAATCGCCATTGTGTTCTCATTTCATAATTTCTTTTATTTTAAATTCTACGTTATGGTCTTCTGTTGTGTTTAATCTTTGATCCATATAGTGGTTAGGTATATTCCAAAAATCATCTAATGGAACATACCATTGTAACTGTAGAGAAGGATGAGGGTCATTAATAAATAGTTGTGCAATTTGTTTTTGCAGAAATGCTGAAAAATGTAAATAATTTTTTTTTTTTAAAGTCATTTTGTCATATACATGTATATAAAGTTCACACTATCATAACAACATTTTCAAATCATCATCATCATCATTATCATCATCATCAAAAGTATCCTTTCATCACATTGTATTTTCCCATTTTAAAAAAAGTTTTTTAAAAGAGCTACATTGTAAAATAATCATTTTCATACATAATTGGTGCATATATATACTAGATTTTTGCCAAGCAGAAGTTAGTCATTTTTTACGTTTTTCACCATGAACACAAAATAAATTCTTTTAAAATGTATAATCTGGTGGAAGTTTGAATCCCCCAGACTTGAGAGCTGGTGAACTTCCGTTGCAAAGTTCACTGTGTTAGGATTTGTGTTGTCCTTTTTCAAAATGAATTGATGTTTTCCTAAGAATGAGAAGTATCCATACTTTTTTCCAAATTGTGAAACTACTTCACGATTACATAAAATAAGCACCATGGTTAGAATGTGGGACACAACACCAGTATTATGTGTGATTGATAATTGTAATAGAAGAAAAATATTTGATTGAGCAAGTTTAATAATAACTTTGTTTTGGTCTGTTTATTAAGAGTCATTTTAAGAATTATTTGCACACTAATGTGTTTTTCTAGAAAAAAGTTGTTTTACAATATATAACCATGAAACAATGGGGTTTGCCGCTGTACCACGTGATACCTTCTAAGGTGTCTGCCAAACGCTTGTTTCCAATGGACATGGAATCGCACAATATGACGTTTTCCCGTAAAAACGGTGTTATTCCGCGAAATTGTGACATTGACATTTTCCAAAATGTTCCGCACAAACGTTAAGAGGTATTGACCATGTGGTACAGCCGCGAACTCCATTACTGATGTTGTAAGTTTCAGAGCAATTACAATGTACAGTACAGACCTGTCAAAAGTTTAACAGCAAGTTAACAAATATTGTTGCAAAATCTGCAGTTCATCTTGACCCCTCCTTATCTATATGTTGGCAGCTATTTGGCAGTTGCTATATATATATATGTCTCTTGACTGTTTCTCGGCCACTAGGGATTCATCTTTTGACCTCACCGCTGCCGAAACTCGGACTCCTTTTCCGTTGAATAAGTGTCAAACTTTTGACAGGTGTATGTATAAAAGAGAGTTATGTGTAATTGCAATACAGGTAACTGTGTATGTCACAGAATTAATGATTATGTACAAATTGTTTTCATTTTCAATGATTCTGTAAATATTTGAATAAAAACTTTAATAAAAAGTTGATCAGTTTTGTGTTTGTTTTATTGAAAGGTATTGGTAAAAATGCTTTTGATTGATTGAATAAATGGGACTTTACATCCTAGTCAAGAATATTTAACTTATAAATCGAGACATCACCAGCAGATGGTTGGTTGTTGGTTGAATGTTGCTGAACGTCACATCAACAATTTTTCAGCTATTCGTGATGAGAACTATTTTATTAATCTCTATGGATTAATCTATGTGCATATGAAGTGCTAGTGTGTCTGCTTTGTACTAGTGCGCACTCGGGGAGACTTTAATGTGCTACCTCACAGAGTCAGTATGCTGCAGATAAGCTAGAACTCAAAACTTACAACAGTGGGAGACCGTGGATTGGAAGATTGACATCTGATCCATTTGGCCACTGCGGCCTTGCATCACCAGCAGAGATGAGGTGGCAGATACTTTTATCTTTTCAGTGCAGTGTGCAACAAGGGGATCTCTTCCCATGGACCCCATGTCTTTACTTTCTAAATGCCCAGTGTTTGGCAAAAGAATAGTTGATACATATTTTCAAGTCTTGGTCCGACTTAACCATGGTTCAAACCCTAGCCTCCCACAATCGCTTTTAACAGCTGAGCTACTAAATGACTTTAGAACAATTGTACCAAATGTCCATGTTTGGCACGCAAGTCCATATAAATGGCAGTTACTTGCACTAAATGGACAACCAGTATTTTTTTCTAATAATCTTATCTCTACCCCCAAGAAGCTGTAACTTTCCAGTGAGACCTGTTATATTTAAACCCCCTCCCCCCCGCTTAAAAAGTGGGGGGTATACAGTGATAGGGGTGTCCGCCCATCCTTCTGTTACACCTTAGGGTACCTATCTCTTATCCGCAACTCCTCCTAAACCCTTCAATGGATTTTCATGAAACTTTCACACAATCTTTGTGATATAATGTAGATGTGCACCTCCTATTTAAATTTGATCCGATGGATTTTTTTTTATGTGGGGGGGGGGGAGTATTTTTTGTGAGCTTGTGGCTCGCAGTTTTTCTAGTTTGTAAAGGGGTCTCTTTAATTTTGAACATTTCCTATATCTGCCAAGTTGGTGGCCTAGAGGTTTAAAGCGGATATGAGCACTTGACAGCTAAGGTTCAGGACAGATCATAGGCAGTGAGGGAATATTTGTCAGTTTGCTTGCCGAAGATCATTGGTTTTTTCGAACACTCCGGTTTCCTCCACAATCCCTAAACTGACTGCCTTGTTATAAATAAAAGAATCTTGATAGGAACGAACACTCCATTACTTAACTAATCCAGACAGTGCATATGCAGATAATGTATTGTCGGAACAGATGATTAGACCCGTCTGCTTGACCTTTAGGAATTTTCATATAAGAGGATCCATTCAATACATGGGTAGTGTTAAGATATAACTCACTGTAAGTTAATACACATTGCGCAGGTTTACTTTATGAGGTGATACAAAATAAACACATGTGCTCCCTAAATACAGTGATAAATATTTCAATGAAAGGTCAAGCAGACATGTCAAAGCTGTTTACCTATACATGCACCATGTGTGAATGTATGTACACGTATTATTGCAGACGTCAGTTATATCAAATGCACTGATTGCAGGTAATGGAGGGAATCGTTTACCGTTCTGTTACACAAAACAGTTGGTAAAGTGCTCGCTCCATATGTAGAAGGTCTAGGTTCGAATCCCTATACTGAAAATAGGAAGTGACTGTTCTTTCGCAAGCACTCGGCATTTAGAAATTGAAGGTCACATGTTAGAAAGAGATCTTAAAAACCGATTCCCCGGCACTTTAGACATGGCACGCTAAGAACCCTCCGTACACATTGTCATGAGCGCAATTTCTGGCACTTCACCTATAGCTGGTGACGTCTCGATATAAGTCAAATTTCTTGAAATCATTCAATCAATGAAAGTTGCACCAGACATAGGGTTTAAAGTTAAAGTAAGATCGAACAAGCAGTCAAACGGAGCAAATATATGCCATCCTTAGCTTAATTTTAAGTTTAAAAGTTAGTTGAATATTCACAGACTCGAATCAATATTCAATATCAGTGGCGGATTTAGGGGAGGGGTTGCGGGGGTTGCAACTCCCCCCCCCCTTTGAAAAATTTAACGGGAGAGAGAGAGAGAGTGAGATATTGACTGATTAAATTTATTTTCTTGACCCCATCGGGGCTCTGCCCTAGACCCATCGTCTCTGGAAGCTCGGGCATTCGGCGCTCGCATCTAGCATTGATATAATTCTCGCCCCTCCCTTTAAAAAACCCTGTATAGATCTCAACCCCCCCCCCTTTCAAAAAATCCCGGATAGTTCTCCCCCCCCCCCTTTTCAAAAAAAACTGTATCCGCCCTGAATATAATGCATTGCTTTCAGAGAAAACGGACATTAAAGTCGTGATATGCATTAATTAACTTTTAAGGACAAAAGGTACACATAAATCTTTCTTAAATACATTCACATCACTTGTGTGAGTGAGTGAGTAATGGTGTTTAACATCCCAGTCAAGAATATTTCACTTATATCGAGACGTCGCCAGCTATAGGCGAAGGTGCAGAAATTTTGCATGTGCGTTGCGCTGATGGCATTATACAGCAGGGTTCTTTAGCGTGCCAAGCCCACCGTGACACGGGACCTCGTTTATTTTAAGTTCCCATCCGAAAGAACCGTGACTTTCATTTCGTAATGCCGAGTGCTTGGCGAAAGAACAGTCACTACCCACTTTCAAGTCTTGGGTCAGACCCGGCCGGGGATCGAACCCACGACCTTCCACTTACGGAGCGAGCACTCTACCAACTGATCGAGCTACCGCAGTGGTTTTCACATCACTTGAAAAACATATTGTGTAATAATAAATATTTGACGCGGCGCGGGTATATTACAAGCATAAGCTTATCAACAGTGATCAAGGCACTCGGAAAGTTTTATGGTCATCATCACATTTTTGTTCACAGTGGTGGACACAGAGGGGGTTCCGGGGGTTGGACCCTTCATTTTTGTCTATGATATTGCGCACGAGTCACTTGCTCAGATTGTAGGCCGCTGAAACTGCAAGGTTTTATGTTACATTTCAAAATTTCCCCAGTACCCATTAACTCGTTCTTTCGCATGGATGGTCGAAAATATGGGTTCCTCACCCTCTCCAAACCCCCTGTATTACCCCAGAGTTTGGGCGTGTGTTACTGTGCAGAGCGGTCTTTGAATTGGCCGATAGGCCACATGTAGACGTTTAACTGCTACAGTGCAGATCTGGGTTGTATTAGCCTTGTGTGTTTCGACATAACATGGTGCATGGTTACATACAGTGCAGACCTGTCGAAAGTTTAACACTACGCTAACGAATTAGTACTGAGTCGACAGTTTATTTCAATCCCTCGTTTTTTGACAGCTTTTCGGAAGTTTTTTTTTTTTGTATCTCATGACAACTTTTCATACACTACCTACCTATATCTAGCCCACTTCGTAGTCGACCTTTGGCGCCTTTCCGTTAGCTTAGTGTTAAATTTCGACAGGTCTGTACTGTATATATCTCGAGAAGCAGAACAGATCACGCGGCTTGTCGTAATTCATATACTACTAATATACAGTACATACCTGTCGAAAATTTAACACAGTGCTAACAAATACGTGCCGAATCGCCAGCTTATCGATGTATATCTATATCTCGACATCTGTTTTTAATGGTCATCTAAGTTGGAAAATTCAAGTGAAAACATCTTTCCCCAACACGTGTATTTTTGCACAATTTCCATAAAAAAAAATGCAACTAATATTTTTAAAATTCTTAAATTATCAATTCCTGCTTTATTTTTATTTATAAATCTTCACACTTGTGTAGGTAATTTCATAATTGTACCCCTCTTTCACGTTTTTCAACCAAATGGGGTTCACTTTAATTTTCTACTTATAGACGACGCTTAATCTCTCGGCAGCTTTTTAACAACTAACTATCCGTATCTAGACCTATGACAAATCGTCAATCGAGCTTTTGACTTAATTTTCGTTAGCTCAGTGTTAAATTTTCGACAGGTCTGTACTGTACAAATATACGTAACATCACCCTAGAGTACAGACCTGTCGAAAGTTTACCACTGAGCTAACGAAATGGACCCGAACTCCGCTGCCGAGTGGTCGAAATATGGATAGTGGTCGAAAATCTGTCGAGAGATACAGTACGGACCTTCGAAAGTTAAACATCGAGCAAACGAAAAATAGTCGAAACTTGACTGCAAAGTGACTGAGGTATACCGGGTAAATAGTTAGGGTCCAAAAACCCATGTGGAACAATTTGTCCCATTTTCTAATTAGCATACGCCGCCATATTGGATTAACGTCAACGTTATAGAGACACTAGGCCAAATAGACAAAAATCTTTAGCTCGCCCTCTTCGATCCTATACGCATCCATTGGATATTTTCCGACAGGTAAAATTTGCCTTGACACCGGTTAGAGTACGTTTATGTACTTTTCTATTATATTTGTCTGGATTTCGAGGTTCCCACTAAACTTATATTTACGAAGCGTAAACTCGATTTCATCCAACAGTATTTTCTTTTAAAATATGAAAAAAGTCGAAATAACCGAGTTTTTGAAATTGTTTACTTCAACCAACTTACGACTTACAATAATTTCCGAAAGGAGAAACGGAATCACAAGAGATGTTGTTCCGGATATAGTCAATCGAGTTCTTAAATTTACACTGAAAAAAGTTCCCCGAGGTTTTTAAAATTGATCTATTTGACAAATCTGACGTTGTTAATGAGGCACATTAGGAGATATTAAAAGTAAAAGTCCAAGCGTCAATTCATGCAACAGAACCCAGATTTGATTAATTTGAGGACATATTTGATTTTACGTCGGTTTCTCTTGACACCGGTGCAACAGAAGTTAAGTTGAGGTGCCATATGGGGAAATTACAATTACAAATCGATTGTTTTGGTATTCATATTTTCCCGATCATTAAACTTGGGATCACGTGATGTAACGTTATGAATATTCATGAGCACAAAGGGAAACTAATTTATTGGTATGTGCCGATATATATATATATATATATATATATATAGCAGTCGCCGAAAATTTGACGAGATATAGTAACGAAGAGTCGAGATGAGCTGTCGATTCGTTACCCTAGGTGTTAAACTTTCGATAGGTCTGTACTGTAGATAGCAGCTGCCGAAAATCTGTCGAGGGGCCGAGATGAGGTTCCAATTCGGTACTAATTCTTTAGCTTAGTGTTAAACTTTCGACAGGTCTGTACTGTAGATAGGAGCTACCGGATATCTGTCGAGGGGCCGAGATGAGGTTCCAATTCGGTACTAATTCTTTAGCTTAGTGTTAAACTTTCGACAGGTCTGTACTGTAGATAGGAGCTACCGGATATCTGTCGAGGGACCGAGTTAAGCTGCCGATTCGGTACTAATTCTTAACTTAGTGTTAAACTTTTGACAGGTCTGTACTGTAGATAGGAGCTACCGGATATCTGTCGAGGGACCGAGTTAAGCTGCCGATTCGGTACTAATTCTTTAGCTTAGTGTTAAACTTTTGACAGGTCTGTACTGTAGATAGGAGCTACCAGATATCTGTCGAGGGACCGAGTTAAGCTGCCGATTCGGTACTAATTCTTTAGCTTAGTGTTAAACTTTCGACAGGTCTGTACTGTAGATAGGAGCTACCGGATATCTGTCGAGGGACCGAGTTAAGCTGCCGATTCGGTACTAATTCTTTAGCTTAGTGTTAAACTTTCGACAGGTCTGTACTGTAGATAGGAGCTACCGGATATCTGTCGAGGGACCGAGTTAAGCTGACGATTCGGTACTAATTCTTTAGCTTAGTGTTAAACTTTGACAGGTCTGTACTGTAGATAGGAGCTACCGGATATCTGTCGAGGACCGAGTTAAGCTGCCGATTCGGTACTAATTCTTTAGCTTAGTGTTAAACTTTGACAGGTCTGTACTGTAGATAGGAGCTACCGGATATCTGTCGAGGGACCGAGTTAAGCTGCCGATTCGGTACTAATTCTTTAGCTTAGTGTTAAACTTTGACAGGTCTGTACTGTAGATAGGAGCTACCGGATATCTGTCGAGGGACCGAGTTAAGCTGCCGATTCGGTACTAATTCTTTAGCTTAGTGTTAAACTTTCGACAGGTCTGTACTGTAGATAGGAGCTACCGATATCTGTCGAGGGACCGAGTTAAGCTGCCGATTCGGTACTAATTCTTTAGCTTAGTGTTAAACTTTCGACAGGTCTGTACTGTAGATAGCAGCTGCCGAAAATCTGTCGAGGGACCGAGATGAGGTTCCAATTCGGTACTAATTCTTTAGCTTAGTGTTAAACTTTCGACAGGTCTGTACTGTAGATAGGAGCTACCGGATATCTGTCGAGGGACCGAGTTAAGCTGCCGATTCGGTACTAATTCTTTAGCTTAGTGTTAAACTTTTGACAGGTCTGTACTGTAGATAGGAGCTACCGGATATCTGTCGAGGGACCGAGTTAAGCTGCCGATTCGGTACTAATTCTTAACTTAGTGTTAAACTTTTGACAGGTCTGTACTGTAGATAGGAGCTACCGGATATCTGTCGAGGGACCGAGTTAAGCTGCCGATTCGGTACTAATTCTTTAGCTTAGTGTTAAACTTTCGACAGGTCTGTACTGTAGATAGGAGCTACCGGATATCTGTCGAGGGACCGAGTTAAGCTGCCGATTCGGTACTAATTCTTTAGCTTAGTGTTAAACTTTCGACAGGTCTGTACTGTAGATAGGAGCTACCGGATATCTGTCGAGGGACCGAGTTAAGCTGACGATTCGGTACTAATTCTTTAGCTTAGTGTTAAACTTTTGACAGGTCTGTACTGTAGATAGGAGCTACCGGATATATGTCGAGGGACCGAGTTAAGCTGCCGATTCGGTACTAATTCTTTAGCTTAGTGTTAAACTTTCGACAGGTCTGTACTGTAGATAGGAGCTACCGGATATCTGTCGAGGGACCGAGTTAAGCTGCCGATTCGGTACTAATTCTTTAGCTTAGTGTTAAACTTTTGACAGGTCTGTACTGTAGATAGGAGCTACCGGATATCTGTCGAGGGACCGAGTTAAGCTGCCGATTCGGTACTAATTCTTTAGCTTAGTGTTAAACTTTCGACAGGTCTGTACTGTAGATAGGAGCTACCGGATATCTGTCGAGGGACCGAGTTAAGCTGACGATTCGGTACTAATTCTTTAGCTTAGTGTTAAACTTTCGACAGGTCTGTACTGTAGATAGGAGCTACCGGATATATGTCGAGGGACCGAGATGAGGTTCCAATTCGGTACTAATTCTTTAGCTTAGTGTTAAACTTTTGACAGGTCTGTACTGTAGATAGGAGCTACCGGATATATGTCGAGGGACCGAGATGAGGTTCCAATTCGGTACTAATTCTTTAGCTTAGTGTTAAACTTTCGACAGGTCTGTACTGTAGATAGGAGCTACCGAATATATGTCGAGATGCCGAGATGAGGTTTCGATTCCGTACTAATTTGTTATCTTAGTGTTAAATTGTCGACAGGTCTGTACTGTAGATAGCAGCTGCCGAAAATCTGTCGAGGGGCCGAGATGAGGTTCCGATTCGTTACTAATTCGTTAGCTTAGTGTTAAACTTTCGACAGGTCTGTACTGTACAAACTATACGTTTCATCATCATTCTATCTTGTCTTGATGCCAACTTGTTACATCTGTTGGTAATTATCTCCTAAATTCTCACACTTAATAAGCAAGATGTGTGTATTATTTGTAGTTTTAGAGTCGATATCGGGTCAAGTTTATCCGCCCTCCTACAACTCTATTTACCTGTGTCTGTAGAATCTAGATTTTTCTGTGTTTTCTGCTGGTATTTTCTGCTAATATTACCAGATACACGTTCATTGAATTCTAAAATCATAAAATGCCTAAAAAATTCAGCTATCACGGTATTGCCTTAGGATTTGGTAAATTACTAACATTTTCATGTGTCGGTAGAATCTAGTTTTTTCTGTATTTTCTAGTATTGTCAGATAAATCCTGAAATTAGAAAATTCCTCAAAAACTTAGCTACCGGTATGTATTGCCTCAGGATTTGGTAAATTATTGATATTTTGTTTACATGTGTCGATAGAATCTTGATTCTTCTGTATTTTCTACCTGCACTAAGTATGTTCAGATATGACATTCATTAGATATACTCCCTGATGCAAAGTATTTACTATATTTTGGTTTTGGTCATTTAGGCATATTCTCAACATCTTGGGGAAAAATTGGTTTCACAATTTTGGCCGTCTAATGCTGTAAAATTAAAACTGGTATATGTTATTCTTAAAAAAATTATTTTAAAAAGCTATTTATTGTCTAAGTTAAGTGAATTTGGTAAGTTACATTATGTTTACACGTGTTTTCTCCTATGTTTTCTGCTAGTATTAGTATTGTCAGATAGAAATTATTCCTTATTGTTCCTGCTTCAACATTAGAACTGCTTTTAACCATTTTCTAATGTTTAGTTCAGAAAAAAATGTCAAAGATTTGTTTAATATTTACCAAATACTTATTTATCATACTTGTTCAGAAATATGTTCAGAAATATATTCTTTGTTTTAGGGATGGGTTTTGGAATTTTAGGGGTTACTATAAATTAATTTGCTTTGATTTAGTGCATCATTTTCAAATTGTCTTTTTAAAAAGAATTGATATGAACAGTGTGGGATTTTCATTATACCTAATTTACACAATTTTTATCTCAATTCGTTTGATTCGATTTTATTTTTTAAAGAAGTCACCTTAAATTCAAGAACTAAGGTATACTCCCCTCGTTCAAAGTATTTCATAAGCTACATTTGATAAAATATATTTTGGTCCTTTAGGTATCTTCTCAACATCTTGGGGAAAAATTTTGGTTTCACAATTTTGGTCTAAGCACTACTGGTGAGGAATTGTATTCCGAAACGGCCGTCTAGTACTGTAAAATTAAAACTGGTATAATATGTAATTCCTCAAAAACTTAGCTATGTATTGCCTTTGTCATGTGCTGATTTTGAATGCATAAAAATTCAAAAGCCCAACCTTTTGAATTTTAATTAAAAGGAGCATAATTTGATCTTTCAAAGATATAAAAAGTTGTCATGTGCTGATTTTTAATACATTATTTTAATAAAAACTCAAAATCAGCACATGACACCTTCGTGGATTTGGTAAATTACATTTCGTTCACATGTGTCAGAAGAATCCAGATTGTTTTGTATTTTCTGCTAGTATTACCTAGTATTATCGGATAAACATTGTTCATTACAAAATCCCCCCCCCAAAACATATGTATGCATTGCCTTGGGATTTGGTAAATTATATTTTGTGTATATGTTTCGGCAGAATATAGAATTTTCTGCTGGTATTAAATAGTATTAATTCTGAAATTATAAAACTCCCCAATAAATTAGCCATTTATTTATTGTCTAAGGTAGATTTTTAATTTACATATTGTTTATATGTTTCGGAAAATATAGATTTTTCTATATTTTCTACTAGTATTACATAGCACTGTCAGATAAACATCGTTCTTGCTTCTAAAATTTTAAAATTCCTAAAAAAAACTTAGATATATCGTTAAAAATTTGTTTCTAAAATTTTAAAACCCCTTTAAATAATAATAATAAATTAGGTATACTTAATCGTTTAAAGTATTGCCTTAGACGGATTTGGTAAAATACAATTTGGTTCTTCTTTTTTTTTCTCATTTCGTCTCATTTTTAAAAAAAATATTTTTATTTCCACAGTTATGGTCCGAGCGAATATTAGTATAAGTATTCATTTTATTCTTATTGGTTGTACCGCATCCGTATCTTGGAAAGGTGATTTCAATCTTCGCTTCAGACCGTTTAAGTAAATTATCGCCTTATTCTTTAAAACCACGATTTCCTATTACACTGAGCACATTCTGAGCAATTGTACACCGTGCACTGTGGACCCTGCCATTTTCCGATGTTCATAGTCACAGTACAAGAAGCAATAACAATTTTCCTAGAATCAGTAAAAATTCTCCCGGAATTCTGCAAATTTAAAGATACTTGTCACTAACCTTTCATAGTATTGTCAGACAGGTCAGTTTGTCAAGAGTACAAGACCGCAAATTAAATGGTCGTGGCTTCGCATTCCGATCGTGTCTAGACAGACCTATTTCCCGTGCCTTCACAATGTAATGAAATCTACTGCCTGACGAACCAAATAACCATCCTTACACGCCACAACCAATATCTACACACGAGTCTTTACAACTTAAACTAAGTGGGAGGTCGTGAGTTCGAACCCCGACCGGGTCCGACCCAAGACTTGAAAGTGGGTAGTGACTGTTCTTTCGCCAAACACTCGGCATTACAAAATGAGTCAGGGTACTTAAAATAAACGAGGTCCCGTGTCACGATAAAGAACATTGCTGCATAGTGACTGACTGTTCTTTCGCCAAACACTCGGCATTACAAAATGAGTCAGGGTACTTAAAATAAACGAGGTCCCGTGTCACGGTAGGCTTGGCACGATAAAGAACATTGCTGCATAGTGCCATAAGAGCAACGCGCAGGCAAAATTTCTGTACCTTTGCCTATAGCTAGCGACGTCTCAAAATAAGTAAAATATTCGTGACTGGGACATTGAACATCATTACAGTACCGTAACTAGACCCTTAAATAAACCGAGGCAAGAAGTGAAGATCAATCGAAATACAGTACCAACATAGTCTCCCTTTGTCAACTCGCAATAAAAAGTGTGATGACTGGTCCTTGGCTTTTTTTATGTTTTTCCCTTCTTTCATGGCTCTTTAACCCTTTGTTCACCCATAGCGATTGTTCAGTCCTTAAAGGGGTTCGATATAAGCCTTTTATTTCTAGATCCTGAACTAAATGAATATGCACAAAAGCCCCATCCATATTTGGGGAATAACGTATCCATGGGGATGAACTTTGCCAGTCACAACTGAAACGCTTGCCTTGTTCTTTACTGGGCGGACAAAATGAAGTACGCTCATTTTCATTTAAGGGTTCCGCGGATTCTGATCTTTTATGTAATATACTGCGTTTCAAGTTTCTCCTTAACAGTTACACCCAAGTCACCTTCCAATTTTGATATTTTTCAGGTATATCAAAACTAGTTTCTTTTTTCAGCGCAGTTTCATGTAAACTGTCAAAGTTCAAGGAATTTCTTATTAACACTTGGAATGATTGCAACCCAATCACATCCCGGAAATGACGACCGTCGAGACTCTCTCTCTCTCTCTCTCTCTCTCTCTCTCTCTCTCTCTCTCAAAATATTACTTCTGCGAAAAAGTATTTGGTTAAATTTTTACCGAGGCAGTTGCCTCGGTTGCCTCATAGGTAGTTACGGTACTGCATTACTAAACTCAAATCTACAACTGAAACTATAACAGGTGATACCTCCATATGATGAAATACATGTAATTCTACCTTGAAAGAAAACCGAACGGATTCAATTGGATTATAACACATTACACCATTTTCTTTCACAGGTCTATACGGGTTTCTGCAATTTTATCTTAACAAATAATGAAATAATTAATGGAAAAGTTACCGATCAAATTAAGAATTGAGTCGAGTAATGGTGTATAACGCCCCAGTCAATAATGTTTCACTTATATCGAGACGTCAGATAGCAAAGATGCAGAAATTTACAGCAGGGTTCTGTATCGTGCAACGCGGCCTCATTTATTTTAAGGTCCTATCCGAAAGAACTGTGACTTTCATTTCTTAGTGCTGACTGCTTGACGAAAGAAGTCACTACCCACTTTTAAGTCTTAACGCAGACCCGGTTGGTGTTTGAACACACGACCTCACACTTAAGGAGCCAGCACTCTACCAACCGAGCTACTACAGTGGTTTTGATCCAATTAAGAATTGGCTTGCAACGTGTTTGAGTTAAATTTCATGAAAGTCAAAATGGTGATTTATTACGCGAGCACCTGTCTATTCAGACATAAATTGTAATACAGTGCTTGGCGTACGTAACTTGATGTAAATAAATCATTGTCTGATATATACAAACAAGATCGTCAGAGATTGACTTAACAGATTGCATAACTCTATTTTGTATATAGTAGCTTGTAAACCATATTCAATATAACTAAAAGCACGTTTTCCCGATTGTGCACACTCCGTAAAAATTTCAATTTCATTTCAAACTGAAACCTTTCTATGTCCAACAACTCCACTGTTTTACCCTTTATAAATGTGTTCAGACATTTTGAAATAACATTTTGAAATGACATTTTGAGCAGAGAGTAATGTTGTTCATTACGTCACTTCCTAATAAAATTATACGACTAGAAAAATGGTAATTTTTGTAAAATGTGACCACAATCTCTGGAAAACTGGGTTTTAGTAATATTGGTACTAATTTAATACATTAGAAACCAACGTCTAAAAAGAACCATCTTGGTACCTCCTGTCACAATATTCTTAAAATACGAGGACGAGTCAATAACTTACCAGCCTACAGTTGGTGTTCAAGTGCAATCGGCTCAGAATTGTAAAAGTCTGGGTCCTTTTCATTCATGCAATCCTCAACTGGCATCTCACGACTTCTTCGCCAGACCGGAACCCTCGGCAGTCCGGGCGCTCCCTATACCTTCTGTCACGACAGACGTGAAAATAGAACCCTCAGCAGTGGCAATGACCCCTGTCACGACAGGCGTGAATATCGAACCATCGACAATCGCAATACCTCCTGTCACAACAGGCTTGAAAATGGAACCCTTAGTAGTCACATTACCTCCTGTCCCGACAGGCGTGAAAATGGAACCCTCGACAGTCGCAATACCTCCTGTCCCGACAGGCTTGAAAATGGAACCCTCAGTAGTCACATTACCTCCTGTCACGACAGGCGTGAAAATGGAACCCTCGGTAGTCACATTACCTCCTGTCCCGACAGGCCTGAAAATGGAACCCTCGACAATCGCAATACCTCCTGTCACGACTGGCTTAAAAATGGAACACTCAGTAGTCGCATTACCTTCTGTCATGACAGGCGTGAAAATGGAACCCTCAGTAGTGGCGTTACCTCCTGTCCCGACAGGCGTGAAAATGAAACCCTCAGTGGTCGCATTACCTCCTGTCACAACAGGTGTGAAAATGAAACCCTCAGTAGTGGCGTTACCTCCTGTCCCGACAGGCGTGAAAATGAAACCCTCAGTGGTCGCATTACCTCCTGTCATAACAGGTGTGAAAATGAAACCTTCAGTAGTCGCATTACCTCTTGTCCCGAAAGGCTTGAAAATGGAACCCTCAGTAGTCGCGTTACCTCCTGTCCCGACAGGCGTGAAAATGGAACCCTCAGTAGTCACATTACCTTCCGTCACAACAGGTGTGAAAATGAAACCTTCAGTACTCGCATTACCTCCTGTCCCGACAGGCGTGAAAATGGAACCCTCTGCAGTCACAATACCTTCTGTCACAACAGGTGTGAAAATGAAACCCTAAGTAGTCACATTACCTCCTGTCCCGACAGGCTTGAAAATGGAACCCTCAGTAGTCGCAATACCTCCTGTCCCGACAGGCTTGAAAATGGAACCCTCAGTAGTCACATTACCTCCTCTCCCGACAGGCTTGAAAATGGAACCCTCAGTGGTCGCATTACCTTCCGTCACAACAGGTGTGAAAATGAAACCCTAAGTAGTCACATTACCTCCTGTCCCGACAGGCTTGAAAATGGAACCCTCAGAAGTCGCGTTGCCTCCTGTCCCGACAGGTTTAAAAATGGAACCCTCAGTAGTCACATTACCTTCTGTCACGACAGGCGTGAAAATGGAACCCTCGGTAGTTGCATTACCTCCTGTCACAACAGGCTTGAAAATGGAACCCTCAGTAGTCACAATACCTCCTGTCCCGACAGGCGTGAAAATGGAACCCTCAGTAGTCGCGTTACCTCCTGTCCCGACAGGCTTGAAAATGGAACCCCTTGCAGTCACATTACCTCCTGTCATGACAGGCGTGAAAATGGAACCCTCAGTAGTCGCAATACTTCCTGTCCCGACAGGCTTGAAAATGGAACCCTCAGTAGTCGCAATACTTCCTTTCCTGACAGGCTGAAAATGGAACCCTCAGTAGTCGCAATACTTCCTGTCCCGACAGGCTTGAAAATGGAACCCTCAGTAGTCGCAATACTTCCTGTCCCGACAGGCTTGAAAATGGAACCCTCAGTAGTCGCAATACCTCCTGTCCCGACAGGCTTGAAAATGGAACCCTCAGTAGTCGCAATACTTCCTGTCCCGACAGGCTTGAAAATGGAACCCTCAGTAGTCGCAATACTTCCTGTCCCGACAGGCTTGAAAATGGAACCCTCAGAAGTCGCATTACCTCCTGTATAACAGGTGCGAAAATGAAACCCTCAGTAGTCGTATTACCTCGTGTCACGACAGGCGTGAAAATGAAACCCTCGGTAGTCACATTACCTCCTGTCACGACAGGCGTGAAAATGAAACCCTCGGTAGTTGTATTACCTCGTGTCACGACAGGCGTGAAAATGAAACCCTGGACATTAGCAATACCTCGTCTAATGACATGCGTGAAAATGGAACCCACGACAGTCGCAATACCTCCTGTCACAACAGGCGTGAAAATGGAACCATTGACAGTAGCAATACCTCGTGTAACCACCGGTGTTAAAATGGAACCATTGACAGTAGCAATACCTCGTGTAATGACAGGCGTGAAAATGGAACTCTGGACCGTATCAATACCTCCTGTCACAACAGGCGTGAAAATGGAACCATTGACAGTAGCAATACCTCGTGTAACCACCGGTGTTAAAATGGAACCATTGACAGTAGCAATACCTCGTGTAATGACAGGCGTGAAAATGGAACCCTCGACATTATCAATACCTCGTGTAACTACCGGCGTGAAAATGGAACCATTGACAGTAGCAATACCTCGTGTAATGACAGGCGTGAAAATGGAACTCTGACAGGTGTGGAAATGTAACTCTCGGCAATAGCAATACCCACTATCACGACATGCGTGAAAATGGAACCCTCTGCAGTAGCAATACCTTCTGTCACGACAGGCGTGACAATGGAACCCTCTGCAGTAGCAATACCTCGTGTAATGACAGGAGTGAAAATGGAACCCTGACAGGTGTGAAAATGTAACTCTCGGCAGTAGCAATACCCCCTATTACGAAAATGGAACCCTCGGTAGTAGCAATACCTCCTGTAACTACCGGCATGAAAGAGAATCATCGCTACAGGGATGAAGATTAGTAGGGGCCCAGTAGCCCACGGCTACTAAAACTCAATCTGGCTCCCTTAATGTTTACATTTTTTAGCTATTCATAACTATTACAACTTCTATTCTGAAGTGAGCTTGGCCCCTATCTCGAAATAGTGAAGCTTAATCCCTGCACTATGTTACGTGTCACGACAGACGTTGAAAAACCTACATTGACATATATCCCCATTACTTCTTTCATGTTTTTTAATATTTCATTCAGAAAATCCAAACATTTGTGACACTCCACATGTTTAACAATGAAAAAATGGCGTTGATAAATTACACTTCTACATGGCAAAAATCAATCAGAAACTCCACTATACCACATCATTCTATTCCTATATCCGGGAGGCCGCGGTGGCCTAATTGATAAGACGTCAGTCTTCAAATCCTGGGTATCTCACCTCTGTAAGTTCGAGTCCCGCTCGGACCACATGTGGGAAAGTGAATTTTCCTTGTCGTTTGGCCTATACTGGTTCACCTGGTATCAGTATAATGGAGTGGGGAAGTGGTACGCTTGTCTGCGGCATACTGACTCTGTAAACTAGCACGTTAAAGTCCCCCTGAGTGCGCGCTAGTACAAGGCAGACCATACAACACACTCTGCACTTCACATGCATACATAAAATTGTTCATAGATTAATTCATAGAGATTAATAAAATAGTTCTCGTCGCGAATAGCTGAAAATTGCTGATGCGACGTTAAGCAACATTCAACCAAACAAACGAGGTCCCGTGTCACGGTGGGCTTGGCACGATAAAGAACCCTGCTGTATAATGCCATCAGCGCAAAGCACAGGCAAAATTTCTGCACCTTCGTCTATAGCTAGCCACGTCTCGATATAAGTGAAATATTCTTGACAGGGACGTTAAACACCATTACTCAACTCAACCAACCATTCCTTAATCAATATATTAATAATAAAAAGAAATTACTTACAAAAAATATTTATCTACAGTACGCGTACCTTATAAAAATCAATAACAAACAGACATTTCATTTAGATGCGCAGTTACCTATTTTCTCCAAACTGTGTATCGGCCTTGAGGTTTAAATGTGTTTTATCGTTCATTGTGATGTTGTAATAAACCGGGGCATTAATCCAGGGCTAAAATATGGTATGTCAGAATATTCCAGAGAGAGAGAGAGAGAAAGAGCGAGATAAAATATGGTATGTCAGAATATTCCAGAGAGAGAGAGAGAGAGAGAGAGAGAGAGAGAGAGAGAGAGAGGTAAAATATGGTATGTCAGAATATTCCAGAGAGAGAGAGAGAGAGAGAGAGAGAGAGAGAGGTAAAATATGGTATGTCAGGATATTGCACAGAGAGAGAGAGAGAGAGGTGTAATGGAGATTTACGCCTAAGCCAAGCATCTCTAACTTATATCGAGGCAAATAGTTCTGGCCATGGTGGAAGAAACTGGTGTACTAACCTTTGGCAAGCGAACTGACAAAACTCCCACATTACTGTAAATCATTAATTTTCACGATGTCCTAATTTTCGTCCTTTTCGTGGACACCCTTATCAACGAATTTACGTGTCAACGGAAATAGTTTATACTTTAAACGTATTTATTTTCGCGGTGTACCGATTTTCGCTTAGTTCGAGTTCTTTGTTTTGCGCGAAAATTAATACCTAGCGAAAATTATATATGTGTTTTGTATATTTCCAAAAACGCGAAAATTTAACTACGCGGATATGTCTAAATTTCATATACCGCGAAAATAAATGAACACGAAATTAAATACGTTTACAGTATTACAAACCTTGGTCAACTGATAATAACAAATCACTAATTTGTCTCCTCGCGAAAAAGCATTTTTTCTTAAAACCACGAAAATCGGTCACCACGAATAAAATGATTTTACAGTTTGATCTGCCAGACTGAAATTTAAACATATTCAAAACAACTGTGGTAGCTCATTTGGTAGAGTGCTCGCTCCGTAAGTGGATGTTCGTGAGTTCGAAACCCGACCTGGTCTAATCCAAGATTTGAAAGTGGGTAGTGACTGTTGCTTCGCCAATCACTCGGTAATACGAAATGAAAGTCAGGGTTCTTTCGGATGTGACCTTAAAAACCGAGGTACCGTGTTATGGCAGGCAGGATACGTTAAAGAACCCTCCCTGCACGTAACCCTGAGCGCATTGCAAAGGTAAATATTTCTATCACTTCATCGTAATCTGGTGTCGTCTCGATATAAGTGAAATATTCGTTATATTATATTTATGGGACGTAAACCACCTTCAATAAATAAAACAATCAATAAATAAATCAATCAATCAATCAATCACAATCAATCAATCAATCAATCAATCAATCAATCAACTGACTTGATCAGTCAAACTTGCTAATAAAGGGCATCAACGCACTCTAAGAACGGGTTTCTAATATGAAGGTCAAGTAATAGGGTAAAAAAGGTCAAAGTTGAAATGGGGTCACATCAACCTATGTGATCCATACCGTCCGACTATTCAGAAACTGTGGAAAAAACGGAGTACCCTGAAAAAAAACCCATCAACCCTGAAAAACACCGACCTTTGGCAACTTAACTGGAAAACTCTCACAGAATGAGATTCAAACCTATTCCAGTTGTACGCAATGAAATCCTATCTTGGCAACTGTTGTTCAATTTCGATAAAGAAGGGCTTTGCACGTCAGAAAATGTCGAATCTTTTTCCGAAACAAAATTTTATTATTAGTATTAGATTACTGAACACTGATTTATATAAATTTTAATTTTGGAATTCATGGCAGTTCTTGTAAAACTTGATAACTGTCTGTTTCTTACAATCTCTAGTACCATATTTTACTCAACTTTATATTGCAAATTTATTCATTTTTAAGAGATAAATACGTTATTTTGTGTTTAAACCAGAGCAATAAAATACCGGTAGATAACAAAGCGGTTATATAAATTTTTTCAAGAATTTAAAGGATAAATCGACTGAGAGAATGCGATGGAGTCATGATGTTTTACTGATATTCAAGAAGTCGGTTCACGAAAAGTGGGGCCTAATGGATAAGGCGTTAGTCTTCGAATCCAGCGTCTCTCGCCGCTGTGAGTTCGAGTCCCGCTCAGACCACATGGTCCTTGCCGTTGGCCTTTACTGGTTCACCTGGTATCAGTATAATGGACTGGGGGAGTGGTACGTTTGTCTGAGGCGTACTGACTCTGTGAGCAAGCACCTTAAAGTCTCCCTGAGTACGCGCTAGTACAAGGCAGACCATACAACACACTCGCACTTTACACGCATACACGAAATTGTTCATAGATTAATCCATAGAGATTAATAAAGTAGTTATCGTCGCGAATAGCTGAAAAATTGTTGATGTGACTTTAAGCAACATTCAACCAACCAACAAACCAACCAAAAGAGGAGGGAATCGGAATACCCGGAGAAAAGCGGACAGATAAACTTTTTCAAATTAGGAAAACCTAGTGATTGAAATTCGAGCCTATGTGGTGAAAGGCGCTTTGCTCCGTAAGCGCACGCTTTAGACCATTCGACCGCCGATACCCCTGTACAAGAGAGGGTGGAATGGGGTGGGGCAATGATGTTTTACGGGGTGGGACGGTCAAGCGTCAAGATTCTTCCACTTATATCAAGTCAGTCATTTATAGAATGTTAGCAATTCTTGTAAGTTTTGGTAACTGTTGCTTTCTATAATTTCCAGCAACTATTAGTATATGTTACACGTTTATTCATTTTTTACTGATAAAACTATAAATAATTTTAAATTTGTTGTGGTTTACAGGGGTATAAACAAGATTTTGTCAGTGGCAATTCAACAGTGTATGGGCGTACAGTCCACTAAACCGGATTGTACGGCGAGCGAAATAATTATTGCAGGACGGGTCAGCCTCAGCCGAGCGAGTAAATGCATCTGTTGTGTTTAAACCAGTGATAGCGAGATTTCTCATAAATCGGACTTGATGAGAAGTTGACTGGCCATGCTAGTTTATTGGCGAGTGCTAGTGTACTAAAATGAAAACATTATTCTTGCCAATAAGTTTCTGTTGGAAAAAAATCAGTGATTGTAAATATTTGTGTTTAAACTAAACTTATAAAATAGATAATGAAGCGGTTTTAACGTATAACATATATACAGTCAAACCTGCCTTAAATGACACTTCTGTATAAGGGTCGCCTGTTTATATAAGCCAGTTAACTAGTAACCCAATTGCTCTTTATTCATATTTGAAGCTGTATATATAGGCCACTTGCCCATAAAGGCCACTTTTATTGGTTCTCTTGGGTGACCTTAATAGACAGGCTTGACTGTGTATTTAAAAAGCTCCATTTTCTACTCTTTGAAAGTATGTGGAATGGAGTTATGGAGTGGGGTAATGGTGGTTAACGCCCCAGCCAAAATAAAGTTTGACGCCCTGGTCAAGATTGATTGGGGGATCATCATCCGATGCCGCGAACATATAACGCGTGCCAGCGCAAACATCTAAAATCATCCAATGCCACGAAAATAAACATGCGCGAATAAAGTGAAAAGACAATTCTCGTGGAAATCGTGAATCATCCGACGTCACGTGAGCGAATATCTTGGAATGACCATTATAGCAAACTAATGGGGAACCTTCAGATACCACGAAAATAACACGCGCGAATATCTTGAAATGACAATTCTTGCAAAATTTAACTGACGCTGAAATTGACCATAATGTTTGCTAATAAATGGATGAGTTAGTTATGTCAGATACTTTCCTTTTGTCGGAAATCATTTGATGCCACGGAAAATAAACACGCGCGAATATCTTGAAATGACAATTTTTGTAAAATTTAACTGACGCTGAAATTGAACATAATGTTTTCTAATAAATGGATGAGTTAGTTATGTCAGATACTTTCCTTTTGTCGGAAATCATCTGATGCCACGAAAAATAAACACGCGCGAATATATTGAAATGACAATTCTTGCGAAAATTAAGAGACGCGAAAATCTCCTATTTACACTGAGTACTGAACATAACGTTTGCTAATGAATGAATGAATTCTTTACGTCTATATATTGTTTTGTCGGGAATCATCCGATGCCACGAAAATAATCATGCGCAAGTACGTTTAAATTACAATTCTTGCAAAATCGGAAACGAAAATTAACATGCACGAAAATCGCGAAAAGACAATTGCAGCAAAAATCGGGAATCGTCCGATGTCGCGAAAATAAACTGACGCGAAAATTTCCCAATTTGCTTGTCGGGAATCACCCGATGCCACGAAAAATAAAAACGCGCGAATATCTTGATATGGCTATTCTCACGAAAATTAGCTGACGCTGACACCAAAATTGCGATTTTCAGTGTGCCAATGAATGAATGAGTTATTTACGTCAGATATATTTATTTTGTCGGGAATCATTCGATGCCACGAAAAATTATCACACGCGAATATACCGAAATGGTGATGCTTCCGTAAATTAACTGAATTAACTGTATTAATTAAATTCTAATACAGTGTGTTTATGAATGAGTTATTTATATCGTTAATATCTATTTTGTTACATCGTACAAGGTCGCTTGTCAGGTATCATTGTTTACAGCCAAGATTCAGACTTATCAATATTGGCACGCTGCTGTTCCATCTGCGTCATTCTAGTAGATTCTGTCATGTCACGAGGCAAGTTTTACGTTGTTGTATTCAGAGTGCATGTATGTGTCAGTTACATGGTTGTCCGACTAATCAGCCCACTACACCCCCATCTTAATTTTTGATTTGTTGGGGGTTTTGTTGGACTAGTTACATGGGTGCCACTTATATAAACAGGTAGTTGTTGTTAAAATAAAAGACTTTATAAATTTTTAATAAGCATTTTTTGCGTCTACATGTAGTTGTAAAATAATTTGGATGGTTGAAACCCTCCAATAGTGCTAAACCAATTTACTATACCGACCGCTTCGGAAGCTCAGTTGGTAAAGTTCTCGCTCCGTAAATGGGAGGTCGTGGGTTCTAACCCCGACCGGGTCTGACCCAAGTCTTGAAAATGGATAGTGGCTGATATTGAGCCAGAGACTCAGCATTACGAAACGAAATGAAAGTTACAGTTCTGTCGGATGGGAACTTCAAATAAACGAGATCCCATGTCACGGTATACGTAGCACGCTAAAAAAACCCTGCTGTATAATGCCATCAGCGCAACGCACGGACAAAATGTTTTTACCGTTGCCTATAGCTGGCGACGTATCGATATAAGTGATATATTCTTGACTGGGACGTTATATACCATCAACTCAACTCATTTACAATAAGACTAGACTTCATTTTGTGATGAAACTCTGTGTCCATCAAAATCAAAATCGTGAGTTTTATAATTAGTAATCCCAATATGCATTTGTCTTTTCTTTTCGTGTTTTTTTAATTTCGCTTAATGTTTCAGATATTCTTTGTTATTGTCAAGTTCATGCTACAAATTGTTTTTATATTTATACTCGGTATTCTAAATAAGTGCTGACGTTGTGTCATACTTTATTGCGAAATATTAAAACATTTTCAGATATATATTTATTCATTTTCCCCTTCAACTTTCAATGCTTTTCAGTTGCAATTCGTTCATACATTTTCAGCTACACAATTTCATGCCTTTTCAGCTACACATTCCCATGCTTTTTCAGCTACACATTCCCATGCCTTTTCAGCTACATATTTCCATGCCCAATCAGCTACATATTTCCATGCCTTATCAGCTACACATTTCCATGCCTTTTCAGCTACACATTTCCATGCCTTTTAAGCTACAATTCGCCATACATTTCCAGCTACACATTTCCATGCATTTTCAGCTACAATTCGCCATACATTTCCAGCTACACATTTCCATGCATTTTCAGCTACACATTTCCATGTATTTTCAGCTACACATTTCCATGCATTTTAGCTACACATTTCCATGTTTTTTCAGCTACACATTTCCATGCATTTTCAGCTACATATTTCCGTGCATTTTTAGCTACATTTGTTGGGGATGGGATATTTGGTTCTCAAGAGACAGTTCTAGTTTCATTTGCTACACCGTTATCCAATACCGGCTGTATAATGTCATTTCTGAGAATCAGCATATTACTTAAGTTAATCTAGAAGACATTCCTTCACATATTACCATTCTTTGACGTCCTATTTTCTCTCATGGACATTTTTATGTTTTTGCGGTAATTATTTCATTCTTTAGAGGTTGTTGTCCCATACAATTCCAGTCTATGAACCCACTTTTTTATTGTGCATGTATTGTTAAGCTGATTGTGACGTTAGGATAAGGTTGGTTGGTTGAATGTTGTTTAACGTCACAACAGCAATTTTTCAGCTATTCGCGACGAGAACTATTTTATTAATCTCTATGGATTAATCTATGAACAAAGTATGGTCTGACTTGTACTAGCGCGCACACTTTAACGTGCTAGCTCACAGTCAGTACTCAGACAAGCAGTCCATTATACCGATACCAGGTGAATTAGTAAAGGCCAATGGCAAGGAAAATTCACTTTCCCACATGTGGTCCGAGCGGGACTCGAACTTACAGCAGTGAGAGACCCTGGATTTGAAGACGTCTTATCCATTAGTCCACCGCGGCATTATTTCATACTTTAGAGGTTGTTGCCCCATATAATTCCAATCTATGTACCTACTTTTTTATTGTATATGCATACGATGTAGTTATTGTTAAGATAATTGTGACGTTAAGATAATATAAAAGTCAGTTTTGGTATTAATATACTACTTGTTAGAGCAATTTTGTCTTGATTCTAGAGGTGAGTTAACCTGCAAATATTACTTACCAATGGACAAATTGAGGCCGCCATGGCCTAATGCCGTAGTGGCTACAACTCCAGGGTCTCATCGATGTGAGTTCGATTCCCGTTCAGATTACATGTCGGAAAGTGAATTTTCCTTTACTGATCCTTTACTGGTTCAACCGGTGTCAGTATAATGTAACTGGGGGAGTGGTACGCTTGTTTGCGGCGTACTGACTCGGTGAGCTAGCGCCTTAAGTCGCCCCGATTGCGCGCTGGAACTAGGCAGACCATAAAACACACTTGCACTTCACATGCATACACGAACTTCTTCATAGATTAACCAATAGAGATTAACAAAGTAGTTCGCGAATAGCTGAAAAATTGCTGATGCGACGTTAAGCAACATTCAACAACAATAACAACAACAACAACAACGACGACGACGACGACGACGACCGATGGACAAAGTTGGACTACGGTAACTTTATACAACGAAGCATGTTCATTTCATTCTTAATTTGAAATTCACACGGGGCGAATGAAGCGGGCTAAACCTTCTGGAGCACCCGGTCTCACTTCCCTGGTGGAAGCTTTTTTTCAAATGCTGAAGTAATGGTTATAGTCCACTGAGCTTTTTTCTGAACCTTTTTACTCAATGGGATAACAGTATGATTCAGCCAAAAGAGTTGAGTTGAGTGATGATGTTTAACGTCACAGTCAAAAATATTTCACTTATATCGAGACGTCGCCAGCTATAGACGAAGGTGAAATCATTTTGAATGTGTGTGTTGATGGCATTATACAGCAGGGTTCTTTCGTGACACGGGACCTCGTTTATTTTAAGTTCCCATCCGAAAGAACCGTAACTTTCATTTCGTAATGCCGAGTGCTTGGCGAAACAACAGTCACTACCCACTTTCAAGTTTTGGTTCCAACCCGATCGGGGTTCGAACCAACGACCTCCTACTTGCGGAGCGAGCATTCTACCACCAATCGAGCTACAGCAGTGATTGCGGAACTATCGAGAATCATGAATATGAAATCATTTTTTGAAAAACAAATATTTGAAATTATGAATGTTAATTTAAAAGTTTAGTTCCCCTGCGACAAAATGTTTTTTGCTGCGATGGGTGATAATTTTTTTTTAAAAATAGGCTTGCTAAAATCCGGGAACAAGGAAATATGAGAAAATTAAAATCTGTAAATGTTTTCCGATACCAAGAATTAATGTTGATGAAAAAACTTAATAAATACAAATAATTTTATTTTAAAAGTCCATAAATATAATTTCTTCTTAAAGTTTTTTGTATTTTTTTTCGCTGATAAATATAAGTATTTTTTTAAAAACATTTTAATAAGTATCTATATATTATGAAATTGATACTTATGATCCTCAGACGGCTGTTTGTACTTAGCATGCTGAGACAGTGTAACAAAAATTATGTAAATACGGGTAACCATAGACGATACTAAGAAGTGTTTATTAGTAGCACTAGTAGACGTTTAATTAGTACTGTACACACGTGTAACGGTACCCAGTAGGGACGCTAGTGTAAGTACACCACATGCCGAGAGATTATTGAAATGACACGCGAACGATATGCTTAGTTCCTGGACTGTTTTGTTACACTATCTCTCTCTTTTTCTCTCTCTATCTCTCTCTTAGCAAATAGCAACAAAACTACCACTTCGCAATCTCCTCTCTCTCTCTCTCTCTCTCTCTCTCTCTCTCTCTCTCTCTCTCTCGCTCTTTCTGCAAATAGCAACAAACTGCCACTTCGCTAATCTCTCTCTCTCTCCAATTAGCAACACAACTGCCACTTTGCAAATCAGTATTTTGACATTCTTGCAAGTTTCTGTTAAATATGCTGTTGAAACCCAGATTTTAAAATAAAAATAAGCTGATCAAGTGAAATTCTAACATTGCATATGCACTGCTCATGTCTATGTTCTGAATTAAGATGCCATATGTTTTGAATTTGTGTTAAAAGAAACAGAAATTATTTCTAATTTATAAAGAAATTAAATTTACTAAATTTGTAATAAATAACTTTAGTAATGACAATAATGCATATCGATTATGTAAAATACCGGTAATAATATACTTTTTTTAATTATGTTTACATAAATTCAAAAATAATTTATTGTCTATTATTAATAGACATTAATTACTATTAAGAGAGAGAGAGAGAGAGAGAGAGAGAGAGAGAGAGAGAGAGAGAGAGAGAGAGAACAAACTGCAGTGGTAATGGTGCAACATATTTCCTATCATCTATGGCATCGGTCTATACTATATATATATATATATATATATATCTAGAGAGAGAGAGAGAGAGAGAGAGAGAGTAGAGAGAGAGAGAGAGAGCACAAACTGCAGTTTTAGTGGTGCAACATATTTCCTATGCACTATGATCGGTGTCTATATTAAATACGGAGAGAGAGAGAGAGAGAGAGAGAGAGAGAACAGACTGCAGTTTTAGTGTTACAACATATTTCTATGAACTATGTATCGGTGTCTATATTACATACATACAGAGAGAGAGAGAGAGAGAGAGAGAGAGAGAGAGAGAAGAGAGAGAGAGAACAGACTGCAGTTTTAGTGTTACAACATATTTCCTATGCACTATGTTATCGGTGTCTATATTACATACGGAGAGAGAGAGAGAGAGCACAAACTGCAGTTTTAGTGGTGCAACCTATTTCCTATGAACTATGTATCGGTGTCTATATTAAATACGAGAGAGAGAGAGAGAGAGAGAGAGAGAGAGAGAACAGACTGCAGTTTTAGTGTTACAACATATTTCCTATGAACTATGTATCGGTGTCTATATTACATACATACAGAGAGAGAGAGGAGAGAGAGAGAGAGAGAGAGAGAGAGAACAGACTGCAGTTTTAGTGTTACAACATATTTCCTATGCACTATGTATCGGTGTCTATATTACATACGGAGAGAGAGAGAGAGAGAGAGAGAGGAGAGAGAGAGAGAGCACAGACTGCAGTTTTAATAGTGCAACATATTTTCTATTCACTATGCATCTTTGTCTATATTGCATACGCAATACACGATCATAAATAGTTCAAAAACTGACAAGTCTACATACATAGATAGATACATTGGTGTATAACCACATTGACATATTACTGACATGGATTTCATCTTCCCATTCCATTGTTATTATCGGTAACACATATCATGTTTTCGCAGTTCCCTTTATCGGGAGTGTGGGTGTACTGTCCCAGTCCATATATGTGCACTAAGCCCATTTATCATATGCAGTTTTTTGTTATTTTAATTTAACTGTGGTTCCTTATAGCTATTTTAATCTCAATTTTGTTGCTACATTTCAAAATTCAAAATTTCTTTTAAAGTTTGTTTCGGAAATGCTGTTGAATTTAAAGTAAAGTATGATTCTGCGCAGTAAGGTACATCGTTTTTACCTGGTATTCCAATTATAGCACAGGATATCATATTCCTTTAGTTTTCTCTGCACCAATGTCGTCACTTCCGGTTTATAAGATTTTAATAAAGGAATAAATGGTATAAATGAAAAACATCAAAAACAAATTTTTATCATCAAATTAATGATTTTTAATCAAATATCGTATCAAATGTCAATATCGGTGATCTGCGGTCAATCGATACGGGCCCATATGGTTATCAATATGAAATATTATACTCATAGGAAGCTATTAGCATATCCTGACACCCCTAATCTTGAGATTGACTCTTCCTATATATACAGCAGCAGCACCTAGTCAGAAATACGGCATTCCTCGCATTCCGTCCTCGTAGGTGACTTTTACTCTTTATTTTGTGGCAGCATCCAAAGATAACAGACGAAAATGGTGAGTTCTCTTTAATATTTTTTGATATTTTCTGGATTTTGCTAAAGTTTTGATAATTTATATGTTTCATTTCAGCTATTTTCCCCCAAGAATTATTGGGTATTTTTGTTAACACTTATCTTAGAAATCTTCACCTGTTCTTGATGCAGTTACATGTTGCAGTTTTAAATTAATCTTACATGGCCGAACTGCACACCAAATGCATGCAGTAACATGCATATTTAATTTATAAAGAGCCTTAAAGTCGGCACAGAAGTTTCTGGGTTTTATTTTTATAAACACGCTAATTAATTTATTTTGTCAATAATATCTTCTTTCTCTCATTCCTATGTCTAATTCTGATTTATTTCTTCTTTCCTTTTCAGTCTAAGCTTTCAAAAGACGAAGTAGAAGGTACAGTTAAAGTTTTTCCTGTCGATTTTGACACCCCCCACCACCACCACACACAACCATCCCTTAAAGACCCTCCAAAGTCTGCATGCTTCACCTCATGTCATTCTAATATTTTTCATCATTTCACTTACAATTCAAAAAGAAGTTTCTAAAGTTTCGAAAAAAAGTTTAAAACAATATGCATACATGATTTTGGAAAAATCGGGAAAGAATTGGAAATATCATATTCGTTTTGGTATTTTTATGTTATTGAGCGGTATCATAAGCATTGCATTTTTTCCTTATTTTGATCAAGTAGCTACGCGTATCATTTCGTTCATCTTCAGTAACGCCCATATCACACTGATAAGAACATTATGTAAAAAAATCATGTAAATTAAGTTCTAAAAATACAGAATAAAAAAGAAAGATTTAAGCGAAAAGATCTTTTTAGATTCTACAAATTTTGGCCATTCTCCAGAACTTTTTATGCTTCCATTTCGCCCTTGAAATGCCCTTACGGTGCTGGCAAGAAATGTGCAAGAAAAAAGTGAATAATTCCTGGGATTTATTTTCAAACTGTTTTGTATTATAATCGTGATTTTTCTGGATTTTTAATATGGAGTGATTTTTGTGGAATGTATTGTTAGCTATACACAATATACCGTGATATATCGATTCATCATCAATACATGATATATGGATTAATATATCGTCTAGACGAGAATCATGGAGTTTTTATCATTTATTTCTCTTTATCATACGATGTATGGACGATATACAAATTATTAATATATGGAGATATACAAGATTTCACATCTGGTTCAAGTTTTATCTTAAGCCGTTCGGATTACCTCGGCAGTGGTCTGTAATTAGATGCCGAGTGAGTTGAAATTGACATCTGGCCTTGTGCCCCGGATGTTGTAAGAATGAAATTTGATACTGGCTTATATGCAATGAAGAAGATAGCGGCAAACAATTTTGTTTACAATAAATGGTATATTATCTTATGGATTGATGCCAATATCGAAGCATGGAGAAACAAATCGGGGATTTTATGAGAAAAAACATATATAAAAAATTAGTAAGCCAAATGAAACACTATACAGTTATTTCGTCTATTTATTTGTCTAAAGCAGAAACGCCTTTCATATCACACCAAATACATCATACTTAAAAAAATATTTTCCCTCAATAATATTTTTTCATCTTTTCATTTCAAAAATCCCCATGTTTTTTTATCTTAAATGTGTATGCCAAAATTCCCGAACTTGTGTTTATTTACCATAAATAAATGTGTATGTTAAATTGCTTTTTTTGTGAGATATACGTGTATCCTCTTCAAGTTTGTAGGTTTTATAACAAATTTCCCCTCAATTACATTTCAAAATTTCCTAACTCGTGTTAATTTACCTTAAATGTGTATATGCTTTAAAGTTTCTTGAAATACATGTATATATGTACGTTCTCGTCAACTCTTTTGTAATAACTTGAAAATATCAAAACCCTATTATTTTATTGTTCCATTAAATGTACATTATATTTACACCCTCCATCTTCCATTTTATTTTGTTCTCGGTAAATTTGTTTTAAGTCTCTGCATCTTGAAATTTGAATAACAAAACTCCATATTTTTAATAACGTATGTCCACCAGTTTAAATTAAAAAAAAAAAATTCTTCTAATTTTATATTCGAATTTTGAATTGTTGATATTTTGGAAATTTTCCGTGGGTGTAAATACTAGATTTACCATTTATTAATTCTATCCGCTACCCACCCATAGGTAGTTTATCCTAACTGTAAATATTACTCACAGTTTCATAACGGGGTTGGTTGAAAACGGGACACATTTGGGATTCCTGAAATCAACCTATCTGTATCCCACCGTGTTTATCTAAAATGTAAATTTGTCTTACAATTTCACAACGGGGTAACTTGATTTCAACAACGGGTGATTTGATTCCAAAACGGGGTGATTTGATTTGGTGATTTGATTTCACAACGGGGTAATTTGATTTCACACGGGGTAATTTGATTTCACAACAGGGTGATTTGATTCCACAACGGGGTGCTTTGAAAGGGAACACATTTGGGGTGGTTCGATAAACCGACATCTTACTTGTTATTTGAAGGATGTTTTTCAATATCGTTGAAAAAGTGATTGTTTTAAATTTTTCTTAGGCTACTCAATATCTGATAAGAAGTTTGGCTAGGTTTTCATAAAAATATTGCATTTCATTGTGTAAAAATTGTCCAGATAAGTTGCAAATGAACAGACAGGGTGTCAATTTAATCAATTTTGCATTTTCAACCTACAAAGTATTTTTTATCTCTAATAAGTAAATACTAAAATATTAAGATTTTTTATGATTTAATAATATCGGCAAATATTAGAATTTCTAAAAATACGTTTATTTTGATTTTTTCTTGATCTGTAACTCTAAAAGTCTCTCCGCCAGATAAAATTACGTCAGATGACTTTTCAGTCAAAAAACCAAAGAATAGTAGCAAATATTATAATTTCTAAAAATACGCCTATTTTGATAATTTCTTTATCTATAACTGTGATGCATTTCTGTTGGGTAAACTTTCAGATAAAATTATTTCAGATAAAATCACTTTTCTCAGATAAAATCACTTTCTTCAGTCAGATAATATTACTTTTCATCAGATATAATCAAAGAATATCATTTTACATATGACCCAGTTATTAATTAGAGGCATTACACGCCGGTCGGTAACAGTGAAACAGTCTGCATTCTCCATGTAAACCATGGTGATGCGCGTGTTGGCATGATGCCGTGTGTTATATTTAGTATCACGTTAGTGAACGTCCTCGCCTTAAAAGGCGTTCAGTACAAGACTGTCTACCAACGAAAAACAACACCACACGAGCATCTCGTTAACAAGGAAGATTGTATATACAGATATTTATACATACATATATTGATCACAGATGGGTTTAATAATTATTATCCATCATTATTTCTGATGATTATCACCATTATTATTCTTTATTAGGTTATGATGTAAATTGTACTGTAAGATTGAATCTATCTGTTTCTATTTAAATAAGATTTTTTTTTTAAATTTCAAACGATTTTTTAAAAAATTAAACAGAAGTAGATGAATGAATCAGTAAATAAATAAATAAATACATGAATAAATAAATAAATAAAAATTAAATGCAATGGAATCATTTTATCGTTTTGAATTGGCAACTGGATTTTTGTACACTCTTTTTTATTTGATTTTGACACACCTCTGCAAATGATATTTGAATTTGAAAAAAAAATAATTAAAAAATAAAAATCAAATGATAAATTACAATAAAACATTTTACATTTTATTAACGATTGAACAGATTTTATAATGAATACAAATTCATATCATTTGATTTTTTCCCAGTGGTCTATGTTGAAGAGCCCCCCCCCCCCCCCCCCCACACACACAGAGAGAGAGAGAGAGAGAGAGAGAGAGAGAGAGAGAGAGTTTGAACTCAAAAACTAGTCCCTCTTTTGAAATAAAAATGAAAACAGACAAAATCCATACACCATTTTAAATCAATTTCACTTATTTGGATGTTCATCATAGATTTTATATTTTACATCTCGATGTCAAGCTTAGATCATAAGATGTTAGATATTAGCTACAGTACAGACCTGTCGAAAGTTTAACACCGAGTTAACGAAAAGGAGTCAAAGCAAGTTGGCTTGCCCAGTGGTGAGATATGGGTAGCTAGTGCTAAACAGTGGCCTAAACATAGATAGCAGCCACCGTATGGAGGTATAGCTAACGATGTGGCTAAATGTGTGCATTAATTTGCCACTAATTCGTTAGCTATAGATAGTTAGCGGCTGAAAAAGCTGCCGAGAGATAGATAGCAGATACCTAAAAGCTGACAAGTTATAGCTAACAATGGGACCAAATTAGCTGTCAATTCGACACCAATTTGTTAGCTCAGTGTTAAACTTCCGACAGGTCTGTATTGTATATAGAAGCTATGTAAATAGTAATATAGAGACATATAGTGCAGCAGGTTTGACCTGATCGTTTGACCTCTAATTTGAATAATAGATAGGACTAAGATATTGTGTGATTTAGGTAAGACAGCGTGCTTCATTACCATAAACAACTGATGCCAAGTATTGCTGTCGCCTACATGTATACTTATATATCAACTTTATATAGCCCCTAAATTACACAATATTGATATTACCGTTTGAATATTCGAATCAAAGGTCAAACGGCCAGGTCAAACTTGAAGCACTAAACTACATTATGTATAAATATTTTTTGAGTTTTTGCTTCGACATAAACTTATTATATAAGTAATGTGTATATCAACGTAAAACAAAATTTTATTTTTTAGTCTAAATATATTTCATTTTCTGTAAGGCATGTTAAATTTAGAAGTAAATATAATAGAAACTGAGATGTACAAAATGGTGGGGTAGGAGTGGGGTTAGCCTGGGTAAAAATAAGGGGGTTGTGGGGTGGGGGTTTGAGATGTATCTAAGAGTGGATTTTATATTAGTTAAAGGGTGTTGTTGTAGTTTATTTAAAGAGTGATATAATTAGTAAAAAAAGAGATTTATTTTAGTTTTTTTTGGTGTGAGTTACCCCCCTTTATTCATTCGTCCTATCAGATTAACTCCCCTTACTGTGTGCGATGTCTATATATATTGTATAATACAGTATAGTATAATACGAGTTAAACACCAATCCTTTAAATGTTTAATGTTCTTTCTGATTTTTCAAATTGTCAGCTGTAAGCTCAATTACAATAACAAGTTTTTTTTCTAGCCCTTTTGAAGGAAATCCGTGTTTCACATGGCGTTTGTGCAAAACGGTTTTATTTTCATAAACATCCATGTTTGGCAAATGTCACGTGTTGATTTATGATATCAAATTCGGACAGATTTTGATCCAAATATCTTTCATTTCTAGTAAATCATCCCCATATCCTGTTTATGGCTGACAATTTGAACATTTCAGAAAAACCGGAACCGGAAGTACCTTACCTCCCATCCACCCATATGTCACGTTATTTAGTGATACGTTTTTTCGTAGATGTTTCATTTTGTACCGTGTGTAGGTAGTATTGGATTTCGTTTTGCATGGTTTGGAGCGTGAACCGTATTAATAGTAGTAACACAGTGATTATAAATTCGTGCGTAGACTTTTTACACCATTCCTCCAAGATCAGTCCGCAATGACAAATAGTCCATTAGAAGAATTTGAGTATTTGATGACAAGATGACCTTGTGTCGTCATTAGACCAGAGACAATGAAAGAACGACCATATTGTCAGGCTGAACTTGTGAAGTTTAGAAACAAAAGTGTCTGACGAATAGAAGTTTTGATCTCGCCCGAGAATGAGGGAGATAAAACGAGATTTGAAAATATGAAAAAAGTAGTATAGCTGTTAGCTGTAGATAGTTGTTAAGGTAAGTATATATATCATGGCTCAAAATCATCCATAAATCACAAAAAACCCAATTAAAGTATAAATTTTATTGTGGGCATCGCAAGACCAAAATGGCAAAACTATGCAGTTCAACTCAATGACTGTCCATCATCCGGGCCAAATGGCAAAACTATGCAGTTCTATTTAATGACTGTCCACCCCCCGCACCAAACTGCAAAACTTAGAAGTTTAATTCAATGACTGTAAATTTATAAAAACAACCATTCGAGCAAAGTGTCTTAAGTTTCGACGTCGGCTTTCTTGACATAACAATCTATTTTAGACTTTTATATATTTCAAAATTCCATGATAATGCAAATTAGTGTGATTAACAAAACTCCAACAAAATCCCATTCCTTTGTAACTATTTATTTCAGGCACTTGCAGAAATCGATGTCTAACAATTCTTTAATTTAAAAATAACAAGTTTGTGTTTACCTTGAAAACCTATTGCTCAAATTTCAAATTTATCAATTGATAAATTCAATTTTTTGTTTTCACCCATGATATTTGAAACAAAATTGTCTAAAAACCCGTATTGACATTCCTTTGTTATAATTTATGAAACAAACTATAACTTGTCTAAAAAGCCGTGTTGACATCCCTTTGTTATAATATATGAAACAAACTGTAACTTGTCTAAAAACCCATGTTGACATTCCTTTGTTATGATTTATGAAACAAACTATAACTTGTCTAAAAAACCCGTGTTGACATCCCTTTGTTATAATATATGAAACAAACTGTAACTTGTCTAAAAAACCCGTGTTGACAGTCCTCTGTTATAATTTAAGAAACAAACTATAACTTGTCTAAAAAACCCGTGTTGACACGTGATGCATGTAGGAACGCATGTGGGTTATATCAGTTTGACATTTCAGTTTTTTCTTTATTTTGAATTTAGTCAGTGTAATTGTAGTCATCATTGTATTTTCTGTCTTTGTTTTTTCTTTGGAGAAATGTTAGATGTTACATATTTAGAATTACTGTCAGTATATTTTATTTCATAAGTTCATGAAGTTTCATTTTTTTACATGGGGAATGAGAAAATCGGTGCTTTTTCATCTGAGTTGGTTCACGTTTACACTGCCTTAAAACTGCATTGTTTAACTGGAGTTTATAGGTCGTTTACATTCTGCTGCCAATGTATACAGCGAGTCTATGTTGATAATAGGGTTGTTATGACAAATGAACCGTGAGAAGGCGTGATCATAACAGATGACAACACTATCATTACCTCTAATCTTCTTTAGACTCGACCGTATTTATAAACAGTGCGCCACTTTATCTTTGTTAATCTCTAAATAACACAATGGCTCAATATATTTGAGCGATATTTACCAATGCAGTATTAATACATCTTTTTTGATTTGCATTTGTACAAATTATCGTCTTTGAGCTCAACTTTTTTATTTTATAATCTTGTTATTGCCCAGGAATTGAGCTACAAGATAAATATTCTTCATTGTTGTTATCGAAAAATTGTCTTTGATCTCCACATTTGCTTATTTTACAATCTAGATAATGACTAAACATTGAGCTACAAGATAAATACATGTTGATTTCTTCATTTTTGTCATCTTCCCACTTTTTGCATCCAGGGACGAAATAATATGAGTACTGCTTCACATTAAGGGACATAATATCATAAGCAGTGCTTTTACATTCGGGGACAAAATGTTTATAATATATAATGAAGGAAATGCGCACGATCGGAAGTATACAGTGCCCTTCAATATATCGGAACCTTAGCAGTGTACTCAACGTGAACCAATTTAATCTTCCACAAAGTTATAAAATATGATATTATTAAATGTAATTGTTAAAGAAATAGATTGTATCTGGAAACTCCACATTCAGATTTCAGATTGTAACGTGTGAAGTTTATAAAATTTATTTTCATGTTTTCGTTTTCCTATCTTTAGACGTAAAAGAAGTCTTCGAGCTTTTTGACTTTTGGGATGGTCGTGACGGTGATGTCGACGGTTTCAAGGTTGGAGATGTATGCAGATGTTTAGGTGTATTCCCAACCAATGCTTTGGTGCTCAAACACGGAGGACAAACAAAAATGGGTAAGGTTTAAACTTAATCGAGTTAGGGTAATTCTAAATTTGGAGAGTATATAAATGTCATCTATTCTAGTGAGCTCAAAATAACAAAACTGATTCTTCAAGTTCTTTTTTCATATTTTAACTTGTACCTTATTTATGGTACCCAAGAAAGGCTACATGTGAAGCTAAATGACAGACGTGTTAACTTCAGTTTTTCTATTGTCACCTTTCCATTTCTCTGCAGAAATATATACGTGTTTATGGTTTATTTATTTTCTTGTTAATACAAAATTGTAGAGCTTGTTCCCACTACGTGAACTTTATACAACGAAGAAAGCTGCTTACAAATAAGTTGTTGACTTGACAGAAATACCAAGCCCAAGATAATCACTCAAAAATTCTCTTGCCGTGATCACAGTATTGTTGATAAGCAATTAAGTATGATGTAGTTGTATCATAAATTATCTTGGATATATTTGTCGTACAATAGCTTTATGTTCTTTTCATTTTCAATTTTAATTTCACATGTGGCGAATGTAGCTAGCTAGACAAGAGGTACTAACCCATCCGGAGCACCCGGTCCTCGTATCCCTTATGGGAGTTGGCGTGTATAACTTAATTTGACTTTTGTATTTGATTATTGATTCTTTGTCCATTGGTTCAAGCTATGCTCATAGTTAAAACAAATCTTGTAAAATCATAATCTAAAGCGCAATTTCGTGCATGTTTCGATCTTAGCGACCTCATTAAAAAATGCTAAATTACTGTCACAATTAAAAAAACAATTGTAATTAATTCTAAGTGTTATTTCCTTTATTTCAGGTCAAAAATCATACAAATTTAACGAAATTCTTGCTATGTATGAAAAAATCACAGAAGAAAATGAACAAGGAACATTCGCAGACTACATGGAAGCATTCAAAACTTTCGACAGGGAAGGTCAAGGTTACATTTCCGGTGCTGAATTGAGACACGTGCTGTCTGCTTTAGGTAAGACACGAAATATTTTGTATGATTCGTTGTTTTGAATTCATTTTCTCATTGTTAGTTTCTGTTATTTTGGTCTTTATATGAATGTTGCAAATGACGTCAGTTTTGTATAGACACTTGTGGTATGCTTGCCAACAAAATGTTATACAAACATTTAACCAAAGTATTCTACGCCAACCTTTTGGGGTGGATGACATTCGACAAGGAAATAACTCAACTATTCTTATCTCTCTTCTTGTGTTGTTAATTGCTATTTAGTTTACTTGATATAAGGCTTACAGGTCCATGTTCCTTAGTTTGAATTATGATTTCGCTAGTGGATTTAACTTGACAGCTTACCCTTCTGGAACACCCAGTCTCACTTCCCTGATGGAAATTCACATAAACTTTTTCTGTGTTCATGGTTGCGTTATCCACCTGGATAACCAGGTCTCGCTTTCCTGTTGGATGGCATATGTTTAACTTAATTTGCCAATTAATGCTTTACTTTGCTTTTGAAATTGTAATTGGAACATGGATCAGTATGTTTGTGGTTGATTTGATTAAAATAGAACTGTAAAAACATATTTTTTGGCAACAGTCAACACAACTAAGAACGCAACAACGTTCAGTCAAATGACAGAACGGCCAAACTAGACAAGAAAACACGTTGAACCCACTATTAAATAAAATTCTCCATTTCTGACAGGCTGGGGCTATGATGGTGCGGAATACGGTGGTTTGGTTCGATGCTTCCACGTTTCTTCTTTTATGTTAATGACTTTGTTCTTTTCAGTACATTTTATTGCATTCATTTCTCTCATTTTATAGGAGAAAAGTTATCCGAGGAAGAAATTGATGACATCATGAGGTTAACAGACGTTCAGGAAGATTTAGAAGGAAATATCAAATTTGAAGGTAAATTGAATTGTTATCACAGTGTTACAAAACTGAAGCCGGTCGAGTTTTGACCCCGGCCTTGCAAAATCTGGGGACATTCTTTGAAAATAGGACAATCAGCTCCCTGCATTTGTCTTGAAAAGATCAGTATATCAACATCAATGTCTGTTATCAATGCGTAATATCTTGTGGCGTCAATTAAAACTATACCGGTCAAGTTTGATCGAGAAAGAGATTGAAGTCATAACCAAAGTGAGTCAAGCGGGACACAATTATTATGTTTGGGGCAGTGGCACAAAAGTCCCTTCCATATTCAACACGGAAATCAGGTCTTCCGAAAAGAAATTTGGATTGCCATGGAGCACATTCTTTTTTGTTTTGAATAGATGAAAGACATTTTAATGTAAAGCGTTTTTGACTCAAAAGTATTCTCGATTATTTGTTAACAGTAAGAATGAGATACCAGTATTCTGTTTCCAAATATCCCGAAACTCTAAGAGTTAAGGTACTTGAAAACATTGCTTTGCTTTAGATTTTATTAGTCTAAAGAATTACATGTCGGTGTGAACTCTGTCAAACATCCGAGTGCATTTTTATAGCAAGCGACTAGGCTCCCCTTTCTCTTGTCTCTGCAAGTTGAGCAGTATTCTGAATCTCCATTATTTGTTCTACAACAAGCATAAAAACAAATTGTTTTGCAGGAACTAGTACTAGTTATTCCATACAATTTTTATCATGAGCCAACAATGTCACCATTTGATATATTACAATTAACATAATAGAAGCTTTATCACCCCCTAAAATAGTAAAATAAAAATGTGACATCTAAATAGTTTGAGGTATTTTTGTAACCATTTTTCTGTTTTGTATAGTACTTGATCTAAGTCAGGAGTTTATCAGTTTATGTTAAACCATTTTGTGTTCCTACCTTGTCGCTCCGTCGCCTTCTTTGGTACGATGTCAGTTCGGTTATTGTATGGTACATGCTTTTCAGATTCATCCGAATTATTTCATCTTTGCTTTGAATGTTATACCCTCCATTTTATTATATGACTCGGCTCTCTTTTAAAATTTTATACAGTGTTTATTTCCTAATTTTAAAATATTTTAAAAATTAAATGGTTTGTATTTTTTTTATTTCAGAATTTATCACCAAAGTCATGAAAGGCCCACCAGAAGTAAAGTAAATACTGCTGCCAGTATAACATCATAACAACCAACTTGCATCTGTAAAAAATAAATTGAAAATGGACAATTATTTAATGTTTCGTTTCATTACTTTATATAAGATCGGTTCTTAAAATTTTAATTTTCGGGTTGGTCTTACAAGATACTCCGGAAGTATTCAAGTGCGCACACTCCCCATCCAACCACACTATCGTTAATTTTTGGATTCAAAATTTTACTGACGAAATTTCCCGATGATAAAGGTGGAAGACAAGATACCCGCCGAAATGCTGTGAATACAATTTTGTAAGACCTTCCCCCATAAGACCTGTATATTCTGCCGTGTGGATCACAAAACGACATTATGTATATAAAAGAATTAAAATAAAATTTTAACCGGTACCGGTTAAGACATCAATTCCGGGTCTATAGGCCTAGGCTGTGATATCTGGATATAAGTGAAGAGTGAGACATTTAATAAGAGCATGTAAATTGGATATCCCTTTTGCATCTTCGATCGTGTGGAAATATTTTCCCAATAAATTTGTTCAATAGTGATTGTTGTTGTTCATTTGTTTTTAGAATTTAAGGTTTAAATAACAAATTAGATTAGTGGCTATTTAAACTTTTTAACTAGGCGTCATAGAAACAAAAAGACGTAAGATTGTATAAAGGATTTAGCGGGAATATGTCAGTCAATTTACTGCTAGTTAATATCTAAAAAAACTAAAGTACACTCCCTGCAGCAAAGTATTTCGTAAGCCGTATTTGGTTCAATGTACAATGTATTTTTTTTCAACTCTTTGAAAAACAATTGGTTTCACAAATTTGAACAAAGCACTACTAATGAGAAATTGTATTTCGAAACGGCCGTCTATTGCTGCAAATTAGCACTGGTATAATATTTAAACAAAAGACATAAGAGGGTATAAAGTATGTGCGGTAGAAACCGCTCAGACCTTTGTTTCTGCGTTGTTGATTGTCACTTGAATTATGTTCCAATTTAGGAAGATATATGTTAGCTCAAGACTCTTAGGTGTATAAATTCAACTGTCATTCTTAACATAGCAACTTTCGATCTTCATCTGAGTCATTGTAATAATATTCACGATTTGTTTCCAATTCGAAACTAAGTACAGTAAAAACCCGATTCAACGCCGCCATTTTTTAATCAAAGTTGAGCATAAAAGAGCGTTTTGACGATGAATCAAAAGGATGTACTATGGTTATACTGTGTTGATAAGTGAGGTGGCAAACTAAACAAAGTTTTATTGTACTCTTGAATACCACCATAAACACATGTAACAGAGTTACATGCGTATCGTCACATTTAACAGAGTTACCTGCGTATCATCACACGGCATACACTCTATTATTGTTTACAGCATTTATTATGTTGCCGCTGCGGTTCCATATCATTGTGTCGTTTCATATATATATTTATTTAATGTTCCCAAATCATATGGATAAATATCCAAGCGAACGGTAAGGGGTACCAAGTGCTATACGAAAATTTCCTTTGGAGACTTGTATTTCAGTGTTTTCAGTTAAAGTAATACGATGGTTATTTTTAGCAGCCCAATGAAGGAAATGCTTTATTGCATTTACAATTTATATCCCAGCTGCAAATTTCAATATTTAGTGAATATTGCAGTATTTCAGTAAAAGGAAATTGTTGGGTTTTAAGGGAACAAAGAAGGAACTATTAGATTGAAATTGAAATAGATTTCACATTCATTATTCAACTTTATCCAACAGCAATATGAATAAATTTGTATTTCTGTGCTTTTGTTAAGTTTGAGAACGAGAGACTAAAAGTATGTCTTTTTAGTTTCCAAAGTGAAGATGTATATAAGGTATAGATTTTACGTATTTTTGTATTGTCAAATACAGGCAAGGCATGAAACGCAAGAGCGTTAAGTAATGTCATTGCAAGCTGAACAAACATAGAAAAGTTGAGTAATGGTGTTAAACAACACAGTCAATTATTTCGAGACGACGTCGCCAGCTATAGACGAAGGTCAAACATTTAGCCTGTGCATTGCGGCGATGGTATTATACAGCAGGATTCTTTATCTTGCCACGCCTACTACACATGGTGTGCAGGCATATTAGTAAACACAAGTCAAGATTGTGACTGACCAAACTTGCTGAAAGTTCTACAACAATACAAGAATGTGCTTCATGTTAGGTGTTTATATAATCAACAAGAAAATAGAAAAATAATATTCATTACACTCTTCTATTGTATAGACAGAAAAGCCGAATACAGTAATAATGATTGTAAATTTATGTGTAGAATTGCTTATAAAACACTCGACATCAGGCCGAATCTAATCAAAGACACATAAAGGTCCATGGTGACACATGAAATATTTCTCTAATGACCCCTAACGACGTTTATGCGTGATTTTGTTCTACAGAATTTTTTTTGAAAAGCGTATTTCAAACTAAGTAATAGTTGCATACAAATGATATTTAGCGAAATATGAATGAAAGCCATTTGACATTGAGGCTTATGTCGCTAATTTGTTTCTTAAACTGTAAAAATCATAATATCAACACAATATATGTGTGTTTTGAATGTTGTGAGACGTCACTCTTGTTTTCTTATTTATGTATTTTTACATGATTACCTTAAATATAGAACAAGAAATATGTACATTATGTTATCAGGTAATGAACAAAATGTATAGTATCTGTATCTATATTGGAGAAACTTTACGAGTCTGGAGCATATAGAGGACCATGGCCAGAATTTATTTTGAAGATACCACTTTGTTAATCATTATACTAGAAGTGTAAAGCAGGCAGAATTCAAAATATATAACATAATTTTAATTAGTTTATAATAGAGCATTTTTTTAATTCCAAATCTGTTTGAACTTAATTTAATACGTTCATTAGAATCATTACACCATAATCATAATTCCTACCATTCATTTTCATACCTCAACACATTCCACCTTTACAAACCACCGAACCTACCTATCCCACCGCTGCCACCACAATTAGTGTGAAACAAGCGTCAATACCACTTGCATAACTTCCAAGTTTAACCATACTAAAAGTTATTTAAGATTTTAACATTTTTGCATGGAAGTATACCATATCAATAACCCTAAACCGTGTTTACCAATTATGTTCAATATTTGATTTATTAATGACACATTATTCTGATACATGCCTGCATGCGAAGTAATTCCTTTCATTTTATTTACCCTACACCTTATTGTATCTACCTATACCTATATTTGTATACAATAAATTGAACCAATTCATCCATCTATATCAATAAATGTGATTTAAAATAGGTTAAGCTCTTCAGCCACCTTTTGAAAACAATACCTGTCTGTTGTTTTATTTTTACATTCACACGTGTTAACTATTTTGTTTTTGTCATAAAAATACCTGTTTCAAATTAACGTCGCTTCGTAATTGTACCAATATATGATGATATTGCAAATGGTTGGATCTTTGTATCTTACTTTTATTTTAACTATTCTGTAGAATATCCTTGCATCTTTTACAAAGTTACATTATCCATTGAGTCGTATTTTCGTGTGCCGTTAGGATCATCATTATTGTATAAACAAGGAGCGACGTTGATTTTTTACGGGTCTGTAAATATACAATATCTTATCCTCCATATTTTACCTATACTGTTCATATTTACCTCGGTGTAATTTTACACCTGGTGTTATGTTATCCACAAAACCTCACTATCACCTTGTAAATCCAATCTGTTTTTCCTTTTGAGAATAACTTTTATGATTTGATTGTTTTTTAACCTTCCATAGACATATAAGATAAATATTATCCACGTGTCTTTCCCTCAATAGTGTATTTTCCCTCCATCCTTACCTTCATTTGTGTTTGTTTTTATCCCTAACTTTCTTAAATTTCAGAGTGACGTTAACATATGCCTGTTAGTTTTACAAACATGTTAAAATACATTCCTTTCAATTTTTTACCTTTTACCCTCCATGCTCTAAACCATACCTGATTTTTTTTAGAGAGTGAACGTATTTATCCTTAAAATGTTCCTCCCTACCTTCTCGTGTGACTGTGTTTTTACCTTCACATAAACCCATAAGATAATGAAATCTGTTCTAGTGTGTTTCCCATTTCTCTCAATAACATTAATTCACCATACTTACCCTTACCTGTTTTTATCTCAATTGTAATTAGATTTACATATTTGTAGTTTCACTAACAGATTAAGAACATTTTCTTCATTTTATTACCCTCCATAATCTAAATCTTAGTGTGAGAGTATTTTTTACCTTAATAACTTACCTATTCACCTTCACGTGTGTATTTTTACCTTTCATACGATAATGTATTTCCTTCCTACCTGTTTAGAGTTTTACCGATGGATTAGGAATAATAGAATATTTCCTTTGATCATAACCATCCAAACCTAATTTTATTTTAAAGAGTGAGAGTATAGTATCCCTAACCTTCACGTTTGTATCTTTACCTTCCATACGAAACACATAATTCCTCCCTACCTGTTTGGAGTTTTACCAATGAATTAAGACTATTAGTATTTTATTATTAATATTTACTTTGATCATATAACCCTCCAAACCTAATTTTATTTTAAAGAGTGAGAGTGTATTATCCTCAATAACGTACATCCCTACCTTCACGTGTGTATTTACCTCCCACCTATTTAGTTTCGGCGTGATATTTTTTACCTGTATGAAGTTTCACCGACAGATTACAGCATGATTCTCCACCACGTTTTACCTGTCGTGTTTTACCTGTTTGAACCCACCACCCTTGAAGTAACACTACATGACTAGAGACAGGTAAGTACAGAAAACTGAAAAACCGACTATATATAGGTACATGGCACAGTGAAGAAAACTGAAAATATCGGCTATAACAACCAACTACATGGTACAGTGGGTGTTGCACAAGTTAGATGCATATTCTGACCACTGATTATAAAACAATTCACAAGCACATGGCAACCAAGAATATAGTACATTACAAGTTAATGTTCAGTGGCATGGTTATATTCGAAATGTACAAAACTAGAAAACGCATATTGATATGAAATGAAAATTTTCAATAATTTATTATAAATCACTATATAGTTTTTAAATCAATAATTCATCTTAAATGACAAGGTTCTGAAAAATGTTTGGTGAAATAGATCACAGCTAATGATTATCTTCTCCATTTCTAATGGGCAGTTATATGTGGTTGGCCGCTGTAAAAATTTCAACAAACATTTTGGGCCTCAACTACCATACTACCATGCTCCTACAACAAACTGAAATAAGTTTATAATAATAGAAATCCTTGTTCAAAACTTTTACACTTGGAACATACCAAGATGAAGCTAAGGAATCTAGGCAAAGTACTTTCCAATGTTTCTATTTACAAATATTTTAAAAAGATAGAACATGCTTTAATATTTGTTAATAGATCGGTTAGTTGCTTTAGAGACTTCTACTCTTAAGTCAGATTATTTCACTTATATTAATGCATCAGCCTTACTGATCTCAGGAAGCATTTTACTGTAGAAAAACAACCAGTGATCGTACAAAGGAAGGGGGGGGGTTGGTTTTGGATTGGGTTAAGGCGTTCCAAAAAAGGCCACAGTGTCTTTCATCGCTTAGATGCCTCTGCAGTAAAATCTGTCGTTATTTTCCTAAAAATTGGGTTGTCAGAATTAAGCACACTACAGAATGTATTAGCATCCCCTAAAACAGTCACAATAACTTAATCTATCTTATTCTGATTACCTAATTGTCTTATTGAAACGTAAACGTGCAATGAATTTAATCCTGTTATGTTTAAATATTTTGTAGACGTAAAAGAGGTGTTCGAGTTGTTTGATTTCTGGGACGGTCGTGATGGAGTTGTAGATGGTTTCAAAGTTGGAGAAGTGTGCAGGTGTCTCGGTCTTAATCCCACACAAGCAATTGTGAAAACAAATGGAGGACAAGACAAAATGGGTAAATAAACATTTCATGCAGTCAGCACGAAAGGCTGAATTTTTAGCCTTTTAATAAATTGTTGACTCCAACTCTCCTATTGTCAATCTACCTATTCTATGCAGTAACATACTGGCTTCTCTTGCTTATGGTGTGTTTGTTTCACAGTTTATACGCTATGGTAGAACGTGTTCCAAATACGGAAAGTTTATACAATGATGCTGCTTATAAATTTGAATTGTTGATAGAGTAATTACGGACCTAGGCTTTTGCAGTTTAAACGCCATGGTGTAGCTTGTTCCCACTACGAAAATTTTGTACAACGAATACATTTTTGACATAGCGGTACTGCAAACCCAGGCTTAAATGTTATGGCCGTCATCACAATATTGTTGAAAATTATAATGTTCTGTCTCCAAATTATTCTGGATATGTTTCACGTCCCATAGTTTTGTCTCTTTCATTCTCAGTTTTTGGAGGGGTGTGAATAGCTAGACAGAAAATGCTTACCCTCTCGGAGCACCAACCCTAACTTTCATGAAAGATCATTGGTTTAACTTTATTCGCCTGTTATTACTTTGCTTTTTTGGTTATGAATTGAACATAGCTTGGTGTATTTCTGCTTGATAATAAAAAAACAAACATACCAATCCATGCCAAAACTACAATTCCAAAGTAAAGAAAAAACATTCTTATAGACATATTAAGTAAAACATGAACTCCCATAGGTAGGTGAGTCCATGTGCGCTTATCCTGTTTATAAATATATAATTGTTGATATAATTTAGGATAATGAAATATAAAAGATATTAAAATATTAACTGACTCCTTAATAAATCCTTTACATGGATATTGCAAGCCTAGGCTTATCAAGGCCCTCAATAGTTGTATGGCCGTCAGCACGGTATTGTTGATAAGTTTGATGTCTCTGTGTCCAGAGTTGCCCTGGATATATTTGACGTCCAATAGTGCCATGTTTCTTTCACACGATTTTGATTACACACGTTGCGGGTGTAGCTAGCTAAACAGGAGGTGCGTATCCTTCCGGAGCACCCGGCCTTATTTCCCTGGTGAAAGTTCACACGTCTAGGCTAACTTGTCATTCCAAATTTTTACTTTGCTTTGATTGTTATTCGGACATGGATTAGTGTGTTTGTTTTTGATTACATGTAATGTGTGTTGACCGACAATTTTTGTATACGTACTTTAACAATAATATCGTTTGCTTTATTGATAGGTCAGAAACAATACAAGTTTGAGGAAATTTTAGCTATGTACGAAAAAATCTCAGAAACAAACGAAGAAGGAACATTCGCAGATTATATGGAAGCATTCAAAACTTTCGACAGGGAAGGTCAAGGTTACATTTCTGGAGCTGAATTGAGACACGTGCTGTCTGCATTAGGTAATTACATTTATACAAACACTTACAACGCTGCTTAATTTACTGCTAGTTGTATTTCTTAGTGGTCGGTTAAACTATTACTTTTGACCGGAGATGGTAATAGTTCTATATTTTAGCCATGGGTTGGTTCATCAAACGTTTGACAAATTTAACTTTTAAGTGCTCTAATACCAGTGTCACTATGCTATATTTTATGATAATTTTCTCGTTTGGATTTGTTAACCTGTAGAAATGTTATAAATTTATTTTTTTTTCGTGAAGAAAAACTGGACTCGTGAGGCCATAAGAAGCATTATAGTGATAACAATGTCGCGTTTCCTTAACTATTTCATAATGTCTCGCTTACAGTATTACTGATAAGTTTGATATCTGTGTCAATGATTGCCCTGGATATATTTGACGTCCATAGTTCAATGTACCTTTAACTCAATTTTGATTACATACGTGGCGGGTGTAGCTAGCTAAAGCTAAACAGGAGGTGCTTACTCTTCCGTAGCACCCGACCTCACTTCCCTGGTGGAAGCTCACGTGTTTAACCTAACTTGTCAGTTTTAAAGTTTTTACTTTGTTTCTGGGTTGTGATTCGGACATGGATCAGTATGTTTGTCTTTAATTAATGAGGATCGACGTTAAAATGATTTGTGTTGTAATTGATTTGACCATCGATTTTTGTCATCATATCAAACACAAACATACTGCATGTCCAAATCACAACCCTTAAGCGAAACAAGACTTTAAAAACTGACAAACCCTGTTAAATACGTGAACTTTAACCAAGGAAGTGAGGTAGGGTGTTCAGAAAGGATAAGCACCTCCTGTTAAGCTAGCCTCCCGCCACATGTGAAACCAATATTGAAAACGAAACGAACGTGGAACTAAAAGACATCAAATGCATCCATGGTAATTGACGTATCGCTGACCACGCCCACAATGTTTCGACAAAGGCCTGGAATGCTTGAATAACACCCAAAAAATTAAAAACTCAGCCTGAATTTCGCCGTTTAATGGCGTCACTGATACAAGTACGTCATTAGTTGCCGTGACGCTGTTTTGGTACCGTGATGACAGCCTTTATCGTAACATTGTGGGCGTGGCAGGCGATACGTCAATTGAATTAACCACCAATTCTTTTCATTTTTGTTCTACAAATATTTTTATCAGAAGTGTAATACCTAGATGTGCTAATGATGCTTTTGTTTTGTTTTAGGTGAAAAGCTGCCCGACACTGATATTGATGAAATCATCAGATTAACGGATCTGCAGGAAGATTTAGAAGGAAACGTAAAATACGAAGGTTAGACATTTTGTACTTGTATAAAGACTTTAATATGTTTTATTAAATGTCAATTATTAATGGCATTGGTGGCCTACCTTCTTAGACACCATGGCCCGCGAATTTCCATGACAACCAAATAATATATATTAGTTATATTTAGTAGGTTCATTGGATTGGATGTAACCATTCGCTTTAGATGGATGAACTTTAATTCAAGATGTCCGCCGAAATAGTTTTTCACTTACCTTAAAGGGTAATCACAAGCCAAAAATGATTCTTTTGCGAACCAGAAAAAACTAGAAATCATTAAAAAATAAACGATTTAACAGCATGGTTGTCCCTTTTTGGTAATACATTACAAGAAGCAGCTAAATATCATTTAGCATACAAAATATACCCCTGGTTTCAAAACCCTCTCTCTAAGTTTTTTAGAAAATATGATTTCTAGACGAAATCTACAACTGATAAATCGAATCAGTAAATATTTTAAGAGAATAAACTTTATGCTTAAGAAATAAATGCAGGTAAAGGGTGGGTGTAGCTAGCTAGACAGAGAGGGACCTTACCTTTCCGGACTCCTGGACTTGCTTTCCTCGTGGAAATTCACGTGTTTAATTTAATTTGCCGGTTTTCAAAATTTTATTTTGATATTGAGATTATGATTTGGGCATGGACAGATTTGTTTGTGTTTTAATATACATTTGGAAATTGAACAAGAAATATACTAAATATTCCTTTTTTCATTTCAGAATTCATCACCAAAGTAATGAAGGGCCCAGAAAAGTAAACAGAAACATGGACAACAGAAAACATCAATGAAACAACTAACTATAAGACAGATTGACTTTAAATTTTCAGTTTTCAAAATATATTATTTTGAATAAAACATCAAATTTAGGTCTTGCATTGTAAAATGTTTGCACAGTTATTTCCTTTTTTTGGTGCATTAATTTTGTTTTGGTTAGTTTTTAATTTCAACATCGAATTCAAGCAAGATCGTTTTCAATTGACCATTTTATTTTTTGCCGTGTTGCCACATAGGAAGACTGTCATCGACTATAACATTATAATCGGTACCGGTTAAAGACCATGGAAGCTGTTCCGGTTTTATTGGTTATTTATAGGTTGTATAAATGAGGACATAAATTATAAAATCATACAAACAAACAATTGAACGAGGAAGAAGATGTAAAGAGGATATCCCTGTTGCATTTCATTTGAACATTTTAGTGCAATGTTTTGACAAAATTCCCGAATAAAGTGTTCTTTTATAGTTTGCTTTAATGTGTCATATTTATTTTAAAGTGTAAATTGAACCAACAAAATGTTGGTATCATCAGGTAAAATATAGCGATTTATGCATTCAGATACGTCTAATGATTTCTATGAAAAAAATAAAGTCATTTAGCGGTCGAAACGGTAAAACAACCCTTTTTACAATTGATTAACTTTTTTATCAACGATATTATATGTAGTCCACGATTTATGGCAAAGTAAACAGCGAACTTATTTTAATATTAATATAATATATATTATTGTAACCAATAAAGCGTGAGCAGGCGTGATTATACACATACGGTGATACTTTTTTACAGTTATACGCATTATTCAAACCCGTCCGTGTTTATAAACACTCTGCCATCAGGTCGTGGACAGGCTTCTGACAATCAAATATATATTTATATGATGATTTAGACATCGTCAGATCATCAGCACCGAGATAAAAAAAAACTAAATCTACAATAGCGTCTATATATACGCAATATGCAGTTTGTTTTAGATATTCAGTATATATAATGCCGTTAACATAGATCTTATGCTTTCATTACAAAGCAGTTTTAGGTCTGTAATTCTTTTTATAATGCCCCCCTCAGTCGTAGTGCTAGGTAGCTAGTCAGTTGTGGTAAAGGGCACTTTGTCTAATGGTGAAAACTGAACTGACTAGATGAGCATCTCGTTTTAAACCGGAGATGATAATAGGTTTTAACCGATTTTTGGCGCGTTCCGAAACGTTAACAGGCAGTAGTATTCTAACATTCTAACAATAAGTTTTCTTAATTTTATGGGAATTCACATTGCCAATAATTTTCGATTCTTTGGCTTTAAAAATAGTATATTAAGGCTGAAACCTAGAGAAAACGGATTTTCAAAACTGACCGCGCATTTGCTATACATGCAAAATTTTGTTGACATACGTGGAAAAAAGCAGACTATGCTTTTTGATGGAAAATACTTTTGCTAAATTTTCTTTTTTTTCTGAATCAGTAAACGTCGGTTATACGTGCATTATTGTACGTTTTGTTGATATACGTGGAAAAATCAGAAACTGCTAAATTGTTTATGGAAAATAGTTTTGCTAATTTTTCTTATTTTTCTGAATTAGTTAACATCGTCTGATGGTAAAATAACAAACAACGCTCTCTATTGACATTTTCTATTGAGCAAAATAAACTTCAGAATAGTACAATAGCTAAATTTCTTATTGAAATGTTCATTTGATCGAATATGACGAGAGAAAACACATTCATATTTTTAAAATTAACTCCAATATTTGGAACCTACAAAAATATATAAAGCGAGAAAGTTATTACCAAATGAATGTGGGGTGAAAGCTAGCGTGCGAAACAGAGTGGCCTTGACCTACATTTGGAGTAGTCTGAACTATGAACTTGACCCACACGCAATCCCTTGAAAGAAATTATTTAAAATTTTAAGTTCTACTTGTGCCTTTGTTCTGAAACTATGTATGGTTGGTTGTGCAATAATTTGTCATAATATGTATCCGCAATCAAACTTAAAAGGTGACTTTAATTCTAATGACAGCGCTGCACTTCAGAATTTAATACACGAACGACGAATCTCCTAAACAATGTTGTCGGTATCGCCTGTTTGTTGTTTCGCGTTCTGGATTGTGTTGATATTGCAAAGTATGTAATATTCACCTACTTTTTTAAATTGATAACTCAATAAAGTGAGTGGAGGTCAATTGAAAAGTTCGATTGATTTGGTTCTTAGTACGTCAATCAGTTACTACAGGGTCAAACCACTTCTGTAACCTTGCTGTTTTACGCAATCTATGGATATCAACATGAGATTACAATTAAGGTAAAATGAAATCACTGGAGTTCAACTTTTTGATGAAGAAGTAACGATAAGGGATAATGAATAAACGCAGTACAGTGATTGTGTTACTGCATACTTACGTCATTCTTACGTAACAAGTTGAATCTTCTGATATAAGAGACATTTCTATAAAGGAATATTTTTAAAAGTTGAGAACTTACAATAAGTATACATTGTAGTTAGTGTTGGCAGTGAATATTAATAATAAAATACCGAGAGATACTGGGACAGCTGCTATTTTGCAAGGATTAATTTTCGCAGTTTGACAGCAAATATGAACTTTTTATATACAACGTGTTTCATTGAAAAGACCAGTTTCTTATGAAGTAAGCGAAAAATAATTCTCTACAATAAAAACACAAAACAATCACAAAATTAGGTTGTTTTTGTAAAGTAAATTTTACTTCTATTTTTGTCTTTTCAATATCTTAAAAATATTCGAATTTGAACAATTTTAGTTCGAGCACTTCCAGCATTTAATTCTGAAACGATTGTCCAGTGCTGCAAAATTAAAACGGGTTTAGTTATAGATACTTCGCAAAAGCTGACTTAAAAAACTATTAAGAATAAAAAAATTGTAAAAGATCAATAATGTTCGAATGTCTTCCCGCCAAACCTTTTCTAATAGCCGAGGAAAGGATTAAAAACAGAAAGTTAATTTAAGATAACAATAAGTATGAAATAGAAAATAAAGTTATATCTCTTTCCAGCAATATGTTCACCACAGTAATATAGATTTACAATTTTATATTTATAGATATAAAGGAGGTGTTCGAACTTTTTGACTTTTGGGATGGTAGGGACGGCGTCGTAGATGCATTCAAACTTGGCGATGTCATTCGTTGTTTAGGGTTGAATCCTACGTTAGATATTGTCAACAAAAATGGAGGAACAAAGAAAATGGGTGAGTTATTTATTCTATGTCCCCATTAAAATAACACTTCATTGATTCGATTGTTATGTGATTAATTAGTGCCTTCTTCGAATCGTGAACGCAACGAAATTTGACCAGAAGGTGCTTCAAGTGTTCAAAACATATATCTGTATTAACCAGCATTGCGTACAATTTCGTCTTTTCGTCTAATTCTATTCTATAAGAGTTTGATTTTTTTAAATTGTCTTATTTTGTAATCCATTTATTATCTAAAAATTATCTACCATTGATTGAACATACAAAGTCATTGTAAGCCAAAAAATCCCATCAATACCTGTATCATAGACTTTCTGTATTTTCTGTAATTTCAAGTGTACCAACATTGGTCTCTTTATATTCTTTTTTTCCTTTTGATTTCACTCTGTGCAACATACTGCATTATTATTATTTTTTTTTGCATTAATCGATACTCACTCTGAAATGGAGGCCATTTCAAATTTTATGCCAAAGAAAAATCAAAGATGAATTAGCCAGTCCATGTTTTCACAATAATAGGATCTCTATTATCCAATATTTGCAAATTAAGTCCCAAGTAACAAATTCGCAAAAAATCAGCGTCACCCATATTCACAAACGAAATACTAATCCGATTTAAATTATTAGTTCAATTATAAAAGTTTGGACTTGTGGTGAAAAGTTTAACTATAATTTACAAAATCACTCAAATTTTGATAATTTTTTCCTCTTTAGGAAGCTTCTATCAGTAAGTGGCATTTAACCCTTTTATTGCAGGGGAGAAATCGTACAAGTTTGAAGAAATTTTAGCCATGTATGAAACGATTGAGAAGACATTGGAACAGGGTACATTCGCTGACTACATGGAGGCATTCAAAACTTTCGACAGGGAAGGTCAAGGTTACATTTCCGGTGCAGAATTGAGACACGTGCTCACAGCTATTGGTAAGTTTGATTTAAACATGAATGTATGGGACATTGAGTCATAGTCAAATAATGTTTATAGGAGGCGTTTACTCTTCCAGACCACCTGGCCTCACTACCTTATTTGCCAGCTTCAAAGTTTTTACTTTGCTTTTGGATTGTGGTTGGACATAGACTGGTATGTTTGTTTTTAGTTTAAACTTACATGTAAGGTTGTTGGTTCATTTAAGAATTGACTGTCAAATTGTTCGTTTCATCAAGCAATGAACCAGATTTTTAAACTAGCAAATAAGAAAAACTGTGAACTGTTTGAAACTGTTATCATAGTTCAATAAACCAAGTTCATTTGAAGTCGATTGGTAAGCGCTGTAAATATTTATTAGTAAAAGGCTTATTTTAACTTTTAAACATGTTTGTTTATGAACCATTACTTGCAAAATATATGGCATAATTTATTGCCGTGTTTCATTTAGCTGTTTCTTATAGAATATCATAGACTGGGTAGACAATACCAATGTTTTATTTTGCTGTTAAATCCTCCAAACCTAACGTATACTCCCCCTGTATTTCCTGAGCTAAATCTGGTTAAATAGATTTTTGTCCTTTGGATATCTTTTTCTCTAAAGATGAGAGTTTTGTAATCAATGGTCCCGATATGTGTTTTTTCTCAAGTTTAGTTCAATGTATATTTTATATCAGAAATGACATTTTTAATGTTATAGGTGAAAGATTACCTGATGCAGAGGTTGATGAAATCATCAGATTAACAGACTTACAAGAAGATCTGGAAGGAAATGTCAAATATGAAGGTAAAAAATATGTCACCTGTATTATTTGGTAGGAATTTTTGGTGCGTTAACCAAGCCAAAAGATAGCACACGATTCTCACATTGGGTAGTAAACTGCTTACCTTTCTGACGCAGTCTCACTTTTCTGGAGAAAGTTCACGTGTTTAACTTAATTTTCTAGTTTCAAGGTCTTTGCTTTTGGATTTGTTTGACATATCGTATAGTTTGTTTTCTTTTTCTTTTTTGGTAGGTTTATTTTTGTTGCGTTACCAGACTAAACGGTAGAGCACTGAGCTAGTAATCTAGAAACTTAAATTAGATTAATAGATGTGCTGTTTTTTATTGTCCAATGGATGGGTTTTCATCTTGAACTATTCTCATTAGACAAATGAAAATTGAATGTTAAACGTTGGAGTAGTTTGCGACGAAACAAATTTAACCTAAAGTCCAAGGCATAACAATATCTGTTAATTACAAATAGAATCGCTTATTTTATATTTTGTCAGCCATGACCCTGTCTAAGAATTCTTTTTGTTTATTCAGTAGCTTCCAGAGCAAATGATCTCGTATACATTCAATTAATTTGGGTCTGCTAAATTAATAAGTGGACTTTTTTGAAAATTGACTGGCACTTAGAAATATGTTATTTTTAAATTATGTTTTGTCTATTTTTAGAATTCATCAAGAAGGTCATGAAAGGTCATCCAGGATCCAAGTAAACATCAAAAATGGTGGAGAACACAAAATAATTGATACTTCGTTCTTGGACATTACATCGGGCAATTTGTAAAAATTATTTTCGTTTCATCTATTTATCCAAAAATTGTTCTTTAAAGAACAGATATGGATAGGTCCTACAAAACGATGCTGCCAATGAAATATTAACTGTTGAACATCCAATGAGTCCCATTTTCATCTGAAAAATATTATTTAGCCACACGAATCAACAAAACCAGATTTTTTGTTACACCTAAAATTTTGAAAAAGAATATTTCTAGTTTTTGTAGGACCTATCCTAAAAGAAAACATATATTTTGCCGTGTTTTTATTTGTATAAAAGATATGTTTTAATTCACATCACGAACTTTATTTATAAAATTTTAACCGGTACCGGTTAGGAGATGACATCATTTCCGGGTCTAAAGATCCACATTATTAACTGTACAGTATTGTTAATATAATGGATGAATGAAGAGGAGGAAATGTAAGACGGATATCCCTTTTGCATCTTCTATGTGTGAATAGTGCAATATTTATTATTTTTCCCAAATAAAGCTGTTCCTTTCTTTCTTAGAAATTGTATATGTTCATTTTTTAATTGTCTGCTGATTCCGCTATCTGTCGGATCATTAAGGTAGCTCAGTGCTTGCTCTGTATGTGGAAGGTCGTTGGTTCGAACCCCTGTCAGGTTCTGACCTAATCTTGAAAATAGGTTGTGATAATTCCTTCCTTAAAACGCTTGGCATTTAGTAATGAAAGTCAATGTGTCTTTCGGAAGTGACCTTAAAATCCGATACCCCTTCTCAAGACAGTCGTGCAACGTTAAAGAACCCTACTTGTACATTGCTCTGGTTGCACTGCAAAGGTAACAATTTCTGTCACTTAACTTAAAGCTGTAGACGTCTCGGTATAACTAAAATATTCTAGTCTGGAAACACAAACCCCAATTCAGTCAATCATCTTCTTGTCATGACTTCATAATATGGTTGTGTTAAGAAAAGACCAGGAAAGTTTTTAATCATTTTAATATCGTTTATATTGTTTGAAGAATTTGATTAATGTCGCTTGACGGTATAGTACAGAATTTATCGTGTCTGACTAGATAAACGAAGAAATAAAAATGAAGACGGCAAAGATTTTAATCGATATTTTGACACGTTCTGTTATTAGCAATTTCACATTACATATACCAGTTTTGATTTTAGAGCAATAAACGGCTATTTCGGAATATAATCCTTCATAAGTCATGCTTGGACAAAAATTGTGAAACCAACATTGTTTTTAAGATGTTGAAAAGATACCCAAAGGACTAAAATATATTTTACCAAATTTAAGTAAGGAAATACTTTGCATGAGGAGAATACCTTAGTTTTTGAGGATTTTTTGAATTTTAACTAGCAACAAATGTAGACAATAGTATATTTCTGGATGACAAGAGAATAACAAATTTTTATTATCTTCTATATCACGCATTTCAAAAACGAAAATTGTATATAAAACACAATAATATTGTAATATAGCTTTCATGACAGAAATGTAATGTATATACTATGTAACTATGTAACTACTATATGGGTCTGTGGCCTTACAAATAAAGATTATTATATTATATAATCCAGAAGCAAAGTAAAAACTTTGGAACTGACAAGTTTGGTTAGACACGTGAACTTCCACCAGGGAAGTAAGGCCGGGTGCTCCGGAAGGGTAAACATTTTCTTAAACTTCCTTAAACCAAGCAACTGATCATTTTTGTCATTATATCCCGTGTTTATTAAAAGTATAGAATTTTATAGTCACTGATCACAATATGTGCGAGTTTGTAAACACGATACACGTGGTTACTTATTAATTTGGTATGTCGCGTTTTGGCATTGTTATTTCATACATCCAATGACTATAATCAATGGTGTCGATACGTGTGGTTTCTTATTACTTTTCATGGCTTGTTTGTGATACTATTTAGTAAAAATCCAGTGAATGTTCGACCAAACTCGAGAAGTTATAATTAGTGATCTCCATACATATGTTTGCTTATTTCACCTACATTTGTATTTATTATTGCGTAATCGAGATATTATTTTGCCACACAATCATTTCCAATCGGTGGATTGAGTACAGTTTACTTAACCTTATGGTTGTTGGGGCTTTTCATTAGTGCTAAAACCACAACATTGATATTTCCTAGAACAGTCCAACCTGCCTTAAAAGCAACCTCTAAATAAGGACCACCTGCTTATAAAGGCAAGTAGAATTGTATCCTAATTGTTCTTAATTCATGTTATTTGAACCTGTATATGAAGGTCACCTTCCAATAAAGCTACCTTTACTGGTTCCCTTGGGTGGCCTTTATAGACAGGTTTGAATGTACACCAGTGTCCGTCGAAAGAAGTTTTATAATCAAAAGCCCAATTATGTGTTTAATATAACTACACCACTACACATTTACTCCCGTGTTCGTCTAAAGCCATGACCCAGTTGTTCGAAGCTTGATTAGCTTCATCAATGATTAACACAAATTCAAAACATCAATAAAAATCAACATATCATTACCAAATCCATATATTTATAACCATCTGCTTCAGTTTGATGAAATTCTATTCACTAACGACATTTTCAACCATAAATTCACTACAGATTTGAAATGATGCATTGTTTAAATTTTGACTAATCAGTTAATTAAACTAATCACGCTTCGAACAACTAACCCTGGAGTTTTATAATCAGTGGTCCTAGAATATTTGTATTTTTTGGGAAATTATATTGTTTCATGTTCTTGGTTGCGCTTGCTTTGGCAACTACCAGGCACTTGCTAATTTCCTTCTTCTGTTGTATTACACTGCATGAAGTTGATAATAATTTAATCATGGAAGAATTTCCTTCACACATATCGATCAGTTAAAATCACAATCCCAGAATAAAAATAAAATCTTTGAAAACTGACAAATAAATTTGAACATGTGAATTTCCACCAAGGGTAGTAACCTTGGGTGCTCCGGAAAGGTAAGCACGTCAACTATATCCAAGATAGACATACTTATCGAGACTTCAAGACGACTACACAAGTAAATTTCAAACATTAAAAGATCTTTTGTGTTATTACCATGCATCAGTCTTTATATAAATAGTACTCGGCTCGTGAAAGCCACATCTCTCCGTCCTTTATTATATTTGACCATGTAACCTTGATTTTTGATCTTCACATCGAAATGCGGTATGCGACACACCGTCTTATGTTGGAATATATTTGTGGCAAATTTGATCTAAATCCATCCAAAAATGTGATGGAGCAGAAATGATTCACACGGGCAGATATAAACTTGGTGTTTCTTTAACAGCCATTCAAACTAGTGTTTTTTGCAGATTTGCTACAAAAAAAACTACCGAAATGCGTATACAAATAACATGTATACGTCAATAATTTGACGTCACAAAAATAATTGTCACAAACTATTTACAAATTTGCAGTTTTATTCAGCAGAATAATGCTAGAAACTAATACTATAATAAATGTATAACAAAACAATGTCTTAAAAAGCATGCAAATAATCTGTATATTATGTACATCAATATAACACGTGATCACAGTTATGTCGTCGACTCATTACGGCCAATCCCGGATAAACTCGACAATTCTCGGCTAACTCCGTCGAGTTACCACAGAGAGAGAGAGAGAGAGAGAGAGAGAGAGAGAGAGAGAGAGAGAGAGAGAGAAGAGTAATATAAGTGTTTCTATAATAATAAGATAAAAAATCACCGGGTATTTATAAATAGGCTATAAATCAAAACAATAAATCGTAGAGTCAAACAACATTGACCTGTCCGCTTTATAACAATGATCCACTCAATACATGGGTAGTGCTTGAATTCGCAGTTAATACATTAACAATGCGTGTTTCTCATTACATAGACCAAATAAACACCTATGTTCCCTATATATAAATGAACTTATCCATGGTAAATATTTAAACTGAAGTCAAACGGACAGGTCAATGCTGTTTCCTATACCAAGTGTATGTAATATGTCACAAAGTCAAACAACAATGATCTGTCCGTTGAACTTAAATTTAAATGTTTATGATAGGACAGTACATTTACGTGTAGGCAATTAATGTGTTTATTTCGGTTATATAATAAGAAATTTGCATTTTACTGTATTAACTGCGTATTCTTTTACTATCCATGTAGTCGAACATGTATATAAATATTTTATATAAGAGGTCAAGCAGACAGGTCAATGCTGTTTGCCTATACTGTCATGTTATAAATTAAAAAAAATCTGGATAAAAAATTCAAAAATGTGTGACAAATTATAAACTTAAAACTTATATATTTTTTGTATATTTCATTCAGGAAATTATAAAGAAATTATAATATGACAATACTTCAAAATCACTGAGAATATAAGATCTATGTTACCTTACATTTCAGAGGATTATTAATACTTAAAAAATCACCGGGCATATTAATATAGATATCTTAAGAGCATCCGGGCATATATATTGCCATTTAACTAACATAAAAATAAATTAAAATCAGACATATTAATACTTTTAAAAACATCACCGGGCAAATTTTAAAAATCACTAAAACATTATTTTAAATCACTTGAACCAGGTCAGTGATTGTGCATAACACTGTTCAAAATAATCTTAACCGGTCAAAATCACGGGGGAAAATAGCATGTTAGTTAGAGACACAAGACAAAACTTCCTTACCATTTCAAATCACCGGGCATAGCAATGTCCCAAAAATCACCTTGACATTTAAAAAATCACCGGGTATATCAATCATGTGTAAATGCCATCAAAGTCGCTAACATGTAATATAGCCCTAATGTATGTATCGGGCAATATTCAAATCAGCGTGCAATAACAATAGGGTGATATTAACCATTGCAATACATCATACAGTGTGATATAAAGAATATATTACATCATAACGAATAACAATAAAAACCGGATTTTACACATACAATATATATATATAAATTTTAGTCTAATCCCGTTTTTCAAACCCGGGTTTTACATAAGACATATGACCTATTATATTCAATCAATTTTTTTTCAATTGATTCAATTATTTTTTATTAGTTACAATAAACTTTGTAAATAAATCAAAATCATAATTTGTTAATGAATTAACATTATTTTTTTTAAATTTTAATTTAATTAAAATTATTTTCAAATCAATTAAATCATTTCAAAATAAATCAAATTCAATTTGTATCAATTAAAATAAACTTTATAAATCAATAAAAATCAATTTTTGTAAATAAATTAAAATTACTTTTTTAATTTCATTAATTTTTTAAAATTTAATTTAAATAATTTTTTAAATTTTACTTTAAATAATTTTTTAAATTTTAATTTAAATAATTTTTTTAATTTTAATTTAAATAATTTTTTAAATTTAACTTAAATGATTTTTTTAATTAAAATTTAAATGATTTTTTAAAATTTAATTAAGATAACTAAATTAAAATTCTTTTTAATTACATAAATTATTTGGGGAAAAAATCTGATTCAATTTTTTTATTAATTTCATTAAACGTTCCTTTTAACTTTTATTATCTATACAATGTTATTCTAAATAGAAAAGTTTGATTTAAATTTAAAGTTTGTTAAACCAGTATTCCTTACTTCATGAACTCTCTTGTTTAATTTATTTGCCAGATTTCAGTTATTACTTTCCTTTTTTTATTCTGATGTAAACATTGATCGTTATGTTTGTGTTTGGTCTAAAAGGCTTAAAGATTTTATCTTCAGTTTATCTGTTCATTGTATTTGCACTTTTGTGGTAACGTCATCGATAACTTTTATGAGACTGCAAGTCGTATTTTACAAAGTACGCTTTTATTTTAATTCAGTTGAAAATATTGTACCTTGAAAATCAGTCACAAACATAACTGCTCATTTTAAATCACAATCTAAAAGGCAAAGTAAAAACTGGTAAATGAAGTTAAACCTGTGAACTTTCACTAGGGAAGTGAGGACAGGTGCTCCGGAAGGGTAATTACCTCCTAATATATTTATACAGCATATTTACACTTACCTTTTATAGCACACGTCCTCGCTTTCCTGGTGAAAGTTCACGTGTTTAATCTAATCTGCCAGTTTCAAGTTTTTACTTTGGTTAAGGATTGTGATTTGAACACGGATTGGTATGTTTGTTTTTGATTGATTATATAAAATCCACCATTTTGTTGAGATGATCTATATTTGAATATTTTAGGCTTGATTAGAAATGTTCATTTGGTTGGTTATGACGGAGGCTTCAATATAGCACAAAGTGTAACTCACCACAAGTGATTAGACATCCCTAGCACAGAATCCTTTAAGTCTGACACTAATGATATCAATATGGTTCAGAGTTTTACCCACCACACATGACTAGACAGCCCCTTGCACACAATGTTTTTACTCAGAAACTAACTTTATACTTATGTTAAACCCGGGTTTATATAACTATATATATACATACAATATACAATATAAAAATCTGTCTAACAAGTTATGTGAAGTAAGTTACCCGTGGTATTTCATTAAATGCATTTCATAAAACATATACAGAATAATTATGATAAAAATGAAATATTATTATGAAAAATAAAAATATTGATTTGGGGTTTTCCGTCGTACCATTTCCAAAACAAACGAAAATTATAACTATAGGATTTTTATACAAACAGATAAGAGATGAGTTTTGTTTATATCAAGGCGGTCAGTTCTGGTATAGAAGGAGCCGGATAAAACCACTGACCTTCAATCTATACACGCTTTAGAGTCTTCGAAAGACAATGTCCTGAAATTGAAAAATAAATCACATTAAGTAATGACATTATTATCAATTTAAGGTGAATAGAATTGTTGTGCGCGACCTTATAAGATTGTACACGACCAAACGTGATTGCGGTGAGTTTTTAAGTAAATGGTCTTTGTATGGCTAAAGGTCGTAGTTCGAATACTTTCGTTCGTCTTCTAAAAGGCACAACGGAAAGCCCCGAAAGATGTATATGAACATTAAATTGCACTAACAAAATATGGTTATCTTATACAAAATTTACAAGTACTAGTATTACAAACAATAACAATCGAGTTTTAGAAAATGTGTGAAAAAAATTCAAAAATCAATCCTTTACTAAGATTTTCCTAAACTTAATTTAAAAAAAATTGGAAATAATTTTTTGAAACTTCTAATGTATTTTTTTTTTACAAAACTTAATGTTAAGGTTTTAAGCTTACCGTGGTCTCCAACATGGCACCTTAAATTTCCGAATATCATAAAAATTAACAAAAGTATAAAGATTTGTAATTTCGAAAGATTTGAGTGAAGAAAATCTTAGTTAAGAAATGATTGTGAAACCGGAGCTTGTATACCAAGCGCATCATGTTGTTTAACAGTGAATTCTTTCCGTCCAAAAGGAATAAACCACCTAATGTTTCCTGTGCACTAATAAATTTATTCCAACGTTATAAACATGCTAGTAGATTCCAACGGAAAAGCTGTACAAATGATATATTTCTTTGTTTTCATTTAGCAAATATTCTGTACTAGGAAAGAATTCACGCTTACAGTTGTACAAGCAATAACCCGTCTTTTAACACATTTGATAAATATAATAATGTCTCAAGAAATCAAACGTTCTATCTATGAATGAACTAACCCGCGAAAAATGAAACCAATGAATTTAAAATATATTAAACAATTGATGAACCATTCTATACAAAATAGTAACAAATATAAGCAAAATGTGAAAAAACCAAAACTATTTTATACATGTTAAAATGACATCCCCTGAAGAAGTCATTATTGAGTGGTTTGTTGTTCCAATGAGGAGTACCTGCGTGAAATAAAATGGCACAAATAGGTAATCGTACCTGAAAAAAGTGATTAATTGAGCTTATGGTGATGTTTTGCTTATGGTGAGTTAAGGCTTCGGTATTGGAGGTATAAGATTTATTTGAGGTTCATGGTATTAACAAAGCGGTAATTTTCGTAGCAAAATAGAACGTTACAGAAACGTAAAACACGTTTGACGTTACACAGGTAAACCCCTAAAAAACGTTTAGTTATTTGGTGCTTACTTGGCCAAGAATACTATATAGTTGCTTTAATTCACTGGGGATTTAATTTCGCTATATTCGCAGTTTGGGTTTATGGCGTGAAATTAATCAAAGTACTGAAGGTACTGAAGCATCAGCTAAACTGAGCAATTTGATAAAAAAAAATGTGCACTTGAAACTGAGATTTGTCTAATGAATCAGTAAAAAATGAAAATCATGCAAATAATAGATACTGTGATCGGGAAGCTTCTAACAACAAGTCTGCTTTTTATGCAAGTTGTTAGGTTCTAACATATAAATATGTTACAATGGTCAAAATGGACATGCCACGCAATGTTTATCAATTGAGTAAACTAAGTAATTCGCATAAATATAAATTTTCAATTTTTCAAAAACCAAGAGAGGCTACAAAAGACCCGACCCCAAATCTGAGTGAAATATCTCAAGCATAACGGAAAAAAGTCCAGCGAAACCATCATTTTGATAAAATTCACAAAGTGAAAGGAGCATAACTCCACTAAAACGCAGTTGACTGGAAGAAACCCCAAACTGGATCTGTAATCATCACCATCATCATCATAATCACTCCTCATATCACATTTTGATCATCAATATAAAGATATCATCATCATCATCGTCGTCGTCATTAGCAGCAGCAGTAGAACCCATGCCATGACAATCACCACCACCATTATATTAATCATTTTCAGAAATCCTTATGTTACATCATTAATATGGTCACATCATCATCAAAGCTCTTTGTGTCACATTATCATCATCATTATCAGCAGCAGCAGCAGTACTGAATGTCATCATCATTATCATCATTAGCAGCAGCAGCAGCAGCAGCATAAAGACATTGGCTTTGTTATCATCATCATCATCATCATCATCATCATCATCATCATCATCATCATCATCATGAATTATTATCATCATCGACAGCAGCAGAACTGAATGTCATCACCACCATCATCATCATCATCATCACAACCATCTTCATCATCATCATCATCATCATCATACTATCGGCAGTGCTCAGCAGTAATGTCATCATTGCCACCATCATCATCATCGGTAGCAACAGAACTCATGTCACCATCATAATCATCATCATAGTTCGTCAAGTCACATCGTCATCATCACCATCATCATTCATAGCAGCAGAGCTTATTTTCATCACCACCATCACTATCATCTTCTTCATCACGATAATCATTATCATCCACGGCATCAACAGAACTCATGGCACCACCATCATCAACAACATTATCATATCTCCTCGTGTCACATCATCATCATGGTGACATCATTATCATATCTCCTCGTGTCCAACATCATCATCATGGTGACATCGATTCGTCATAATATCTATTCATGTCACATCATCATCATCATCATCATCATCATCATCATCATTATATCTCCTCATGTTATATCATCATCATCATGGTGACATCATCATCATCATCGGCAGCAGCAGAATTGAATGTCATCATCATCATTATTATTGTCATCATCTCCACCAGATCATCATGCCACATCATCATTGACATAGTGTCATCATCACAAAACAAACTTCTACCATGACCAGCTATTTCCCTTGACTTGCAATTGACAGATTAACCATTGTTGAAGTCATTAATTTTATTCATTGAATTCACAATTAATTTGAAAAAAAAAATAAAAATAAAACCTTTGTTTTAGAAATAATTTAAATGTATTTAAAATTATTGTTGAACATATAAAAATTGTCCAAGTGAGCTTCAAAAGCCTGAATTGGTATAAACCATAAGCCAATAATCTGTACCTCCCAATTACAGAAGTTGTCCAGGCAACTGCCTCTTTCAAAAAAGTTTGTTGACAAGAATTGTGTACAAAAGGGGGAAATATTTCTGAATACGATTAATTATAAATTATTTGATTATTATTTAGACAACTAAAATGTTACAATAAAATTACTTTGAATTTAAGAGAAACTGTAAGAGGAGTTGAGTTCACAAAGTAGGTACCCCCATTCTAATACTTGCTAAAAAGTGACTAAGTTTTAAAGTATGGAAAAATGGAGAAAAAATCTTGAAATATTTCCATAAAGTCAGGTGCACATCTTCAATATATATATAAACATTCTTTGAAATTTCAAGGCTTTTGGATGAAAACTGTAAGAGGAGTTGAGTTCACAAAGTAGGTACCCCCATTCAAATACTTGCTAAAAAGTGACTAAGTTTTAAAGTCTGGAAAAATGGGGGGAAAATCTTGAAATATTTCCATAAAGTCAGGTCACATCCTCAATATATATATTAACATTCTGTGAAGTTTCAATCTTTTTGGTTGAAATCTGTAAGAGGAATTGAGTTCACAAAGTAGGTACCCCCATTCAAAAACTTGCTAAAAAGTGACTAAGTTTCAAAGTCTTGAAAAATGGGGGAAAAAATCTTGAAATATTTCCATAAAGTCAGGTGCTCATCCTCAATATATATAGAAACATCCTGTGAAGTTTCAAGGTTTTTGGTTGAAAACTGTAAGAGAAGTTGAGTTCACAAAATTGGTACCCTATTTTCCCCGCCCTTAGTTACTGTTCTACTACACCAACGGTGCTCTAAAAATCGGAAGAACTTAAGAAAGCACAACGTTTCAGTTTTCCGGCATGTCCAGAGTTCACATCATATTTGTTTATTTTATGTGAAATAAAGTAATATGGCTTCATGAAAAGAAATCAAAGGTTGTAAAAACCATGGATTAAACTACTGACAACAACTTTAATCGGATATCCACTGTAAAAACGATCTAATATGGACTTGTAACAAGGTAAATAAATTTTATCTAAAAAATGAAACATCGTTTTTTTCCAGTTTTGTTTAGATTTTGATTTCAAGTTGTTCTTTCTTGCGATTTATTTTGTTGATTGAAAATAAACAACTGGAAAAGGTATTTAAATGAATATTGATGATGAAATTGTCTGTCTTCGGAGACATATGGTGAGAAGTGGAGTGTGTGCGGAAGATCGGAAGTATGTAGCAGAGATTCGAGAATAAAGCATGTCGTTTTTATATTAAACTGATAACTGAAAAGGACAGGGTGTCATGATCATTTTAAAAGGGGCAAGGGTGTACTGGACTGAAAAGGCCAGTCACTACGCTACGTGAATACATTTGAGCAGGGTCATCGGGTGTTAAATGCAGGCGTGCCCACAAACACATGGCTAATTTGCATACGAACTACGGTATCGATATCCTACACAACTTCACGAGTCACAAACAATTTATAAACATAGCCAATAACTTGTAAATAAACTTCTCTTTTAGTTTCGTATCACATTTTTGGGAATCTTTGATTTCTATTTTTTTGTTATGCATAATTTCGCTACCAGCAAACTGACAGGAATGTATTTCAATACCCAATGAAAGCGGAAAATCCTCGTGACGTTATGATGAATATTAATTAATGAACCAGGTCGGGATATCCCAAACACGAAATATTATTGACAATCATTTTTTAAAAATATATAGGCTATATAATTTAGCATCAAATGTGATCAATGTTTAAAGTTATTTAACTTAATAACTGTTTAATGAGCATACTTTGTGTTTATTTATCGATGTCACTTTTCGTAAATTAAAAAAATCCAATATGGCGGCGACTGCATACAGCACTGTAGGTCAAAAAGAAGAACGTCGGCACGAACTGACAAGATCGTCATTTTTGTTGGGTTTTCCGAGGGGCGTATATTTAATAGATTTTTTTGGTTTTTATTTTAAAATTATCATACAAAAATGAAGAAATAAATTATATATCCAGCAAAAACAATTACGGACTAATACGCGTATGAATACATTTCAGATCGGCACATGTGTACATGATGAAAACATTGCTTTCGTAACTATCCGGGAGAGCCAATCACTCAGATTATAGTTTATACATACCTGGGATACCGTATATGGAAATTCCCGTAATTTCAGTCGAAAGGAAGGATTTGATTGGCTGTCAAGGTGAAATGAGAGCGGCGCTAAATACGAAAAAATCCAACGATCGCTATAAAGCATTCAGCATGGCTGATGCTTTAAAAACAAAGTGGTTATTTTTGTGTAGCATTTATTACACATAGACTGAGATAATCCGTTCATAGACTGAGATAATTATACAGAAAAGTTACAGTGGCAACTGCCCCACGAACTTTCATACCCGTGAATAAGTTCCAGTGTCTGAACCGCGAAATTTTTCCCCCGCAGAATTAAACAACTATACAATACATGTGGTGTATTAAGGTTCATGTAGAGGTATAAAATTCATATGAGGTTCATAGTAATAACAAAGCGGTAATTTTCGTAGCAAAATATAAGAATCCACAGGAAACGTGATCTTGTGAAGACGTTTAACCATAAAGAGCTCCACTACGGAAGGACATTTAAGTCACTGATCAAATTCCAATAAACGCTTAGTTTACTGAAAGTTTATTTAGCCCAAGTGTTTTTATAGCTTTACATTATGGAACAGATCAAGAGTAAAATTTAATGTCACCCCTTAAAAGATCAATGCTGAGGACAGATTGTAATATACAAATAATGAAATATATTAAACTAATTTGTCTGTCAATTTTCGAGGGCAATATTAATTCGTGATCCTCTCTTAAGGGCTATGGTAAATTAATTTCTTTTTATCTTGTGAATAGGAATTCATAATGATGAATACATTGATGCAAAAATCGTCCGAACAACAGCAACATATTTGGATGACATTTTCTGCTGTTGTCCTGCCCAGCCCAATGTTTCCTGTTTTAGCATAGGCTCATCATAAATTTAAAATCCAATGAAAATTTTAATATATATGCTTTATATGCCCTTAATGCCTCTTTTTGTTCTTGATCCGTCAATACCTTAAAGGTTCCTTATCAAAAGAAACATTTCAAAAGATAATTGAAGTGTCCGGTTTGTAGAAATAAGCGAGGACATAAAAATCTAACAGGTGTTCAGACAACAATAACAGAACATGTTTCCTGTTATCTGGTACATTACACTCGGCAAACCTCGGTCGAATTCGGAAAAAATATATGTTCATTCCCACGTCATGTGACCGAATTCGGCCTTGGTTTGACGACTATGTCACTTGTCACATGATTCAAGACAGTCTGAGACACTTTCCCTATCTAAGAGTCAATGCCCATGTACAATATATCAAAAATGTCGATATAATTATATGATCAGGCGATTTTTTAACACAATAAACCTTTGAATAAATGACGTATTTTGAGAAATGCGCATGCACTAAATATAGCTTGTGACATATGTATTTTGATATAAATATTTTTGATAATTTGAATAGTCCTATTTTTACATCGAGTTAGCCAGGTTTCCTGAAGGTTACTGTATCAACACTTTTGAAATACATTAAATTTCATTGTAACACAAGGTCAGGAACCACATATTTAAATTTAGGTCCAGGCACTACTGATGTGAAATTATATTCCAAAACGTCCGTCTAGTGTTGTAAAATTAAAACTGGTATACTGGTACCGATCTAAACAGCAAAGTTTTCTAAAACAATGATTTAAATACGAAACGGCGGCGTTAAATTTGTTACAAAAAGAAGCAATAAAGTTTTAAAGCACGTTCATGAGTAAATGGACATGATGAGCAAGGTTGCAATAAAAAACAAACATACTTATCCATGTCCGAATCACAATCCAGAAGCAAAGTAGAAACTTTGGAACTGACAAGTTAGGTTAGACAAGATATTCAAAGCTTCAAAAAATAAAAAAAGCTAAAATGCAACATGTATTGTTGTTTGATGGTTCAGGAGACCAATATGAAACTACTTTAAGAATCGTTTCTACTAGCTAGGGGAGTTCAATTCTGGTTTCAAAGCAGGAATATATTTAAGCAGTTGTAAGCCTATTAAAGATAAAAAGTGCTTTTTCTTTTTTGTTGCTGTTTTTGTGTATCATAACCATGTTCTTGTCAACCTGACAATTCCATCACAGATTACTTACTGCATGTTAAATGAGTCACATTTTGAATCATTGTATGTCATCTTAACTGAAGTGAATATTACTGTTTATGTATCTTAAAATGGGTAAATTTAATATTTTACTAACATATATGGTGCATTATAAGTTATACAGGGCTTTGGCAGGTTACACGGCCCCATGTACCCCGTCAAAGATGTATGTACATACATCTTTGACGGGGTACATGGGCCGTTAACCTGCTAAAGCCTTGTATAACGTTTTTGTCACCCTTCAAAGCGTAACCAGTTGGATCTTTTTAACTTCCATTTCGAATTTTGTGTGACTTGCGTACGTCGTCGCCATGTTTGTTCACTGTAACTAGACGTCAGCGATGTACGAGTTACTTCCCTTTTACCGCTAAACGTCGCGTGCCTTCATGTACCCCGGCAGATTTCCGAACATAGTTCCATGTACCCCGGCAAGTTAACCAATCGCTATGCGAGAAATTTCTTTGAAGGGTGACAAAGTTTGATATAGCCGACAATTGTTTCTCAACCAATATACTGGCTCTTGAATGTCAAGCATTTATATATTTACTTATTAAATACGTCTACTGGCATACATGGTCCCAACAATATCCATGGGTTCCTTCATAAAACAGGTCAAAGATGATTTTTTGAGGACCCTACACCTACACGCACAAAGCCTTTATCTTTTGGACAAGGTTATGAATAGTTACAGAAAAAGAACATTGGTCTGTCTGTTTGACTTTTAATTTTAATAGTTATGAATCTAAATTTTACAGCACTAGACGACCGTTTCGGAATGCAATTCCTCATCAGTAGTGCTTGGACCAAAATTTGAAACCAAAATGTTTTTGAAAAGATACACAAAGGACCAAAATATATTTAGCCAATTTTAGCTAAGAAAATCCTTTGCATGAGTGAGTATACCTTAGTTTTTGAGGAATTTCAGTCTTTAAAAATCAATTGGTTATTTCGTCTACATTATGGGAAACACTTATTTCAAAAAGTGAACATTGTCTTTAACTGCGAATCATAACACTAATATAATGGCTGTATCATCCTATATGAATATTCATTATAAAAGGTCAAGCGGACAGGCCAATGTTGTTTACCTATACATGTAACATGCAGTTTTTTTTTTAAAAAAAGGAAGTGTTTTGGTCGCCAGGCGCAAGATTGGAGGCAATATGCTAAGTAGAAAACTATGCTGAAAGCTATAAGCTTAGTAAAATATTAGTTCAAGGTCGCTTTAATATTGTACAACCGACATCACATTATGAGAATCAAAACCTTGTGTTTATACATGCTCTCCTACTGGTTAAGATTGAATCCGTTTCCTGATAATTCCCTTAGTCGAAATTATCTCCCCTGGTTCTAGTGATTTCTTCAAACGTGTTAAATATTACTGCCTTGCCTATAGTTGCCTGGTTATTCCCACATTCCCAAACGATTTTTGGGATGTTTCAAGTTTCAATACGCCATATTATTCCGATCATATGTCCATCACGATTTTAAGGAGCTCTGGTACAGTAATAATCTGCAGTATTACAAATCGCGTCAAATGACATCATGGTACAGTTGGTTATTTGGAGTTCCCGGTGGGAATTTTAGTGCTCTGATGTCATAATGCGGCGACTATTATCACAACGCAAAATCAAATATTTAAGGCGACACTTACAGATCTTATTACTTTCACATATATACTTTTTGTGATCTCTCTTAAAATCGTTAACCACTTCCCTAAATAGTATTTTCTCTACTGTGGTGCTCTGTCATATGTTTAATGCCTAGATAGTTTAATTCTTTTAGAAAATACTTTTCTTCTCTCAAGCGCCAACTTCCACTAATTGTCGTTTTTAATGTCCTTGTTATTTTTATTTTTGCTTTTTTGGTATATTTGTTGAGTTCTCCTTCCTTAAAGATGTATACCCCCTAAATCAAGGAGCTCTCCATGTGATTACACTTTTGGCAAATTCGCCGATTCTTTCTGTCAAATTACAATCTCCGCCGAGATGTATCGATTCCCCTGTCCCTCAAGGTTTAATCTTTCCTTATTAAGTGTGGTCTAAGGATCTAAGTACTCTTGACAACTTCACCTATTCCTCATCGCAATGGTTAATCACCTCTAACTGTGGCGTTTCCCATGTCCTTGTCCTCTTGGTATATTGACTACTTTCCATTCAAAAAAGATGTAATCTCCCCAATTAGGGCATTCTATGTACTTTTACCCTTCCCCTAATATGTAATCACCAATTGTGACGTCCTGGATGTCTTCCTAGCAAATTCACTGATTTCCAATCTTTCAATACTTTGTTAAGTAATAATTAAGTAAGTAGTTGGAATCGCTCGACAATTCTTTTCAGTGCGATATCTTAAAATGGTATCTCATTGAAATGATGCAAAAATTCTACAAACTATCACAGTATCCTGAAAAAGGTACAGCCTGAAGTTGCAAATATTGACATATCAGTGACCTCGAAATGGTATGGCATTTAGTTGTAGATATTGGCATGTCAGCGTCCTCGAAATGGTATGGCATTTAGTTGTAGATATTGGCATGTCAGTGCCCTCAAAATGGTACGGCATTTAGTTGTAAATATTGGCATATCAATGACCTCGAAATGATACATTTAATTGCAGATACTGCCCTGTATGGCATCAAATTGTAATTGTACGGCATTTAGTTGTAGATAATAGTAATAACTGTAACTTAATTCCATGACCATAAGAAGCATTTATAATATCAAGCATTTGCAAATGAAAATAAATTATATAAAACAAGCTTAAAAGCTGCAAATAAATAAGTAAAAAGCAAAATAGCAAATAAAAAGTTAAAATGATATTTTATTAAACTAGTTTTGGTAATACATAGATGTTGCAAACTCATGCATAAGGTAAAACTAGATTAATGATCAGTATATGTTGCCTTGTAGCTTGACCAGTCGAATTACAATTACAGTAATAAGTTAATAAAGGAAGGTCAAGAGGGCAATAGTAATAACCTAGTACAACTGTATCATCAACATAATTAACGGATTGCCGGGCACGCCCACAGTGTTCCGACAAAGGCAGGCATGCTTGAATTACACACAAAAAAGAACGAAAACTCGGCCTGAATTGTGCCATTTAATGACGTCACTGATATTAGTACGTCATTAGTTGCCGTGACGCCGCTTTGATACCGTGAAAGCGGTCTTTGTCGGAACATTGTGGGCGTGGCCGGCAATACGTCAATTAATTTGAACATAAAACTTACTAAAATGCACCCACGTTAATTTTATACTATTTTGGTCAATTTACGCAATATTCTGCTTTCTCTCAGAAATTCTTAATAGCGTATCACTGAAATCAAGATTAGACCAGAGAAATATATTTTAATCTAATAAATTAATAGACATATATTTGCGATTTTCAGTCATGATAATAATGGAAGTTTAAAAGAAATATACGTGATTAATGATGTTCTATAATTAATAGTGGCGACATAATAAGCAGAAACGTTCGTTCTCTAGCGTGAAATTGTAGCTAAAAACTAACATTTTATTCTGTGGCCTGAAGACTATTTTCAATGCTAAGCAAATTGAAAACATGCACTTTTTCAAAATAAGTTAAAATATAAGATTTTAATGCCAGAACCTAAAAAACATACAAAAGCAAGCATCATTTGATAAGCTGGTCTGCAATAGTGTCTACGAGCCACATCAAGTGACATGAGTAGTTTGCAATTTCCGGGTACAAGACTAAACAGCATGTAAAATGACATGTAACAATACATATGTTGATGTAACCAATGGCAACGTTTAGTCTCTTATGTCAAATTGCGGGAAATATTTCCATATCCGGGTAAAAAGTCAAAAGATTTTAGATGCCACTTGCAAACCCTGTAGGCAAGATAATGCAAAAGCGTAAATAAGGCTGTGCAAAATAAACCAAATGAAAACTAATTATATTTTACTAATCAGCAATTGTACATAATATTAGCAAATAAGAAAGACAATGAAATCTTAAATCCTATGACTACATGGTGTTTCAAATTATAAGCCCTTTTTATTGTAATAAAAGTGACAAGTATCTTTCCATTTCTGGTAGTAACAATTGTTATTTGCTACTAATTTCTGCGAAACTATTTCAAAGAGTAACCTAATTCAGCAAATTTGTGAAAAAATACTTGATAAAAAAAGATTAAACTTTCGTAAATTTGGGAAAGTTGAATACTAATACTTTTAAATATGTGGAAACCTAGCTTAAATGTCATTTTCAAACTGCTTCATATAATACTTAAATAAATAATTTAAAATACTATTTTCAATACTATAGCTGTATCTTTGTATCGTCAAAGATATTGTAAATATGTCAAAGAAATTTTAAAACACCCTGTAACCCCTGACAAAGTAACTTTTCTAACATGAATCGCTTATGTTTTCTAATGTTTACACACTATAAATCTAAACTGAATGTAAGTTAAGTCACAGTTAAAACAAACTGTTGCCATACAATGTATAAAAGATCAACCAATGTTTAGCAGTAATGGTGGAAATACATTTTATACCAGTTTTAATTTTTCATTACTAGACTGTCGTTTCGGAATATAATTCCTCATCAGTAGAACTGACCAAAATTGTGAAACCAAATTTTTGTTCAAGAAGATACAAAACTACCCAAAGGACCAAAATATATTTACCCAAATGAATAAATTTTATGCACTGCTTGTGATGTAATGCTGAAACCAATGGGAGGAATCAATGTACTGATTTTGATGTAATAGTAAAGTCAGTAGACCTATTAATGCCCAAATTGTAATGGTAGAACCATCGTCTCAGATACATGCACTGCTTATGCTGTAATTGTGAAATGGATGCGCCAAATAAATGAACTACCCAGGATGCAATGATGAACCAATGAATCAAATAAAAAATGTAAAAATTTTGTTGTAATGCTGATTACAACACACTTAACAGTGCCTTAGTCGTAATGAAGTAACCATTGGACCAAATATATGTACATGACATTGTATTGCCCGAATTGAAATATTGAAACCATTTGACCAAATATTGATAAAACCCCAAGTTGTATTGAAAAACCAATGTACCCTATAAATATATGAACTGATTATGTTGTAAAGACAAAACCAGTGGCCCAAAAAAATGTGCCACCCAGGATGCAATGATGAATCCAATTGACAAAATATAATATGTACTGATTTTGTTTTAATAGTGAAAACAGCAGACATACTAATGCCCAGGATGTAATGATGAAACCAATGGACCAAATGTATATACTGCCCAAGTTGAAATGATGAAACCAATGGACCAAATATATGTACTGCCCAAGTTGTAATGATGAAACTAATGGACCTAATATAGGTTCTGCCCAAGTTGAAATGTTGAAACCAATGGACCAAATATACCTACTACCGAAGTTGTAATGATGAAACTAATGGACCTAATATAGGTTCTACCCAAATTGAAATATTGAATCCAATGGACCTAATGTATCTGCTACCCAAGTTGTAATGAAGAAAAAAACTGGACCAAATATATGTACTGTCCAAGTTGAAATGTTAAAACCAACACACCAATTATATGTTCTGTCCAAGTTGTAATGATGAAACTAATAGACCAAATATAGTTATTGCCCAAGTTAAAATTAATGAACCTAATACAGGCATTGCCAAAGTTGTAATGTGAAAGCAATGGACATGTTAATTTTCCCCAACTGAAATGGCTAAACCAATGAACTAAATATTTTGCTTATGTTGCAATGGTTAGACAAATAAATCTATTTATGCCAAAGTAGTAATAGTGAAATGTGAAAACAAGGAACATGTTAATCAACTGGGAAACTCTTCAGTATTTAAGTTAAGAAAATACAACTTACATTAATCCATGAATAACCAATAATTTAACAGGGCCAAGTTGCACAGACCTTATTTAAAGTTTATTATCAATTAAACCACAATTAGCAATAAGCATTGTGTTAATAAGTTTAATTAATAATCAAATTTAATTAAGCTTTGTGCAACTGAGCCCAGAATACCATTCCAAAAAGTAAGTCACACATTTTCAAAGGTTTATAATGCCGTGACCAGGATCTAGATAATATCTTCAGAAGTGGTCATTAAAAGTTCTTAAATAATCTACACACATTCAATCTAGACATGTCTCATTCAGGTCAAACTAATGAAAATATATTTAAATTAGTTGGTGATTTTTCCTGAGTTGTACAAAATTGTGCGCTTAGGTTTTCATTTTAAGCATATTTCATTTACTGCAACCACAAGCATGTATTGATACATTAAAACTTGTATAATGTCCATATATATCAGAGATTTGTCTTTTCTGGGATGGTTAGATTGGTAGAATGAGTTCTTATGACTCAGTAGAGATCATTTTCTTAATGGGGGGTTGAAAGGTGGGGAAAACAACAAAACACTAACCACTAACCTTAGGAAAGCTTTTTAGAGGGAATGAGTTGAGACTCCTAAGGGCAAGTTGAAGATAATTTGGGTTATGGTGTGTTACGCCCAAGCATTTGTTCACATACATGAATATGGTTAGTTATGGGATGGTGAAGGAATCAGTATTGTGTGGAAAACCCCCTCCAATATTTCACAAGTGATCTAGGATCTGTTAATAGGTGGTTAGGGGCACTGTAGGCTGGCACTTTAGCAACTTTGCCACTGAGTTGTATAAAAAAATATTGTGTCAAAAACCTATATCAACAATAAAGTTTCAAAGAAAATGAAGGTTTGTTGGTTGGTTGAATGTTGCTTAACGTCACATCAGCAATGTTTCAGCTATTTGCGACGAGACCTAATTTGTTAATCCCTATGGATTAATCTATGAAGAAGTTCGTATATGCATGTTAAGTGCGAGTGTTGTATTGTACTAGCACGCACTCAGGGCGACTTTAATGTGCTAGTTCACAGAGTCAGTACGCCGCAGACAAGCGTACCACTCCCCCAGTCACATTATACTGATACCAGGTGAACCAGTAAAGGCCAAAGGCAAGGAAATTCCCACGTGTGGTCTGAGCGGGACTGGAACTCACAGTGGTGAGAGACCCAGGATTTGTAGACTGACGTCTTAGGCCATTAGGCCACCGCACCATCAAAAGAAAATGAAGGACAATATAATCAGGTTTTACTGTATCGTACATGATGTGGACCATATTTCTTGCATACTTATTTCTCTGTTACAATATTATTATGTGTTACTACAAACCAACTAAAATCATTCTTATCTTGTATTTCAATCTTAAATATAATAAACATTGGACTTAACCAGAGAACCACATGATACAGTGTGTCAAGTTTGACCTTTAATTTGAATATTAGATTGGGCTAATAGACTGTGTGATTTAGGTAAGATAACATGTTTCATTACCATAAAACCCAATATCCAGTATTACTATAACTCTTTATATATCAACTTTATACATATTAAACGATGGAAATGCCTGTTTGGATATTCAAATTAAAAGTCAAACTTGACACAGTTTATCCCATAATATCTAGGTGAACCCCATTGTTTCTAGTCAATATAGAAGAGCATTGATGCCTCTTCCCCGTAAAATCAATGTTACTGTGAAATTCGTAACTTTCGTGGTTCTAAGAAAACACCAGTGTGAGGTGATATGTTTGTGATTTGTTTGTACCAATTGCAATAATCATACAATAGTTCCTTAAAATATAATTTTGTGGGTTACAAAAATTGAATCACCATGGAAATTTGATTCCATAATATTCCAGGAACTTGAGAAAAAGAACCAGAATAAAACAATTAACATGGTTTTCTTGTAAAAACATTATTTCTAAAATGTATAGCATAAGACAATTTAAAACTGTTCAATAAAAAAAGTTTTGAGGTATGGATCATGTGGTACCCTGGTGAATCCAATTTACAGATTTACAGATGACAGACAACCAATACTAAAAATAGCTTCCAATGTTAAAAACAATATATACTTAAAAATTAACAAGAACATTGGTGTCGTACAAAGGTGGATCACAATCAATGTGGTTAGTTCTAAGATTGGTAATGGATTGGGGAGTTGGGATATTGGATTGAGTGGATCTGGGCCTTGTTACCTTACAAAGGCTGTTTACATACATCAATGTGGCTAGTTCTGAGATTGGTAATGGATAAGGAGGATTGGGAGTTGGGATATTGGATTGAGTGGATCTGGGCCTTGTTACCTTACAAAAGCTGTTCACATACATCAATGTGGCTAGTTCTGAGATTGGTAATGGATAAGGAGGATTGGGGAGTTGGGATATTGGATTGGGTGGATCAGGGATTTTTCTAACCTTTTGGTTAAAATTTTACTAAAAAGTAGCATGTACTATTCCTGACAATGGAAAGAACCTTTTCATGATTTTTATCAAATCACGAATCACACTTACAATGTCTTGATAAATTTTCTTAACAAATACAATATAATAAATAATGGTGTGAATGAGGTATCTGTTTGAAAGCAGAAATAGCATCATGGCAACCAAAACATCAGTGGCTACCACGTAAGCAACCATAACATCAATAGCAATCACCATAGCAACCAAAACATCAGTGGCTACCACATAAGCAACCATAACATCAATAGCAATCACCATAGCAACCATAACATCAATGGCTACTAATATAGCAACCAACCGTAAAATCAATGGATACAATCATGTTAACCATAACAACAATATCAATCACCATAGCAACCAAAAACATCAATAGGTAGTATTGTGTACCATAGTTACCAAGGCAACTTTGTTTACAATCTTAGCAACCATGATACGAATGATTGCCATCACGGCAACCACTATATCAATGGCCTCCATCATAGCAACCATGACACTTATGATAGCTATCATCATAGCATCAATGATTACCATGTAAGCAACCATGACACCAATGACTACCATCAAAGCATCAATTACATCAATGACTAACACCATAGCAACTAAAACATTAATTACTACAATCATGGCTACCATTATAGTTACCATGACACCAATGGCTACCATCATAGAAACCATGATATCAATGTCTACCATCATAGTTACCATGACATCAATTGCTACAATCATGGCTACCATCACATCCATATTGACCATCAATAAAGAATATTTGTAAAATACCCATGTGTATAAACCTACATAAAATCAAACATATGATATACCTATGTTTCAATTCCTGGTTGCAAAAATTGACAATAACTATGAATTTTTGAGAAATTGTTTTGAAACATAACCTATTTTAGAATACTTGTGGAAAATCTTTTTTAAAAAACTATATATTTCATATATTTGGAAAATTTGGCAATTTATGTTTTCATTCCTGGTTGCAAAAATCGACAATGGCTATAAATTTCTGAGAAATTCTGTCAAAACAAAATCTGTTTTAGCAAATTTGTGGAAAAAATGCTTTTAAAAAAGAATTTTATTTCATACATTTTGAAAACTTGGCTTCTAAATTGTGAAAACCAGTATATTTTCACACATTTCAGAAATTTTGCAACAAATACTTTCATTTTAAATTGGTGAAAATCTAGATACCAATGATCTAATTTGTGGTGTCATGATATTAAAATGTTTGATGAAAAAACTTCAAAATGAAAAATCACCTACAAAATGTAATAAAGAATAAGCTTCACCACTAATGCAATGTGTAATACTTTAAAACATTCATGTCACAATTTTACAAAACATGGTACCCTCAGTATTACAAGAAAACATCAATCTTAGTCATTTTCAATACAACTAACAGTATCACAGTCAAACCTGCCTTAAAGGACACCTCAATATAAGGACCACTTACTTATAAAGGCCAGTATTTTATCTGATTGTTCTTTATTTATGCTATTTGAACATGTATATTATAAAAGTGGCCTGCTTATAAAGCCCATACTTATTGTTTCCCTTAGGTGCCTTTAATAGGCAGGTTTGACTATAGTTTTACAGTCAAACGTGCCTTAAAGGACAAATATATATAAGGGTTACTTGCTTTTAAAGGCTAGTAATTTTTCCAAACTGTTCTTCATTAATGGTATAAAGGCCACCTGCCCATAAAGGCCACTGTTATTGTTTCCCTTGGGTGGTCTTAATAGACAGTTTGATTAGTTCTAGTTAAACCTGCCTTTTAAGTTTGCCTTTATATTAAAGCCACTTGTTTTTCAAGGACAGTAAAATTTCTTCCTAATTGCTCTTTATTCATGCTTTTTGGTCCTCTATATAAAGACCACCAGCTCATAAAGGCAAATATTGTTTCCCTCGAGTGGTCTTTATAGATAGGTTTGACTGCAGTACTAAACAATGTTATGAGGTATCACATAGTATTCTGGTACACTTCTTTTATTTTACCATAAAAATGCTTGTGCAAACCAAAAATATAACCCGTATCGATGGATGCCATTCCTGATGCATTTATGACTGATAACATCGCATACACTGCCATCCATAAATTAATATACAAGTCAAAAACTGATCTTATCATTACAAACTGAAAATCTTCTTAAAAATCAAATTACTAAAAACATCATTGGGCAGAAGCTGAGGGATTTTCAGATAAAATAGTGCTTTAATCTTGAAATATATATATATATTCTACATTTTATAAATATTTTAAGAAAAACAACTTTGTTGTATACATTTAGATCATTTAATTAAGATATCATCTACATATTTTTTTTTAAAAATTTTACCAAATGTAAAATAGCTAATTACAAGAGTAGTCTTTCAGATAAGACTCAAAACCAAGATCATGTGTCCCAGTGCAAGCTAAAGACACCTTTGTAGAGATCTAAAACGAGTTGGTCACCTTTGGGAGCTACAGAGGATGCTTACAACTAGAAGCGATTGAAACTAAGACAAAAAGATATTATTTAAGTTTTATGGATGGCAGTGTAGCAACCAACCAATAATGTAATTATTCATCCAAGGCAGACAATTATATTGTACAGCATTCACAAAGAACACTTTACCTGTTTTTGAGGTAGTCATTCATATGTAACTTAATGGATCATTCAAAGTTCAAAAATCTAAAGCACAGCCATTTCAGTAAATTTTACATAAGGTAGCAAATGTGCTCATGTAGGTAGCAAATATGGAGTAATATGTATTGCAAAAGATTTTCTTAATACTGTATTGTTGCTTTTATTCAGTGGGGATTTAATTTCGCTATTTTCAAAATGAAAAAATTGCAGTGACCTGGGCTCCAGAAGGAAAAAGAAAGAGAGGAAGACCAAGAGAGACCTGGTGAAGAACAATAGAGAAAGAAAGAAATGATATGGGCTGGCCAAGTTGGAGAACGGCAGAGAACAAAGCCTCAAATAGGACAAAGTGGAGAGATCTGTGCCTCGCCTGATGCTCCACTAGGAGCGAAGAGGATAGGTAGGTATATTCACAGTTTGACTTAATAACGCCAAATTAAATACCAAGTGCATATATTTTCATGTAGCATTCATTAAATGTAGACTGAGATAATCCATACAGAAAATTGTTAACACTGTTCACTGCATCGCAAAATTTTAAACCTGTGAAGAAGTTCCAGTGTCTAAACCGCGAAATTTTATCCCCGCAGAATTAAACAACTATACAGTATCTAACCTTAGTGGAAGTAGGCGACAAGATTAATCCAAATCCAAACAAGTAGCTGACTTTTGTCGCCTTGCTGGGTTTAACGAAACCACTGATAGCATTTCATTGTAAAACTATTTGCAAACAAGTAAACTGCTCTGGTCAACTTTATCCAGGAGTCTAAAGCTCTAGTCTCCGGTCATTTCTTAATTGAGGTTCTTCTCAACTTAAATTTCAATCTTTTTTTGATAATATGAATAAACATTTTTGACAAAATACAGCCATTACCCACTCAAGTTTGTAAACAAAAGATGGACTAATGGACTAAGGGAGATAACTCAAATAAAGCATTTATGATAAGGTATGGTTCAACAATATTGACCTGGGTTTGTCGACCTTACTGTAAGGGTACACAAGGTTAAAGTTGTTACTGGAAGACAGTGGGGCTGTTTCAAAAGTTATTTACAGTAAATATAAGAAATCAAGAATTTAAAATTTAAAGTTTTCCAAAAATTCTGTTTATCTGTGACCTGTTTTTGTTGTTCTTAGAAAAATCTGGAAAATAAAAAACTGCCTGTCCTGTTTTAAAGAAAAGTAAAAGATTGGATATCTAGTTAAAAAGGTATAGGCAAATGATAATAATGGCCTGTCTGTTTGACCTTCAATCTAAATACTTATTACGGACCAGTACATTTCAGTACAGGGAACAAAGGTGTTTATTTTGTCTACATTTTGGGAAGCATGCATTGTTCATGTATCAACTGTGAATTCTAACACTACCCATGTATTCGATGGATCCTCTTATACAAAGATTACAAATGAAAGGTCAAATAGACAGGTCAGTGTTGTTTGCCTATATCATAATAACTTTTGTTTTGCATGAATCAAAATTTTACTATTCAACCTAAAATTTTCAATTGTGAAAGTAAATCAACAGAATTATGCAACAATTTTTTTTTTTAATTTTCCAATTCAATGAAGCAACTGCTTGCAAAGTATATATTCAGTATATATATTTTTTAATTTTGTGATTCATGAGAATATAGAAAGTAATGCCAAAAATGGGAAAATAAAGACCTCCAAATGTGATTAAGTGACAAGACAGGGAAGGTCATTTACATAAGAGGTCAAAGGGCAAAGGTCATGTTGCCTGGTTAGACATGTCAAGCTACAGGTAACAGTGGTACAAGACAACAAAATAAAGGGAGATAATCCCTAAAATACTGAACGTAATTCTATTAGTCACTAAAAACTTTATCACTTCTCTTTTAAAAATGTCTTCGAAACTTTCTCGTCATCAAAGTTGACGTGAAGCGTTGTGCAAATGGCTGAGGTTAGATTCATTCGCTGTGGTGCTTTAGCGTATTTCGTCCAGTCGTCCAAGTTTGTGTCATAGATCCAAACTTCATCTTCTGTTGCGTTGTGATGTTCGTGGCCAAGAGAGAGAATCTGTCCATCAAAGTTAATATAATGACCAACAGATCTTCCGCTAAGGGTGGATGAAAACATTGTCCATTGATTTGTTTGAAAATTGAAACATTCTATTGGTATTTGTCCGTGTAAGGGCACTCCCTGTCGAGGAATTCCGCCTAGAACATACATTTTATTCCTAAATGACACCATATCATGAAGACGCCGGGCGTAAAACATACCTGGTAAAGACTCGTACCTGTGGGTCGATGGATGATAATACATAAAGGTATTGGTCGCTTGTCTGTCTTGTCCAGAGACACCACCTGATAAATAGATTTTGTCCCCTGAGATTACAGCTGCCAGCGAGTGAAGTGGCATCGGCAAGGACACCACATCCCCCCACATATTAGTGGCAACATTATAACACTCCACTGAGTCTAGCACTGCAAACTGTTCTGTTGATCCACCAAACGCGTACAAACACTGATTATAAGAAACGAGTGCGAAATCCATTCGCAGTCGTCTCATTGGTCGAAGTTCCTGACCAACTAAATGTCTTGGATCAAACCTGAACAATGAACTCATTAAAGTACCCCCTCCGAAATCCACAACCCTGCAAATATATCCAAAATTATCACAAACGGTTAATCTGCAGTCACGACTACCATTCACATCGGAAAATAAACGGTAAAATATTCCCGACGTGTGATCATAGGTAGTTATCTGAAACGGCATATAGGAATTTCCATGATGCACTAGCACTAAGGAGGGAATGTCGTTTCTAACTCTCGACGACTCCTCAATTATCGGATGACCTTCCTTACAGTCTAAATGGTATTTGAAACCACGAGCTACATACTGAATTGCACTGGGACATCTTTTGACCAGTTCGCTCTCCTGTACTGACGACAGTTCCATTTCCGACATGAGACAGAATCGCACATGATTAAGAACAACGTGACCATCGTTCACGATTCTATTTGGAGCATATCTGAACCATTTCTCTACGCATTGAAATAGTTTAAATTCAGAACTAATTCTTACCGAATTTTCCGATATATATTTTGTTAAAGTAGCCACATCTAATTTTAAAAAATTCTGTGTTGAACTATATTCTTGGAAATTTGTTAAAATCATATGTGACCAATGAACAAGAACCTTCTCTAGTGAGTATGTGTCCGCTATTGCCAAAAAATCTTCAGCGTTTTCGAACGTCATTAACGATTTTATATAACTACTGCACAGATCTAACGCTGACGAGACCTGCAGGTGACTAGCTGTGTTAATTATCTCCGTGAGATTATCAAAATGAAGAGCCAGGTCTCCGCTATATATAAATTCTATCACATGTTGAAGACCGTCTGCCGTAACTCCTTTCAAATCCACTATATCTTTTTTACTCTCGGCCATGACACCCCGGAACATGACCCGAAAATAATCACTGGTGGCGGCCAGTAATGCTTTGTGAACCTGGAAAATTGAAAAAACAAAATAATCACTGGTGGCGGCTAGTAATGCTTTGTGAACCTGGAAAATTGAAAAAACAAAATAATCACTGGTGGCGGCCAGTAATGCTTTGTGAACCTGGAAAATTGAAAAAAAAACTAATCACTGGTGGCGGCCAGTAATGCTTTGTGAACCTGGAAAATTGAAAAAAAAAACAAAATAATCACTGGTGGCGGCCAGTAATGCTTTGTGAATCTGGAAAATTGAAAAAAAAAACCAATATTTTACTGTAAATCAGTTACTTTTTGAGAGAATTATAATTTTAAGAGTTGAGTTGCATTGAGTTGAGTATTGGTTTAACGTCTCAGTCAAGAATATTTCACTTATATGGAGACATCGCCAACTATTGGTGAAGGTCAGAATTTTTTTCTGTGCATTCCACTGGTGGGATTATACAACAGGGTTCTTTTTCACGCCAACCCTACCATATGCATGCACTTTATACCACTTACGTACCAAGGCCCCCATTTGAGATAGGATTGCTGTGATATAAAACATACCTCAAATGTTCTGCCCTCTGCAGAGACCTTAAATTCACAGAATTCATTATTGTTCCTAAGAGCGTTCAGTCTATGCATTACAGAATCTCCATACATCGTATACTTTTGCATGCACTCTATGGTTCTGTCAGTTCGCTTATCAAAGGGTGGTGGTTTTCCCAGGGCACTTTAGATTCCTACATCATCTCTGAACTGACCACATCAATGCAATTTAAAGAATCTTGACTTGGGGGCATCAAACACTATTACTACAACTCGACTTCTCCCCAGATCCATCATCAAACCCCTAGGCCTAAAAAAATTGTTTGCTTTGGGTCACCCGACCCTACCTACAAATTTCGCCCGACCCTGATGTTTTTTTGTTGTTGTTGTCTGACCCGTTCCGGATTGAGAAACATTTGATCTGTATAAAACTTTTAGAGAGCCTTGATAAGCCTAGGCTTGCAATATCCTTGTGTCAACTATTTATTTGTAAGCCGCTTGCTTTGTTGTATAAAGATATATATATATACTATAAACATATTTATTTTCGCAGTGTACTAATTTTCGCTTATTTTGCGGTTGTTTGTGTTGCGCGAAAATTAATACAAAGCGGAAATTATATTTTACTTTTTATGTTATTGAGCATATTTCAAAAACGCGAAAATTTAACTACGCAGATATGTCTAAATATCCTATACCGCGAAAATAAATACACACAGAATTAAATACATTTGCAGTATATATAAAAACAAAACAAAACAAAACCCTACCTAGACTTTTTTTACGTTACCAGAACCAAACCATTTTTTTAAGGCCCTAAAATTTGCTTGAACAAATGGCGTTGATGACTAGAGGAATTTGAATTACTGTATGTGTTAGTGATATGCTGATAGTGATAAATAACATTTACATACCTCAAATGTTCTGCCCTCTGCAGAGACCTTAAAATCACAGAGTTCATTATTGTTCCTCAGTGTGTTTAGTCTATGTATTACGGAATCTCCATATCCTTCTGCATGCACTCTATGGTTCTCTGTCATCTTGGTGTAACAGTTGACATTTTGAGGTCTGTAAAATATTTTTGCACAAATTAAAAAAAAAAAATGGGTCAAAGACTCAATGGGCCGTGTTACCATTAAGTCAGGTGCACATCTTTGATAATCTTTTGATATATACAGTACAAAGTAACAAAGTTTGAAAGTCTGGAAAAATGGGGGAAAGATCCTGAAATATTTCCAAAAAGTCAGGTGCACATCTTCAATATTTATAGAAACATTCTGTGAAGTTTCAATTTTTTTGGTTGAAAACTGTAAGAGGAGTTGAGTTCACAAAATATGTACCCCCTGTTCAAATACTTGCTAAAAAGTGACTAAGTTTGAAAGTCTGGAAAAATGGGGAAAAAATCTTGAAATATTTCCATAAAGTCGGTGCACATCTTCAATATATATAGAAACATTCTGTGAAGTTTGAAGGTTTTTGGTTGAGAACTGTAGGAGGGGTTGAGTTCACAAAGTAGGTCCCCCCATTAAAAAACTTGCTAAAAAGTGACTAAGTTTCAAAGTCTGGAAAAATGGGAATAAAATCTTGAAATATTTCCATAAAGTCAGGTGCACATCTTCAATATATATAGAAACATTCTGTGAAGTTTCAAGGTTTTTGGTTGAAAACTGTAGATGGAGTTGAGTTCACAAAGTAGGTACCCTATTTTCCCCGCCCGCCCGACATTCACAATACTATAAACCAGATTTGCACTCCGTGCAACCCGGCCAATGAAAATGGATGAGTGGGCAGGTGGAGTGAATGGCTGGTTAGTGTGTGGGCATGGAGAGGGGGTAGATGGTGAGTGGACATGTGGAGGGTTGGAGGAGTTGGAGTGAATGGTTCATTAATGAGGCATGCGAGTTTGACTGTTGGTTGGTAAGTGGGTGTGTAGTGAGGTGATGGCTATGTGGTGTGTGAACATGTAAAGGGATGAATGGCTAGATGGTGAGTGGTCATGTGGAGGGTCGATGGCTGGTTGGTAAATGGGTATGTGGAGAGGCGAATGGCTGGTTAATGAGTGGTCATGTGGAGGGGTAGATGACTGGTTGGTCAGTGGTCATATGGAGGAATGAATGTTGATTGGTCATTGGGCAATTGGAGGAGTGAATGACTGGTTGGTGCGTGGTCATGTGGTGATGTTAATGGATGGTTGGTGAATGGTCATATGGAGGGATGGATGGCTGGTTGGTGAGTGGGTATGTGGAGAGGTGAATGGCTGGTTAGCGAGTTAGCAAAGGGGGGGGGGGGTTAATGGCTGGTTGGTGAGTGGCCATGTGGAGAGTTGAGTTGAGTTATGGTGTTTAACACCCCAGTCAAAATTATTTCGCTTATATCGAGATGTCACCAGATATAGGCAAAAGTGCAGAAATTTTGCCTGTGCGTTGCGCTGATGGCATTATACAGCAGGGTTCTTTAGAATGCCAAGCCCACCGTGACATGGGACCTTGTTTATTTTAATTTCCCATCCGAAAAAATCGTGACTTTTATTTCCTAATGGCGAGTGCTTGATAAAAGACAATCACTACAATCACTACTAAAAGACAATCACTACAATCACTACTAAAGTCTTGGGTCAGACCCGGCAGGGGTTTGAACCCACAACCTCCCACTTACGGAGCGAGCACTCTACCAACTGAGCTACCACAGTGGGGGTCATGTGGAGAGGTGAATAGCTGGTTGATGAGTGGTCATGTGGAGGGGTAAATGGCTGTTGGTGAGTAGACATATAGAGGGGTCAATGGCTGGTTGGTGAGTGGTCATGTGGAGGGTGGATGGCTGGTTCGTCAGTGGTATGTGCAAGGGTGAATGGTTGGTTGGTGAGTGGTCATGAGGGGTGAATGGCAGGTTGGTGAATGGTCATGTAGAGGGGTGGATGGCAGGTTGGTGAGTGGTCATGTGGAGGGGGTGAATAGTTGGTTGGTGAGTGGTCATGTGGAGGGGTGAATAGTTGGTTGGTAAATGGTAAAGTGGAGGGGTGGATGGCAGGTTGGTGAGTGGTCATGTGGAGGGGTGAAAGGCTAGAAGGTGAGTAGGTATTTGATATGGTGAAAGGCTGGTTGGTGAGTGGGTATTTGATAGGGTGAAAGGCTGGTTGGTGAGCGGGCATTTGGAGGTGTGAATGACTAGATGGTGAGTGGGTATTTGATAGGGTGAAAGGCTGGTTGGTGAATGGGCATTTGGAGGTGTGAATGGCTGGTTGGTGAGTAGGCATGTGGAAGGGTGAATGAATGGTTGGTGGTGGGCATGTGGAGGGGTGAATAGCAGGTTGGTGAGTGGGCATGTGGAGGGGTAAATGACTGGTTGGTGAGTGGTCATGTGGAGGGGTGAATATCTAGTTGGTGAGTGGTCATGTGGTAAAGTGAATGACTGGTTTGTAATTGGGCAAGAGGAGGGTTGAATGGCAGGTTGGTGAATGGTCATGTGTAGGGGTGAACGACCGGTTGGTGAGTAGTCATATGGAGGGGTGAATAGTTGGTTGGTGAAAAGTCATGTAGAGGGGTGGATGGCAGGCTGGTGAGTGGTCATGTGGAGGGGCGGATGGCAGGTTGGTGATCATGTGGTAAAGTTAATGGTTGGTTGGTGAGTGGTCATGTGGAGGGGTGAACGACCAGTTGGTGATTGGTCATATGGAGGGGTGAATAGCTAGATTGTAAGTGGGTATTTCATAGGGTGAAAGGCTGGTTGGTGAGTGGGCATTTGGATGGGGTGAATGGCTAGTTGATGAGTAGGCATGAGGAGGGGCGAATAAATGGTTGGTGGTGGGCATGTGGAGGGGTAAATGACTGGTTGGTGAGTGGTCATGTGGAGAGGTGAATATCTGGTTGGTGAGTGGTAATGTGGCAAAGTGACTGACTGGTTGGTAATTGGGCATGTGGATGGGGTGAATGGCTGGTTGGTGAGTGGTAATGTGGATGGTTGAACCACTGGTTGGTGAGTGGTCATATGGAGGGGTGAATAGCTGGTTGGTGAGTGGTAATGTGTAGGGGTGAATGGCTGGTTGGTGAGTGGTAATGTGGAGGGGTGAACAACTGGTTGGTGAGTGGTAATGTGGTAAAGTGAATGACAGGTTGGTGAGTGGTCATGTGGAGGGGTGAATAGCTGGTTGGTGAGTGGTCATATGGAGGGGTGAATAGCTGGTTGGTGAGTGGTAATGTGTAGGGGTGAATGGCTGGTTGGTGAGTGGTAATGTGTAGGGGTGAATGGCTGGTTGGTGAGTGGTAATGTGTAGGGGTGAATGGCTGGTTGGTGAGTGGTCATGTTGAATAGTAAAAGGCTGTGTGAGTGTACATGTGATCTTGTGTTTCAAATGGCTGGTTGGTGAGTGGACATGTGGAGGGGTGAACCACTGGTTGGTGAGTGGTCATGTGGAGGGATGAATAGCTGGTTGGTGAGTGGTAATGTGTAGGGGTGAATGGCTGCTTGGTGAGTGGTCATGTTGAATAGTAAAAGGCTGGTTTGTGAGTGTACATGTGATCTTGTGTTTCAAATGGCTGGTTGGTGAGTGGACATGTGATCTTGTGTTTCGAATGGCTGGTTGGTGAGTGGCCATGTGGGGGAGAAAATGGTTGGATGATGAGTAAGCATGTGGAGGGTTGAAGGGCAGATTGGTGTATGGGGATGTTAAAGGATGAATGAAAGTCAGCCCTCAAAGTGGATTTCAAAACTAAGTGGCGAACTGGCCACCAATTTAAAGTTTCAGGTGGCCAGTGAAAACTCCAAGTGGCAAGGCAACCTTTTCTTCCAAATGAATAAAAAAATTAAGACATCTATTAGGTATGGACAGGGATTTATCAAGGCCTTATTTAGGGCCGAAATTCGGTCCCTTTCCCAATTGAAAAAACATTGATTTTTTCCCAAAATTGGCTGAGAAAATTCCCAATTAGAAAGTTGTGTTGTTTTTAAATGAAAACGAAAGTAAATTAATCACTGATTAACAATTGGCGGCAGAATAAGATTATTCTGATTCAACAAGTGATCACGAGAATTATAAATTCCCGTTGGCTGAAAGTAACGATTTCTGTTCTGGTAATGCAGAGGTCAGTGATTTAATCATTAATGGCATAAAAAATGATGTCGAAGTTTTCCCAAAATGAGCAAAAACTGGATAGTTTTTCCCAATTTTTAGTTTAGGGCCTTATCCCAAAAGACCCTGATAAATCCCTGATGGAGAACATGGAGAATGGAAAATGCACATTGACTTACAATCACTTACACACATCATGCCAAAAGTATTATGAAAATAAAGTAACACAGAAATAATTTCTGTTCTTTGATCACAAAAGTTCAAATTTAAAGTGAAAAGCTGACCATAATTTACAAATTTTAGGTTGCCAGTCACAATTCCAGGTCGATTTGGCCACCATTTTAGTAGACAAAATTGAGGGCTGTGACTCCTTGTTGGTAGCAGTGGGTTATTGATGTGTTGATGTGATTGGACATATGGTGTGTGGGTATATGAAAAGACAGAAAAACGTAGACAAATCATATAATAGTTGTTGAGAAAATCAAAAAATATCAATGAACCAGGTTGGGATATCCCAAACATGTTGATGCTTACAGAATATTATTGTGCTGCACTGATAAAAACAATAGAAAAATATAAAATAACATCAGCCTATACCAACAGGGACCTCTCTTACCACTTGAACATTAAAATACTCTTTGTAATTAACACAATTCACTTTTATTACATCTGAAACATAAAAGCATCTAACAAACTATTTATTTCTCAAACAGATAAAAGTCAGAGTAGTTCTTCTGTGAATTGCTCTCAGAGTTTTCAAGCCCTATAACAATACTACCAGGGAAGTAACTTCCCTGTTTGTAAAAAGTGGGTAAATAGTACTTGTATTAGTACAAATAAAAGGAGTAAACAGAGAGATCAATGGAGTGTTTTACACCTCAGTCAAGAGTACATTGCTTTTGATGATTTCACTTATATCGAGGCAGTCAATTCTTGGGTGGTGGAGAAAAACCAGAGTATCAAGAGGAAAATTTTTCTCACACAAGGATCTGGCTTATTTGGATTCAAACTTAGAGGTAATGAGAGGCACTGTGAACCTTTAGCCTGCCCTTAAAACAAGTAACTAGGTTTCCACAAATTTGAAATAATTAGTAGCCAAATTTCCAAAATTTGTGAAAATATAGTCCTTTTAAAAGTATTTTTCCACAAATTTGCTAAAATAGGTTACTTTTTGAAAGAATTCCTAAGAAATAAGTAGCCAATGGCGATTTTGGCTACCAGGAATGGAAACATAGAAGTAAGCCACAGATGCCCCACAACAGAGATGAAAATATCGCTGTTACATTGCATGTAAATAGATGCAAGGCGCTAGTTGGGAACTGGTTAGGCAGCATAACAGATGTATAAATGGAATAACTGACTGAAGGTATCTAGTTGATTGATTGATTGGGCTTTAAAATAACAGTCAAGTATATTTCACTTATATAGCAAAAAATTTTGAGAACATTTTTTACATTTGCATTGTGGTTAAGGCAATGGCAGGGAGTGTTTTAGTGTGTCACATCTACCAGGGATTTTTCTGAACTTTTTGGGAAAAGGACCTTGGGATGAAATTGGGAAAATGCTCAACAAAAATGTAATTTTGGGAAAAATCACAACAACATATTAGAAATTCTAGACCACTAGAATACTGGTAACTGAACAAATTATATCAGTGTTCACAGCAAAATAGTGCTGTCTCTTTTGTCTCTGTATAAATCATCCAGCAAAATGTGGGTTAATATAGATTGAAATCTTTATCAGAACGAGATATCCTCCGAATATGATGCTGATGATCTTGTGAATTTTTTTTTTCTCAAAAAATTGATAAACATAGCTAATTGGGAATTTTTTACTACAGAATTGGGAAAAATGTATGTTTTTTTGCATTGGGAATGGGTTCCTTTACCGGACCCTGTGGATATCCAGAAAAATCCCTGTCTACCTATGCACAATGCAGATGTTTTAAAGGTCTCTTCCACAGGACCCCATGATATCATTTCTAAATGATGAGTGGCTGGCAAAAGAACAGTCACTAACTATTTTCAAGTTTTTGGTCCAACTCTGCTGGGGGTCTGAACCCCGACCTCCCGAATACGTAGCAAAAACTCTACCTACAGGACTACCCAAGTAGTACACCTTAACAGACACTTATGAGTAAAGAAAATACATACAACATAAATAATTTCTGTCATGTCAGGCACATAAAAAACATATCTGCACTTTTTAAAAAAATTGCCAACTCGCAAATAAGCTTCAAAATGGAAAAAAATCTCCCATCCATCAATAAAAATGTGGGGAAAAATCCAAGTAACTTATAAATTCAAGTCTGTCTGGGTGTCTGGGCATGGTGACCCTAAATGTATATTAAATATTTAATACTGGAATTAGTCTTACTTTAAATATCTTTAAAAAACTAAACAAAATGTTTAAAATGTGCTTTATCATGTTTGTCAATGAATATCAAAAATCAAAACAATAATAGTGTGTACGATATTTAATTTAGGTTACTTGTATGAAGTAACTAGGTCAACTGCGTACACTTCTCGAGACACGCATTAACATTAATGCATAAAAAATACAGACGACGGCGCTCCAACCAGGATATGTTTGTAAACATGTCTGTCGAAATTTTACATTCATTCCAAGATTATCGATATAAAAGAGTATATTTGGGCAAAAATTTGAATAAAATCAAACGCGCATTAAATATACAGACCTTTCTTAACATGCTCATATGTATGTAGATATATATATATGTATATACAGCAAGGCTCGTGATCGAAAGCTAAGTTGGAACTAGGCCAAGGTTGAATGTAAGTAGGTCAGATCCGCCTGGCGATTTTTACGCCTTGACAGACGTAAAATAAGGTGTCATTCGTAAGATTTAACATTATTGAACCACATATATCTATATCAGAATGTGTCCGTGGTGTCTTCCACTAAAAACACAGAAAATAGACTAACCTGTATCGAGTCCTCGCATTCAGCTGATTTTGCGAATGGCCGCCATGTTTAAATAATTTGCTTATTTTCTTACCTTCTCGCATTAGAGAGTGTCGAAGGTCGACTCATCCCAAGGGCAGGTTAATAACCGAGATGGAAAAACCAGTCTGAAAATAAATAAATAAATAGATATAAATAAATATAAATAGTTGAATATAGTATTTAAACGTATTTTTCAATTAAAAATAAATTTAAAATAAATAAATAAAATTTTAAATCAGCGGCATTTTGGTCTGTGTTTAATGTTGCCAGCGGCTAATTTTTAAAATTCAAAATAAATAAATAAATAAATAAAAAATAAATAAATAAATAAATATTAAGGGACATTTTAACTTTGAATGTCAAACAACAGAAGACTGAATGTGTTACTGAAAACTGTGACATGTACTTTTGATGATAGCACTCAGTTTTTGTATAAATTAAAAAAAAAATCATTCATTCATTCATTCATTCATTCATTCAGTCAGTCAGTCTGTAAAATGTTATATTTCGTAAATTACAAAAAATGAAAATATAAAATAACATACATATTTATAAAGATATATTTATATATATATGGATTCGCATGCATCGAATGTGACTGTTTGAATTAATTATTTCATATACATAATTAAAAAAAAATATGTAAAAAAAATAAATAAATAAAAAAAACTGTCCAATACACATGATAGCAATTTTCCCTAACCAACGCACGAGTCGACTCACCAAGTACTGTGCAAACAGAGATTTGAACGATTAAGTCCTGGACATGGAATTTTACTCCTTTTTGCATTATTTTTTCATACAACTATTAAAAAAGTTCAATACACAATATTTTTGCTAACCAGGTGGTTAAGGTAACAGATTCAAAGAACAACCAAATCCTTGGCAAGATTGGAATTTAGCTTTTCGTATAGTTCTAGTATTTTGTTAGCAAGAAAATATTTTTTTAATCCACAAATTAAAAAACACTCCATTGTTTTATGTGTGTATCTCTCTCTCTCTCTCTCTCTCTCTCTCTCTCTCTCTCTCATAATGTTCTACGAAATGCTTTACTTAATTGTTTGTATATAATGCCATGTTGTGTAAATTGTTATATTATAGATGCACAGGAAACTGGTTAATATAAGAGTTATACTCTTGTTCCAGGATCCTGATTTGTAAAATTGTTTCATTACGTTATTGATTTGATTTTCAAATAAATATTGTTTAAACTAAAAAACACTAAACAACATGCATATTATAAAGACACACACACACACACACACACACACACACACACACACATATATATATGTTGTGTACATGTTATAATTGCATACAAGTTATAACTTGTACAAAATAAGCATACAAGTTATAACTTGTACGCTGCGATCATACAAGTTACAACTTGTACAATTTTTGTTATACAAGTCATAACTTGTACAAAATTTTTAAGCCAAAAAATAATAACTTGTACAACTAAGTAACTTAATATTTACTAAGTAATAGTTACGTTAGAAGAGTGACAACGGCGGATAATTTACAGCTTTTACATGGTTTTGAAACAGAAGAGGATTTAGAAGCATTACATACAAATAATTCATCTCAAAGTGAAAGTGAAAATGAGAACACTGAGAGTTTTACTGATGACAACACTGACAGTGAAACTGAAAATAGTGAGACAACAGACAATGATCAGACAAATGAACAGACAACAGATCTAAACACAGCTTCTAACATTGCAGAAAATGTGAGAGTACAGAAAGTAACATCAAAAGAAAATGTTGTTGATAAGTCTAATATTGTACGTGCCAGGAAAAGGGCACTTTCTGGACAAGCAATACTTACTTACTTACTTAATCCTCTTCGTCTCCGATGAGACATAAGGCTGCAATACAGGCAAGTGAAATGGAAAGCCTTGGTAAGAAAAAGATTTGTGACTTAAATATTGGTGATAATATTGTTATTCCAATTCCAAGAGTAGACCTGGTTAAAATTCTATATTCTATGAATGTTTGCATGTGTTCGCTGACTTATTGACTTGTATTTTCCAAATGTTAATTAAAATCATATTTCATTTCACCTTGTTCCTTTTTTTTCTTTTTATCCCTTGTCAAGGTTTTTTCACTGATATCGAGGTGGTCTGTTTTTGAAGAGTGGAGAAAACCAGAGCTTTTGGCAAGCGAACTTGCAAACTGTCTCACACTAAGATCTATCACGAGAGGTGTGATTTTCACCCTTGAGCAATCGAGGCCCCTTCCTTGTCTCGTTCCTTCTAAAATTTGGATTATTCATCTCACTATGCATCAATATTTTATATAATAATTCATCTGCTGTTGAATGTTATTTGAAATATAATTCAAAGTTTGCAGCTGAATAACATGTACTTAACAATAGTGTATACAACAAAGAACAAAATATACAATTTAAGTATTGAAAAATAACCGGACAAAACATCATAATAAAACAAACACATATGGAGACATGTCAGAAACAAAACTGTACAAGTTATTATTTTTCTGCTTAAAAAATTGTACAAGTTATAACTTGTATGGCAAAAATTGTACAAGTTGTAACTTGTATGATCTCATCGTACAAGTTATAACTTGTATGATTATTTTGTACATGTTATAACTTGTACAAAATCATAACATGTACACGACATATATATGGATTCAGAAAATATGGATTTATATTTCTCCGATGTCACGAGTAATCATCCTCCAAAAGAATAAATAACGACAATAATCTAGATGACATACACGCATGTATTGAAAAGGCAAAAATAGAATCAAATTAAAAAAACTAATTTAGATTATAAAAAAAGATAAAAATGCAATAAATGTTCTCAAAATAGTAATCCTGAAAGAAAGGTAAGTTAATTGTTTATCAAGAGTGTATTATGGAAAATCTAGACGACCATTTAAAGGAGCGCATCGTCCGTATTGAATTTACAGGGTTTTTTTTATGCGAAAATAAAATCTCTTTAGCGGAAAAGTCATATTAAATTGCGGAAATGAAATTCATGTTCTTATAGTTTGAAGAACTGCAAATTGTTGGTAGGCGTGTTTGTAAAACCTGGCTTATTCGACTAGATTTCGCAAAAAAAAAAAAAAAAAAACAAAAAAAAAACCTTTCGCAACAAAACTTGAATCATTTAACATAGTATATTTAAACAAATTTAAAGAAGAATTTCGCATTTAATTACTGAAATTACACACCAGTCGCAAAAGAAGGAGGGGGGGGGGGGGGGTTAAAATGTTTGGTTTGTTTTTAAGATATATGTATGCGAGGTTGTTCTGCTGCCTTGATGGTAAGACTGTCATTTAATGTAATGATCTCAGTGACTTTCCTTTTTTATGTTTGCAGTAATTAAAACGTAGTAATTAAAAGAAGAAATACATGCAAATTCAATCAGTATATCTATTTTTATCGTCGGATACTTGCTAATATCAGTCGTGGGTTTTCGACAATCATCATCACCATCATCATCATCATCATAAATCAACAAAATTATATATACGAAGACCATCTATGTATGTCGAAGAAATTTTCGATTTAAAAAAAATTGATCTTACACTATGACTGTGAATGTTAATAAGTTTGATGTCTCTGTGTCCAGGATTGCCCCGGATATATTTGACGTCCCATTGTTCCATGTTCCTTTTACACAATTTTAATTACACACATGGCGGATGTAGCTAGCTAAACAGGAGGTGCTTACCCTTCCGGAGCACCCGGTCTGACTTCCCTGTTGGAAGTTTACGTGTCTAACCTGACTTGTCAGTTCCAAAGTTTTTACTTTGCTTGTAGATTGTAATTCGGACATGGTTAAGTATGTTTGTTTTTGAATGCCACTAACTATAAGATTTTAAATTCAATATTGTGTGAATGTTTAATATAATACAGACCTGTCGAAAGATTAACACCGAACAATGGAAAAGTTGCCGAAGTTAGACCGCCGAGTAGCTGAGGTATGAATAAAAAGCGACCAAAAAACCTGCCAATAGATAGATAACAACTACAGTCCAACCTGCCTTAAAGGCCACATCTATATAAGGGTCACCTGCTTATAAAGACCAGTAGAATTCTATCCCAATTGTTTTTTATTCTTATTATTTGAAACTGTATATAAAGGCCGCCTGTCCATAAATGCCATTTTTACTGGTTCCTTTATAGATAGGTTTTACTGTACTGGAAATTTGTTGAGATATAGCTAACAAAAGGCCGAAATGAGCTGCCGATTCATGCCATATACCATTTTTTAAATTTAATCATAAAATGCATTCTGTCATGTGCTGATTTTGAATTTTTTTTAATATAATGCATTCAAAATGTCATGTGCTGATTTTGAATGCATTATTTTAACACAAAATTCAAAATCAGCACATGCCAATTCTAAAAATATTTTTTGAATGGATTTTATGATTAAATATATGAAATGGTATATGGCAATTAGCTCAGTGTTAAACTTTCAACGGGTCTGTAATGTATTTTTGCACCAAGTAACATAACCAAAGTTAGTAATTAAGAGGGATATGTACCAACCGAAAATACCTGTGATTTCTAGTGCATTTCTTGACCACAATGGGATTGATTACGACCACATGTACTCTTAAAATCGTGGTAAAACAGCCCGGCCGACATAGGAAGGGCTTAGAGGGGCACAAATATTGTTTGTATTACGTGCGGATATTTTGCAACCCAAAAATCTGACTTCTAGTGCATTTCTTGACCACAATGGGATCAATTAGAGCCTTCTGTACTCTTAAAAATCGTAGTAAATCAGCCCGACTGACATAGGAAGGGTTTTAAGAGGGGAAGTCTACGGTGGCACAGAAGGGGCATGTAATATATTGTTTATATTACGCGCAGACATTTTGTAACTCAAAAATTTGTTATATCTAGTGCATTTCTTGACCACAACGGGATTGATTACAGCATTCTGCACACTTACAATCGAACCAAAACAGCCCGACCGACATAGGAAGGGCTTAGAGGGTAAGTCTACGGTGGCACAAAAGGGACATGTAATATATTGTTTATATTACGCGCGGACATTTTGTAACTCAAAAATTTGTTATATCTAGTGCATTTCTTGACCACAACGGGATCGATTACGACCCTCTTCGCTATTAAAATCGTGCTAAACGAGCATGACCAACATAGAAATTGTTCTGAGGGGTATGTTACGGTGACAAAAAAAGTGACACGAAAAGCATTTTTATGTTACGTCAGCAAGTATTAATAACTATTACGTGCGCACGTACGTAATATATTGACACCTAAAATATTTTAATGTCACTTCTGTGTCGCCGTAGAAAATCGTGAAAAATGAGTTTTTGTAGACACGATGAAAACCTAACGGCTACTAATCTCAGAGTATTGTAGAGAAGGAAAGTGGTCCGAAAAATTGGATTGTGCACACTTAACTAAGTAGCTGAACCCTAGGTCATAAGTAAATGATATTTGGTACATTTATGACGCCCCTAGAAATTGAGAATTTCAATACAAAATGCCAAAAATTGGTTAACTTATAAACCGATTTCGGATTATCTCTTAAAATGCTGTGTTTTCTTTTATTTCTCTTGATTAATTTGAAAATGTTCGCATAATTACGGAGCCATGAGATGGTAATTTTTAACGCTCTGAGATAATAACGGGGTTAACGCTCCGAGATGGTGAAGTTTAACGCTCTGAGATGGTAAGGGTTTACGCTCTGAGATGGTGAAGTTTAACGCTCTGAGATGGTAAGGGTTTACGCTCTGAGATGGTGAAGTTTAACGGTCCGAGATGGTGAAGTTTAACGCTCTGAGATGGTGAAGTTTAACGCTCTGAGATGGTTAGGCTTTACGCCGTGAGATGGTGAAGTTTACTGCCCTAAGATGGTAAGGTTTTACGCTTTGAGATGGCAAGGCTTTACGCTGTGGGATGGTGAAGTTTAACGCCTGAGATGATAAGATTTTACGCACGGATATGTTAAAGTTTAACGCTGTGAGATGGTGAAGTTTAACGCTCTGAGATGGTAAAGTTTAACGCCTGAGATGGTAAGGATTTACGCTCTGAGATGGCGAATTTAACCCTCTGAGATGGCAAGGCTTTAAGCTGTGATATGGTGAAGTTTAAAGCCTGAGATGGTAAGGTTTTACGCTCTGAGATGGCAAGGTTTAACGCTCTGAGATGGTGAAGTTAAACGCTCTGAGATGGTGAAGTTTAACGCTCTCAGATGGTAAGGTTTATTGCTCTGAGATGGTGAAGTTAAACGCTCTGAGATGGTGAAGTTAAATGCTCTGAGATGGTAAGGCTTCACGCTGTGGGATGATGAAGTTTAACGCCTGAGATGATAAGGTTTTACGCTCTGATATTTTAAATCCAAACGCTCTGATGTGTTAAAAGTGTAACGCTCTGAGATGGTTAGGCTTTACGCTGTGAGATGGTGAAGTTTAACACTTTGAGATGGTGAAGTTTAACACTTTGAGATGGTGAAGTTTAACACTTTGAGATGGTGAAGTTTAACACTTTGAGATGGTGAAGTTTAACACTTTGAGATGGTGAAGTTTAACACTTTGAGATGGTGAAGTTTAACACTTTGAGATGGTGAAGTTTAACGCTTTGAGATGGTGAAGTTTAACGCTTTGAGATGGTGAAGTTTAACGCTTTGAGATGGTGAAGTTTAACGCTCTGAGATGGTGAAGTTTAACACTTTGAGATGGTGAAGTTTAACACTTTGAGATGGTGAAGTTTAACACTTTGAGATGGTGAAGTTTAACACTTTGAGATGGTGAAGTTTAACACTTTGAGATGGTGAAGTTTAACACTTTGAGATGGTGAAGTTTAACACTTTGAGATGGTGAAGTTTAACACTTTGAGATGGTGAAGTTTAACGCTCTGAGATGGTGAAGTTTAACACTTTGAGATGGTAAAGTTTAACGCTCTGAGATGGTGAAGTTTAACACTTTGAGATGGTGAAGTTTAACACTTTGAGATGGTGAAGTTTAACACTTTGAGATGGTGAAGTTTAACGCTCTGAGATGGTGAAGTTTAACACTTTGAGATGGTGAAGTTTAACACTTTGAGATGGTAAAGTTTAACGCTCTGAGATCATTAGGCTTTACGCTGTGAGATGGTGAAATTTAACACTCTGAGATGTTAAGGTTTATTACTCTGAAATGGTAAGGTTTTACGCTGTGAGATGGCGAAGTTTAACGCCTGAGATGGTAAGGTTTAATACTCTGAGAAGATGAAGTTTAACGCCCTGAGGGTTCTGAGATGGCACGGTTTGAAAGGTTAGTAGGTCTATGATATCAACTATATAATGAAACTCCATCTGTTTCAGCTGTTTTTATTAGAATTATTTCCAATAAGATTCAACATACGAGCAGATTTTATTGCCAGATTTTCACAAATTTGACGGCAATTCCTTTAAATTGTATTCTACTACGTTACAGACCTGTCGAAAGGTTAACACTAATCTAACGAATTGGTAACAATTGGACAGCTCATATTGGCTTTTCGTTACGAATATATCAACAGAGTAGTAGAATAATGGTGTTTAACGCCCCAGTCAAGAATATTTCACTTATATCGAGACGTCGCCAGCTGTAGGCGAGGGTGCAGAAATTTTGCCTGTGCGTTGCGCTGATTGCATTATACAGCAGGGTTCTTTGGCGTGCCAAGTCCACCGTGACATGGGACCTCGTTTATTTTAAGTTCCCATCCGAAAGAACCGTGATTTTCATTTCTTAATGCCGAGTGCTTGGCGAAAGAACAGTCATTACCCACTTTCTAGTCTTGGGTCAGACCCGGCCAGGGATCGAACCCACGACCTTCCACTTACGGAGCGAGCACTCTACCAACTGAGCTACCGCAATGGTCCAATATATCAAAAGCTTTTCGGCACCTGCTATCCATCTCTGGGTAGCTTATCCGCCACTTGCTATCCTTATCTTGGTCACTCGACATGCGTACTCCGACCTCTTTTTCGTTAGCTCAGTGTTAAACTTTCGACAGGTCTTTACTAAATACAAAGACTTAATATTACTATTTATTTTAGACTCGTTTCGTTACAATAAAAGCGCTATATGATATTTTATACAATTTAATCCCGATTTTTATTAAAATCTGTTCCTTTGAAATTTGAGACTCGTGTAGAAGAAAATTTTATGCAACTACAAATGACCAACACAGACAAAGGATTTTGTATAAATTGGACACCGTTATTAAGAAAAAATGCAGAAACGATATGTCTACAACGATAAGTTATCGAGTGCAAGTCAAGTTTGAACAACTAAACCACATTCATTATTACTAAAAACCCCCGTTTTTCTAGATTTGAAGCTACGTTATACAATATCCATGAACATACAATTGGCACAAAGTGGCAGCATCAAGTGTGCAAGCCCAGAATGCGATTGTTGAGAATTCCATTTCAGCAGACGACATGGTTGAAAATTAAGGATTCATGAACATGTCTTTGGCACAAAATGACAGCATCAAGTATGCAAGCCCAGAAAGTGATTGTTGAGAATTTCATTTCAGCAGACGACATGGTTGAAAATTAAGGATCTATGAACATGTCATTGGCACAAAGTGGCAGCATCAAGTGTGCAAACCCAGAATGCGATTGTTGAGAATTCCATTTCAGCAGACGACATGGTTGAAAATTAAGGATTCATGAACATGTCTTTGGCACAAAATGACAGCATCAAGTATGCAAGCCCAGAAAGTGATTGTTGAGAATTTCATTTCAGCAGACGACATGGTTGAAAATTAAGGACCCATGAACATGTCATTGACACAAAATGACAGCATCAAGTATGCAAGCCCAGAAAGTGATTGTTGAGAATTTCATTTCAGCAGACGACATGGTTGAAAATTAAGGACCCATGAACATGTCATTGGCACAAAATGACAGCATCAAGTATGCAAGCCCAGAAAGTGATTGTTGAGAATTCCATTTCAGCAGACGACATGGTTGAAAATTAAGGATCCATGAACATGTCATTGGCACAAAATGACAGCATCAAGTATGCAAGTCCAGAAAGTGATTGTTGAGAATTTCATTTCAGCAGACGACATGGTTTAGAATTAAGGATCCATGAACATGTCTTTGGCACAAAATGACAGCATCAAGTATGCAAGCCCAGAATGTGATTGTTGAGAATTTCATTTCAGCAGACGACATGGTTGAAAATTAAGGATCTATGAACATGTCATTGGCACAAAATGACAGCATCAAGTATGCAAGCCCAGAAAGTGATTGTCGAGAATTTCATTTCAGCAGACGAAATGGTTAAAAATTAAGGATCCATAAACATGTCATTGGCACAAAATGACAGCATCAAGTATGCAAGCCCAGAATGCGATTGTTGAAAATTCCATTTCAGCAGACGACATGGTTGAAAATTAAGGATCCATGAACATGTCATTGGCACAAAATGACAGCATCAAGTATGCAAGCCCAGAAAGTGATTGTTGAGAATTTCATTTCAGCAGACGAAATGGTTGAAAATTAAGGATCCATGAACATGTCATTGGCACAAAATGACAGCATCAAGTATGCAAGCCCAGAAAGTGATTGTTGAGAATTCCATTTCAGCAGACGACATGGTTGAAAATTAAGGATCCATGAACATGTCATTGGCACAAAATGACAGCATCAAGTATGCAAGCCCAGAAAGTGTACCATGTGCTACAGTACAGGCCTATTGAAAGTTTAAAACTAAGCTAACGAATTAGTGCCGATTTGGCACCTCACTTTGGTTCCTTATTAGCTATATTGCGACAGATTTTCGGCAGCTGCCATCTATCTCTCATGGGTCAAGGTCGATTGTCTATTAATATCTCGGACACTCGGAAGCCGAGCTTTGGCTCCTTTTCGTTAGCTCTGTGTTAAACGTTCGACATGTCTGTGCAGTACTTAAGACAATTATAAATGAAAAACATGCATCCAAAAGTAGCACATGCTATATTGCGACAGATTTTTGGCAGCTGCCATCTATCCCTCATCGGTCGATGTCGATAGTCTATCAATATCTCGGGCACTCGGAAGCCGAGCTTTGGCACCTTTTCGTTAGCTCTGTGTTAAACGTTCGACAGGTCTGTGCAATACTTAAGAAAATTATTAATGAAATAATGCATTCAAAAGTAGCATATGGCAATTAACCATTTTTTAAATCTAAAAAAATTTAAAATCATTAAAATTTATCTAATGCTAATTTTAAAAAAGGGTATATGGCAGAGACATGGATACCTTATGTACGTGTACATGGTCAGCCTCTGCTCCAAATCTTATTTCAAAAGTCTATACATCAAGTAGAACTTTCAATTCCACCTCAAACTGAGAATTTTCTATGTCAAACAGCTCCACTATATACGATAAAATGATGCCACTAGAAACTAAAACTGTCTCCAAATACCCCCAGGTCTCACTAGGATTTAATCTTTGTGGCCTTGAACTTCGCCCTACACACCTAAGTGTAGTACACGGCATATGTTGATATACATTTAAGTTGTTATACATTTGTTCCAAGTTTGATCAAAATCCATGCATCGGTGCGAGTTATGAAACGGACATGATTTGATTTTACACGCACAGACAGACATGCATGGTGATTCCTATTCGTCACCAAACCAAGTTTGCGTGGGAGGATGGTGGTGGTTAAAACTGTACATTTTTGTAAGGCGTGGTTACAATCTCTAAAAACATTACCCAAATATAATTCCAGTGTTTTTATTGGATACCGAGACATCATACGTGTACTTTTCAACGATGTTGTGATGACAGTCATAAAACTATATTAAGGCTTATGCCTGAGCTTGCAATATAAAATAATACATTGGCGATCATCATCTTCTTATACTGAGCAGAATTGGAGTTGAGTTGAGTAATGGGGTTTAACGTCTCAGCAATATTTATATTTCACTTATATCGAGACATCGCTAGCTATAAGCGAATGTGAAAAAATGTTGCCTATGTGCGTTGCACAGTAGGGTTCTTTATTATCTACCATCGCACGGTACCTCGTTTATTTTAAGTTCCCATCAGAACGAACCGTGACTTACATTTTTGCATTGACGAGTGCTTGACAAAAGAAAAGCCACTGCCCACTTTCAAGTCTTGGGTCAGACCAGGTCGGGGTTCGATCCCACGTTCTCCCACTTACGGAGCGAGCGAGCGAGCACTCTAACAACCGCAGTGGTTGTAAGCAGACTTGGCCTCGAACTCGTACCCAATATCAAAAGTTAATACTACATTAACATTTACAGGTAAAAATAATGATTGCGGAAATAAAAACATAACTTTGTGAGAAATTGCTGAAATGCAATGCATCCGTGTCACTTTAACACTCATAAAAAGCATATTAAGGTTTTTTAATTCAATAATACAATGTATGGATTATATATCTACTGTACAACATAACAGTAAATCAATTTAACGAATAAAATCTTAGATAAAATTTAGTGAATAAAACGGTATGCAAATTTATGTCAATAAATTTCAAGAGTTTTTTTTAATAAACCCATTTCCTATTGGTTAAAATAAAAACCAATTAGAAGACTGATATCATTATCTCCTTTGTTTAATCGATGTATGCAAATTTTCGTCAGTGCATTCATTGTGTTTAGTAAAACCAAATTCTATTGGTTAAAATAAAAACCAATCAGAAAACTTAATTCTATGTCAATATCTCCTTTGTTTTATTCGATGTATGCAAATTTTCGTCAGTGCATTCATTGACCAGATTCTATTGGTTAAAATAAAAACCAATCAGAAAACTGAATTCTATGTCAATATCTTCTTTGTTTTAGTCGATGTATGCAAATTTTCGTAATGCAAAATTTCTATTGGTTAAAATAAAATCCACGTGAATATCTCCTTTGATTTAATCAATGATATAGCTTTATTGTAATCAAATATTGCTTCCGCAATATGTGAGATTACGGACGGTAAATCATCTTGCACTTAATTGTCGAGTCCGGAAGTATTATTGCTAAGCAAAATAAAATACTGAAACTAATTTGAAGCAAAGTTCGTACACGTGCAACTTAATAAAGTGTATTTGATAAGAACCACTAAAACACGTGACAGAAGCATTATAAAACGTTACAAAGGTAAACACGATCTTTTCAAAAGTTAAATTGTATCGAATATTTGTGTTCTATTATCTCAATAATATGGGCAATATATGAAAATGGATTCAATAGGCTACTTTGAATGCCATAGAACCAACATTTAGAGCTTTGTCATATTATAAATTTTGAATTTTCGGAATGATACAGAAATTAAAACTTTGAATATGAGTATTTATATTATAAAGTTTTCAATATGACAACTCATATTATAATTTCTTGAAAATGACAACTCAAATTTTTTATCAATTATTCAAAAATTTAATAACAATTATGACAGTTTTCCTGGGTGAAACTTTACAGTAAGCCTCATGTGATAGCAGAAATTCAAATTTTTTCTCTGACAGTGGAAACGATTTCATTTAAAAGTGTTAAAAGGCAGATGGTTCTAAGTGGATTGAAACACATGTTCACCTGTGCACTTCCAGCTGACGTCATCACTGTATCGTTTACACGTTGGTGTGAAATGTATCTTTCGGTCATTACCTTGTATGTTTCATGTTTAAGTTAGAAAAAGAAATTTGGATGTAAAACATGGTATTAAATGTTGTTATAAAAGTATTGTTTTTGGTCAATTTTTGTTAAAGCACGCTTTGATTTAAAAAAACAGGGTATTAGGTGTTAAAATATTTATCGACTGTCGCTTAAATAAATGAAATTTGATAATTAAAGATTTACCTAATTAATGTGATAATTTGAACTTGCATCACGTGACATCCATACATTAGCAGGGTATAAATGTTATATCACCCAAAAGAGTTGCGTTGCCTGGAGTGCGCGTGTGATGTGAGACGAACAGCTGTTGCCATCGAAGATGACACTGGACAAAAGTTAAATTTAAATTGTTTATTTGGAATGCTTTGTACCTGGATTGCAGGATTGCACACGGCGTTTATAAAGAAAGAAAACCCTATGTCATCCTTAGTTTTTAAATCTCTATTTCAAACACCTAGAACCAAATTTAAAATTTAAATACTGGAAAAAAGTTAAATCTTAATTGTTTATTTGGAATGCTTTGTACCTGGATTGCAGGATTGCAAACGATGTTTGTAAATAAAGAGAATCCTATGTCATCCTTAGTTTTTAAATCTCTATTTCAAACACCTAGAACCAAATTTAAAATTTAAATACTGGAAAAAAGTTAATCTTAATTGTTTATTTGGAATGCTTTGTACCTGGATTGCAGGATTGCAAACGATGTTTGTAAATAAAGAGAATCCTATGTCATCCTTAGTTTTTAAATCTCTATTTCAAACAACTAGAACCAAATTTAAAATTTAAATACTGGACAAAAGTTAAATCTTGATTGTTTATTTGGAATGCTTTGTACCTGGATTGCAGGATTGCAAACGATGTTTGTAAATAAAGAGAATCCTATGTCATCCTTAGTTTTTAAATCTCTATTTCAAACACCTAGAACCAAATTTAAAATTTAAATACTGGAAAAAAGTTAAATCTTAATTGTTTATTTGGAATGCTTTGTACCTGGATTGCAGGATTGCAAACGATGTTTGTAAATAAAGAGAATCCTATGTCATCCTTAGTTTTTAAATCTCTATTTCAAACAACTAGAACCAAATTTAAAATTTAAATACTGGACAAAAGTTAAATCTTGATTTTTTATTTGGAATGCTTTGTACCTGGATTGCAGGATTGCAAACGATGTTTTAAAGAGAAAAAAATCCCATGTCATCTTTCGTTTTTTAAATCTCTATTTCATACACCTGAAACCATACATCGCATTATAAAATTAAAATACTGAACAAAAGTTTTTGATTTTAATTTTCTTAGAATACTTTGTATGTGGATTGCAAACGATTTGTGTAAACAAAGAAAATCAAAGTCACCCTTTTCCATATTCAAGAAAAAATTCTACATTTCAAACACTGTAACCATTTAATTTGCGGATTGCAAACGATTTTTGTAGAGAAAGAAAATCCTATATCATCCTTTTGTTTTGTTTCAAAATAAATATCTATTTCAAACACCAAAAGACATTTATCACATCTGAAAATTTAAACAGATGTCCAAGGATTATTTTTTATTCTCCTGCTACTGTTCAACGAAATTCAATTTTATCAAAAGTTTTTTTTTCCAAAATATATTAATTACGTTGAAAATATACATTTTCTTCGAAGACTTATTATCAATCGTGAAATCAAATATAGCGCAGTTATATTTTTTTTCAAACATGTTTTTAGAAAATTCATGCTATCTTATTTTAAAAAAAAGTTAAATAGTCGGGAATTAAAAGGAGACATATTGTTAAGTGTGGAATTAATAAAATTAAGTACAGTTGTATGTTAAATTAAATTTAATTTACAATTTAAAATTGAGATTGCTTTTTCGCAAATTCATTAAAAAATTTAAAAGACGGAAATTAAAAAAGATTTTCAAAAGGAGACGGATGGATACTGTTTCAAAGTTGTTAAAATGTTTCAAAACGTCATCAGAATATTTATTGCAGACACTTGTAAAAGCCAATTATTTGATGAAATAAAATAACTTATTTTTATCAATGTTAAATAAAACGAAAAAAGAGAACAAATTGAGACACAACAAAACATTTTATAACGTTTATTTAACACAAGTTTTTAATACCACAGAGGCTTGATTTTAAGCATAATTTTCACAACTTTTTTTTTAAATTTTAGTTTGAAGTTAAAAGAAACTATTCTTGGTGTTAAATTCTTATAGTTTTAAATTTCTTAAGTTGTTCTTTTTTTTAAAAAAATGAACCTGCGTATTTTGACTCACAAGTTGTACAGCTACCTATGATATAACACTAACAATGCATTGAGAGACACTGAAATTTTATTTATTCACCCCCCTCCTCCATTAAAAAAAGAAAAAAACCAAACTCTTTGGGGTATTTGTATTTTCACATTCTCGGCCTCGGCCATACCTTATTTTCTGAAACATGACAGCAAAAATGACCAAAATATCGTTTTTCCAGTTTTACGTAATTTTTAAATTGATTTTACTGAAATTATACAATCACACTTACTTCTGATTTGAAAAGCCAAATATCTTGTAAAAAATAACCGTATATCATACATGTATGCATTTACCACATTTATTTAAGAAAAAAACTGGGGGTAAAATAGCGCCCTAATCATAGCAACTTCTTTATAAGAAACAATCTTTGGGATATCTTTAGATGTTTTACATTGAAATAAAATTATCGTGTACAAAAGTATCATGTACCTACTACCTACACAATTCCATCAGCACAACTATCCAATATAATTCCACATTAAAACTGTCCAAAACGAATCTAGATCACACACACACACACACACACACACACACACACACACCACTTTCATATATATATATATATATAATATATATATATATATATATATATATATATATATATATATATATGGCCATCCATATGGAAAAAAATAAAAAAATAAAAATAAAATAAAATAAAATAAAATAAAATAAATAAAATAAAATAAAATAAAATAATTAAATAAATCAGGATTTCAGTTTTTGTTAAAATTTTGAAGCACCTACATCAGGTTATACAAAAATAGTAATAAAACTGAAACCACACTAGTAGTTGTACAGAAACTGTAAATCAAACACAAAGTCATACCTCTGTAACAATATAAATTTATTGATTTCAAAATCTGTTTTCTGTAGTACTTTTGGGTTTTCTAATGGGTCTCTTTTCACTCACGTAACGTCATATACATATATAGTCAAAGTTGTCTATAAAGGCCATCCAAAGGAACCAGTAATAGTGGATCCCTTGGGTGGCCTTTATATACAGGTTCAAATAATATTAATAAAGAACAAATAGGATACAATTCTACTGGTCTTTATTAACACGTGACCCTTATATAGAAGTGGTCTTTAAGGCATGTTGGACTGTTTATGGTCATCAATATGCAAAAAGGGCCCTTGAGTAAAACAGTTGAGATTTTCACTTGTTCTTATATTTATGAAGCATCACTATTGGGTTATAAAATTAGCAATAAAACGTTATCAACCTTATAGTTGTGGAAAATTTCAAAAAATTGAAAAATTTGAAAACGAAAGACAAAGTCGACTTATTTTTGGTGCATTGGTGCATTCAAAATCTGTTTTTTCATTACGATTAGGTTTTGGTTTTGGTTTACGTTACTCAGTCTGTTTCAATCGCTTCTAATTGGTCTACTCTTTAACGAACTCTACAGAGGTATCTTTAGCGTGTACTGAGACACGGGACCTCGGTTTTGAGTCTTATGCTAAAGACTACGTGGTAACGAGCTTTTTACAGCTCAAGTATGGAAAATTTCCAAGTCCCGAGTGAGGTTCGAACCCACAACTTTTAAGTTCGAAAGCTAGTGACAATACCACTCGGCCATGCCCGCCAACGATTAAAGTTAAGTTAAAGTCTGTCCCGAGCCATTAGGCCCATCAGGCCGGAGCTTATCCCGGTTTCCGTGGCGTTAAGCGACTGAGAGTACAAGACTCTCCCCTGAATGGGACGCCGGTCCATCGCAGGGTTAACCCCCAGCATTTTGCTGGTACTCATTTATTATTCAGCTGAGTGAACTGGAACAACGTGAAATTAAGTGTCTTGCTCAAGGACACAACACATCGCCCGGTCCAGGGATCGAACCCACGACCTTCGAATCATGAGTCCAACGCCTTAACCACTAGGCCACGCGCTTCCGCCAACGATTAGGTTGTTCTAATGTCCATATTTTGTTTATGAAATACTAGCACATGATTTATACGCTAGGTCAATCTCCTGTTGTACTCTTATGAAATATTATACTTTATATAACTTAGGTATCAAATAATACAAGCGATGGAATGATATGCCCATTATACAGATCACGACTGGATATATCGTTACCAACATCTATTTATTTCACGTCTTATTTTCTAGAAAAACATAAATTTTTATCTAATATGTCTACTGTCGATTTTTTTTGAAAAGTATCAAATGTCGTACTGTATTTAGTACTATATATACAGTCAAACCTGTCTATAAAGGCCACCTAAGGGAACCACTAAAAGTGGCCTTTAGGGCAGGTGGCCTTTATATACAAGTTTCAAATAATATGAATAAAGAACAATTGGGATACAATTCTACCGGCCTTTATAAGCAGGTGGCTCTTATATAGAGGTGGCCTTTAAGGCAGGTTGGACTGTATGTATAAATAACAATCCAAAAACATTTGAAAAACTGACATACAGTCCAACCTGCTTAAATGTCATCTCTATTTAAGGACCACCTGCTTATAAAGGCCAGTAAAATTGAATCCCAAATGTTCTTTATTCATATTATTTGAACCTGTATATAAAGGCCACCTGCTCATAAAGTCAATTTTTTATTGATTCCCTTGGGAGGCCTTTATATAGACAGGTTTTACCAGAAAGGTAAACATTCTCTGTTTATCAAGCTGCACCCGTCACGCGTTTAGTCAAAATTGAGAACGAAAGGAAAATTGGAACTAAATGTATTCGATAATTTTCGATACAGAGACTGTATACTTATCAACAATATTGCAATGAAAGTCATTAAACCCTCTTGGGGTAATGATAAGCAAAGGCTTGCAATATTTTTGCGTCAACAATTTCTTTTGTAAGGTGCTTCCTTCGTTGTACAGAAACAAGCTCCACCGTAGCACATCAACTCTGAAACAAATACACCATAATAGAGTATCATTATATTTTAGTCAACAATCCTTTTGTTAGTTGCTTGTTTCGTTGTACAAAGTTGCCATAGTGGAACAAATACACCATAAGCAGGGAAAACAAGTATTTCGCTGCATAGAAAAGGAAAGGTGACAATAGAAATATTGAAGTCATCACGTTTTTCATATTTTTCTCACTTCAACATCTTAAAATATTTTGGTTCTTCTATTTTTCTAATTTCAACACGGATCTCCACAATTTTGTTTTTGAGATGCATAATTCCAAACACAAGAAGAGCGTGAACAATCAGCCGTACCCCTCATTTCAACTCACCAGAATACATGATACCAACATGGTCGCCAAGTTTAGATATAGCAATGTGCTACTGCATTCAAAAATAGCAAATGGCAATAAATGGGCACAAGTCCAAACAACTGTTGCCGTACCCCTCATTTCAACTCGCCAGAATAAATATCATTAACATGATCGCCAAGTTTAGATATAGCAATGTGCTACTGCATTCAAAAATAGTACATGGCTATAAATGTGCTACTGCATTCAAAAATAGCAAATGGCAATAAATGGGCACAAGTCCAAACAACTGTTTGCCGTACCCCTCATTTCAACTCGCCAGAATAAATGACATTAACATGGTCGCCAAGTTTAGGAGAAGCAATTTTGCTACTGTATTAAAATAGCAGATGACAATAAATTTTGTACTGCATTCAAAAGTAACACATGGCAAAAAATAGCTACTGTATTAAAAAATAGCAGATGGCAATAAATTTTGTACTGCATTCAAAAGTAGCAAATGGCAATAAATGGGCACAAGTCCAAACAACTGCCAGCCGTACCCCTCATTTCAACTCACCAGAATAAATGACATTAACATGGTCGCCAAGTTTAGGAGAAGCAATTTTGCTACTGTATTAAAAATAGCAGATGGCAATAAATTTTGTACTGCATTCAAAAGTAGCACATGGCAATAAATAAGCTACTGCATTCAAAAGTAGCAAATGGCAATAAATGGGCACAAGTCCAAACAACTGTCAGCCGTAACCCTCGTTTCAACTCACCAGAATAAATGACATTAACATGGCCGCCAAGTTTAGAAAAAGCAATTTTGCAACTGTATTCAAAAATAGAATATGGCAATAAATTTTGTACTGCATTCAAAAGTAGCACATGGCAATAAATATGCTACTGCATTCAAAAGTAGCAAATGGCAATAAATGGGCACAAGTCCAAACAACTGTCAGCCGTAACCCTCATTTTAACTCACCAGAATAAATGACATTAACATGGTCGCCAAGTTTAGGAGAAGCAATTTTGCTACTGTATTAAAAATAGCAGATGGCAATAAATTTTGTACTGCATTCAAAAGTAGCAAATGGCAATAAATGGGCACAAGTCCAAACAACTGTCAGCCGTACCCCTCATTTTAACTCACCAGAATAAATGACATTAACATGGTCGCCAAGTTTAGGAGAAGCAATTTTGCTACTGTATTAAAAATAGCAGATGACAATAAATTTTGGACTGCATTCAAAAGTAGCAAATGGCAATAAATGGGCACAAGTCCAAACAACTGTCAGCCGTACCCCTCATTTTAACTCACCAGAATAAATGACATTAACATGGTCGCCAAGTTTAGGAGAAGCAATTTTACTACTGTATTCAAAAATAGCAGATGGCAATAAATTTTGTACTGCATTCAAAAGTAGCAAATGGCAATAAATGGGCACAAGTCAAAACAACTGTCAGTCGTAACCCTCATTTCAACTCACCAGAATAAATGACATTAACATGGCCGCCAAGTTTAGAAGAAGCAATTTTGCAACTGTATTCAGAAATAGCAGATGGCAATAAATTTTGTACTGCATTCAAAAGTAGCACATGGCAATAAATATGCTACTGCATTCAAAAGTAGCAAATGGCAATAAATGGGCACAAGTCCAAACAACTGTCAGCCGTAACCCTCATTTTAACTCACCAGAATAAATGACATTAACATGGTCGCCAAGTTTAGGAGAAGCAATTTTGCTACTGTATTAAAAATAGCAGATGACAATAAATTTTGTACTGCATTCAAAAGTAGCAAATGGCAATAAATGGGCACAAGTCCAAACAACTGTCAGCCGTACCCCTCATTTTAACTCACCAGAATAAATGACATTAACATGGTCGCCAAGTTTAGGAGAAGCAATTTTGCTACTGTATTAAAAATAGCAGATGACAATAAATTTTGTACTGCATTCAAAAGTAGCAAATGGCAATAAATGGGCACAAGTCCAAACAACTGTCAGCCGTACCCCTCATTTTAACTCACCAGAATAAATGACATTAACATGGTCGCCAAGTTTAGGAGAAGCAATTTTACTACTGTATTCAAAAATAGCAGATGGCAATAAATTTTGTACTGCATTCAAAAGTAGCACATGGCAATAAATATGCTACTGCATTCAAAAGTAGCAAATGGCAATAAATGGGCACAAGTCCAAACAACTGTCAGCCGTAACCCTCATTTCAACTCACCAGAATAAATGACATTAACATGGCCGCCAAGTTTAGAAGAAGCAATTTTGCAACTGTATTCAAAAATTGCAGATGGCAATAAATTTTGTACTGCATTCAAAAGTAGCACATGGCAATAAATATGCTACTGCATTCAAAAGTAGCAAATGGCAATAAATGGGCACAAGTCCAAACAACTGTCAGCCGTACCCCTCATTTTAAGTCACCAGAATAAATGACATTAACATGGTCGCCAAGTTTAGAAGAAGCAATTATGCAACTGTATTCAAAAATAGCAGATGGCAATAAATTTTGTACTGCATTCAAAAGTTGCAAATGGCAATAACTGTTTTAAAAAATTCCAAATATAGTTTTGTCAAGTCAGCTTGTTTTTCCTACTATATCTTTTACGTTCAGTAATACGACACAAGCATAGTTTTATTTTTAATGGATTTCAATAAGGTCAAACCGAGAAATAGATACGTACTAAGTAGACACAGAAGATAATCATGATGGAATACACTTGAAATTATCATAACAGTATTGAAACAAGTACACTTGCTGTTAAAACTGGATTTGGTGTAAATGCACAAAACATTGAAATTATACATCAGATAAAGGCAAACAAAATTTAAATATCTGCTTGACTTTTGATTTGAATACTTATTTTTGAGAAGTATATTTTTTATACATGAAACAATTTTGGTTTCACAAATTTAGTCCAAACACTGTTGATAAAGAATTGTATTCTGAAACGACCGTCTAGTGATGCAAAAAAGTAAAGTAGTATAATATGTAATTATAGGGAACACGTGTATTCATATTTGTTTTACATCATTGAAAACAAACATTGTTTATGTAAACCTGCGAATCCTAACACTACCCATGTATTATTATGTGGATCTTTGCATATAAACATTTTTAATAAAAGGTCGAGCGGACTGGTCAATTTTATATTATACCAGTTTTAAATTTACAGCACTAGACGTCCGTTTCGAAATGCAGTAATGCTTGGACCAAAATTATGAAACCAATTTTTTTTCAAGATGTTGAAAAATACCCAAAGGACAAGAATAAATTTTACTAAATTGAGCTAAGGAAATACTTTTTGCACGATGAAGGGGAGTATACTTTAGTTTTTGAAGAATTTCACATTTTAACTAGCAGCAAATTTAGTATATAGTATAATTATAGACATTAGTACACATCCATTGCCTTCTGAGTTTGTGATATCCACGGGGGAAACATCCACCAAAAGAGATTGGTTTAAAGTACATATTATAACAGTTTTAATTTTACAGCACTAAACGGCCGTTTCGGAATACAATTCCTAATCAGCAGCGCTTGGTAATCAGTAATCAGAAACGTCAACAAGCAGAGATACCGGCTCAATAGTTTATTTGCCTGTATGTATTCATATGTTCCTTTTTATTACGTTTCATGTGTAACTATAATGTTATCTCTCTAAAATTTCTCATTACAGCTTAAACTTTGTACATATTTTTTCCAAACTTGATCTCTATAAATACATGGACAAAAGGCAATGTCTTCAATTATCAATGGGTCAAGAACATGATAGCTCGTTTCAAATAAATTGTTTAAAGGAAATCGAAACAAAAGGCCCCCAATATTTTGATAAGTATGACGCATCTATATCCAAAATGATCTTGGATATATTTGACATTTAATAGTTCCATGTTATTTTCATTTTTAATTTTAATTTAACAACTGGCGGATGTAGTTTTCTGAACAGGACATATTCACCTTTCAGGAACATCCGGCCTCACTTCTCTGGCGGACGTACATCAGTAGTGCTTGGGCCAAAATTGTGGAACCAATTTTTTTAGGGTTAAAAATAACCCAATGTACTAAATTTAAACAAATTTAGCTACGGAAATATGAAAGAGTATACCTTAGTTTTTGAAGATTGTTAGGTTTTAGCTAGTAGCAAATTTAAACAAAAGTATATTTCAGTCAATTAAGAGGTATTTTTAACTGAGTTTATGATATCCTCGGGGATGCTAAGTCCACCAGCAGAGATACTGACACATTGCTTTTAATTACAAATTATGCCAGTGATAATTGTACAGCACTAGACGACCGTTTCGAAATAAATTCTATAAACAAAACAACAAAAGTCCGAGTAAGCCCAAATATCCAAGTAGCAAAGATTAGTTTATGATATCCTCGGGGATGCTAAGTCCACCAGCAGAGATACTAACCCAGTGGTTTTAATTACAAATTATGCCAGTGATAATTTTACAGCACTAAACGATCGTTTTGAAATAAATTCTGTAAACAAAACAACAAAAGTCCGAGTAAGTCCAAATATCCAAATAGCAAACATTCGTTCGGCATTTTTAAGATCTCTTCTGAAGGCCGCAAAATGAACGATCACTACCCTTTTAAGTTATGGTCAGACCCGTCCGGAGTACGAACCGAAGATCTCTTACATATGAAGCGAGCACTCTACTATTGAGTTACCGCTGTGATTTAAAAAGGCAAGAAAATGAATGATAAAATATAACTTACCATAGCATTGTTCGTTTCCTATACATAACCTGGGTTTATTGGCCATACAACATTTTTTAAAACATTTTTGTTTGTTACATTTTCGATTTGAATAATTTCCTTGTCCAACAATTAAGCTAAATCCCGATTATAAATACCTCATTTGGAGAATACTAATTCTTGTATTTTAACTGTTACAATGAAGGGCATTTACATATCAAAATAGACACAACATGTATACCGGTAAATCAATAAATCTTTTAGAGCAATGTATATACGAAATGCATAACAAAATATGGAAATAGAAAAACTCAGAGAAATTCATTTAACTATTATACATTTTTCTTTTACATAATAACTACAAAACTTTTTTAATATTTACAACCAGTAAATATAATCAAGTAATCAATCGTATCTTTTGAGGCTCCATGGCGAGCTTCGCTTCTAGATGAACATCTCTAATCAAACCGGAGAGGGTAAGGTATTAGCTGATTTATTTTACATAAAAACACGAAAAAACTACTTTAATTTTTACAATTAATATAAGACTTCTTGGTGAGGAGAGGGTAAGCTATTAGTTGTTGCTCTATTGATTAACATTATCGAGAGATTTCATTTATAGAGAACTTGTAGATAAAAATTTTTGCCACAGAACTACATCAATATTCAGAATTAATTTAAGACCCCTTAGTGAGCATAAAGAGGAACATCTTCAATCAAACCGGAGATGGTAAGCTATTAGCTGTTGCTCTATTGATTAACATTTTTCGAAAGACTTAATTTTTGTAGAGCTTGTGAATAAAAATCTCTGCGACAGAACTACTTTAATGTTTACAATTAATATAAGACTTCTTGGTGAGCATAGAGATGGACATTTTCAAGCAAGCTATTACGTGTTGCTCAATTAACATTTTTGGGAGACTTCATGGAGAGCTTGTAGATGAAAATCACCAATAAAATCGGAGAAGTCGTTAGCTGTGACTTAAAGATGGTAAGTTATTAGCTTTTTTCTCCGTTATCATATATAAAAACCCAGAAATAACAATATAAGTACAATCAAATAAATAAATAAATAAATAAATAAATAAATGAATAAATAAATAAAAAATAATACTTAAGCTATTAGCTCTTGTTATGTCACATTAAACATTTTTTCCAGATACTCCATTGTAAATGCAACACGAGACGGACGGGAAGTGTTACTCTTCCAGAGCACCGGTCTCACTTCACTGGTGGAAGTTTACGCGTCTTATTTGCTATTTTTAAAGGTTTTACTTTATCTTAGGATTGTGAATTGTACATGGATTGACATGTTTGTTTTTGGTTATATTTTAATTGGATAATATGTACTGTAATTTAAGTTAGTTTAGATAAGCTTAGTGTCAAGTACAACACTTGGAAGTAAAACAGAAGAGTTGTATTTGGTAAAATTTTATAAGTCAACCAAAATAGAAAGCGCATACATTCAGTAAAAAACAAATCACTAGGTATATTCGACAACTTAAACATTCTTTAAATGTCATTTTTTTATATTTTCACGTTTTTGGTCTGACCACTACTAATGACGAATTTTATTCTGAAACAACGGTGTAGTAATGCAAAATTTAAACAGGTTACTAATTACTCCTATCCCATCTGTTTGTGACATAATTGTTGGTATTTCCTTCATATTTGTTTGTGACAGTATCTTCAAATATATTAAACACCTATTGAAAAGAAAAATATTTATAGAATGTCACCACTCCAATCTTTAATTGTTATTCCCAAAAACGGGTAGGTACTTAAACGCCTACAGACCAAACCACAGGTTTTAAGGGTAAAGAAAGGAAGGAAGAGATATTAAAAGGAGATAACAAAAATGAATTCCATATTCATTAATTGATGTCACTCCTTTTTCATTGACCACTTTTGTGATAGTCAATTATGTGCAAAATTATATGCAATGATTTGCAAAAAATTGACAAAAAATGATCAGATAGACATTTATTCTACGTACTGATTTTCTATTGTTCAAATCTAAAATCTAACCTCTAAAATTAATTTTGCTTTGACTTTTTATATGCGTTTCACGGCAAAGAGATATAAATATAAAAGCGGACAACTTATGCGTATCTTAAACCGGGTTTTACTGTATACCTTTCATTTATATACCACAAATAAAATTTTTAAAAGCGGCCACTTTTGTCCATTTCCTTTTGTGGACTCAGGTTTTATTGTATACGTTGTTTTTTATCTTCCAATTATACTTAATAAACCGTTGGTATATTTGACATTATTAAACCATTCTCTCTCATATTTTTTACAGAGGGGTTTTCTCCATAGTTATTTATATTTTCATTTAAATTGTTTTTGTTTTTCAAGAATGGATGCCGTTGAGACTAGCTTGTTTTTGAATGAACTACATGAGTTTTTATAGTAATAAAATACCTTAATTTAATCAGGTACGGTAAGCTTTTTGGCTGATATTGTATGAATTATTTTAATTCTTTATAATATCATTTAATTGGTAAAATACATTTTGGTCCTTCGGGTATCGTTTCAACATCTTAAAAACAGGTTTCATAATTCATGGTCCAAGCACTACTGATGAGAAATTGTATTCCAAAACGACCGTCTAGTGCTGTTAAATTAAAAACTGGTATGATACGTAATCTATATAAAAAGATATCTGTCCGTGTTCAAAACACAATTCACCCCAAAAAAGTAAAAACTTTGAACCTGAAAAAATAAGATTAAACACATGAACTTCACAAGTGAAGTGAGACCGGGAGCTCCGAAACGTGAAGCACCTCCTGTTTAACTGCGTTTTATTTAAGTCTATACTAAAAATACTATTGTCCATGCTAAGTCCATGTTATTTGTTGATAACGGCGTTATTTGTCATTACTTTTGCGCATATTAGGGATGGCATAACTTTTGCTCCGGGTATGTATAATTCCATGCAATCAATTTTGATTACAAACTTGGCGGATGTAGCTAACAGAACAGGATGTGTTTACCCTTTAGGCACACCCGGTCTCGCTTCCCTGTTGAAGACCACTTTTTTAACCTAACTTGTCAGTTTCAATTTTTTTGTCTTTGCTTCTAGATTTTGATTCGGACATTGATTAGTATGTCTGTTTTTGATATTATATTTATAATGAGATTTGAAACTTTATTTTATCAATTTGTGTTTATCCATTGTCTACAGAAGTCTCTCTTTTAAGTAAAAGAATCTGTAATGAACGGTAACATGTTAGTTGCAATACTTCCGTGGTAAATTTGCTTAATTTTTTTTTAAAATTACTTATTATACTTTTTTTTATTAGATGTTCATTTTTCTCAAAATCCTCTTTAAGAATGGCATTAAAATTTCCCATCACTTGGCGTTCTTAAAACGCTTTTAGATCTTCACGCACATGATATTGATATATACAAAAAATATGATCTTAAATTAGAATAGGTAGTTTCTTCAGTTACCTTACACGTGTTAAATAATAATACAACACCAGAATTCATATACAGTCAAAACTGTCTATAAATGTCACCCAAGGGAACCAGTAAATTTGACATTTATGGACCAATGCCCTTTATATACAGGTTCAAATAATATGAATAAAGAACAAATAGGATACAATTCTACTGACCTTTATATGCAGGTGGTCCTTATATAGAGATGACCCTTAAGGCAGGTTGGGCTGTATTATATATAACAAATGGTTTCACAATTTTGGTCCAATCACTACTCGTGAGGAATTGTATTCCGAAACGGCTGTCAAGTGCATTCAAACTAAAACTGGTATAATATGTAATTTGCCATGGCTGATAGAGAGATCTTGAAAGTCGATTGGGCTTAAGCACGCGGTTACGGATCAAAGTGCGTCAGATCACATACGTTCGAATACCACTCGTGATGATCTCTGTGAGAAAGTTTGTCAGTCCGCTTGTGTCGCCAGTTGTTTTTTCCTGACATTCCTGTATTCTCCACCATCCCTGAAATAACAGCCTTCGTATAAGTGAAGAAATCTTGACAAAGGTTTAAAACCCCGCACCACACCATGGCTAGGTTAATGGGCATTATAATCCGAAGATGATACTAAAATTACACTTGCAAACTGTATGTGAAAGCAAATATTCAGAAAGTTGTTCTCTATTTTGCAACATAAAAATGACCTAAATCTCATGTCCAGACTTCTATAGATGTTAAAGGAGTATAATCAATTAGAGGTTAACAGAATGATTTCAAATATCCCACGGTAAACTAAAAATTACCATAATTTTTTTTTTTAAATATTTCTTATCTTTGGCAATGTAATTTTTTTAGACAATCGGAGCGAATATACTTTGCGTTACTTGCTGGCTTGCTTCTTTATACGTATGTAGCAGAATTTATGCAGACCTGTTTTAAATCTTTAGAGAATATGTCGCCAAATCATTAAACTTTACATGCAGATATATCGACGACGTTCTGTCTCTTAATTATCCTAAATTTGGAGACTATGTGAATATATCCCTAGTGAGATTTAAATAAAAATACAACTGATTTCAAATTCTTCTTCATATTTAGACGACTCACGAAGGCTACATTTGAAGCTATATGAGAAAGGTTATATCTTAATTTTTTTTTGTTGTCATTTATTTCTTTTCGATGTACCTGTATTTGTTTCAAATTCAGTACGCTATGACAGAGCTTGTTTAAACTATTGGAATTTCATGCAACGAAGCAAGCTGCTAACAGATAAACTGTTGTCTCGGGGGTATTGCAAGTCTAGGCTTATCAAGGCCCTCAAAACGTTTTATGATCGTTATCACAATATTGTTGATAAGTATGATGTCTTAGTGTTTAACGTTTTGTATTTCTATGTTCCTTTTATTCTAAATTTTGATTTCACGTGGTGGCGTAGCTTGCCCCACAGTTGGTGCGTACAAAAAAGCGCTATCAATCGAGAGCATACTGATCCACATCTATTGTAATAATAATAATTATCCTAATTAGTATATAAGTTGTTGGCATTCGGAGTAGTATAAGGAAACCATATAAAATATGCAAAAAGGGAAGTGACTTGATGAAACACGCTTCATCGGCATATCTGTGACATTGTGACAACATTATGACGCCATCTAATAAATTTGTTTCGAATATTGCTTGTTAATAGAAATAGCTGGGTTCAATGTTTAGTTTGTAATTTGTGTGGCTGTCTCCTTTTTATTCTAGTTTTCAGAAAAAGAAAGAGCATACATTACACAGAAATAAAATGCTGGAAACGATTAAATGAAACTTAGACTGAAAGAAATATAAACAAAAAATACCAAAGCATTTGCTTCACAATAAATAAATAAATAAATAAATAAATAAATAAATAAATAAATAAATAAATAAATAAAACCCATTGAAATCAATTGAACTAAACAAAATAAAAAACAAAGAAAACAAATCAGGACCAGGTGATACATGGGAAACAGGATTTGCCTTCATACGATCATGTTGGAACATGCACCACCCCACATGTTTAAAATTTCGCTTCCATTTGTATAGGGATTATGAAGGGCAGGCACAGTTGTGTTAGATTTCTACAATTAATAACAGGTTTTGTCGTAACTTTTATAAAATGTTTTTTACACCTGTGAAGTTACATACAGCACGCTTCATCACTGTAATTTTGTATTTAGTGTTTATTTATAGTCTTGGAATAACCATAAATTAGGGGGTCGACCTCTTTCTCGGTTAAAATTAAACGTAACAACATGGTCATTAGTCTGTTGATTGATAGGTATTTTGTGACAACACAACCCCTATATAGGGATGTCTGACATGATGTCGGATCAAGCATACAAACAAGAATTGTAAAACATGAAAAAGTAAAGTCTGACAAAAAATCGTGAATTTTGAAAAAAAAATAATAACAAGCAAGAATATTTTAATTTTTTGTTTACAAATTGCTTCATTTAGAAGGCCTTAGGGTTTTTATAGTGACGGGGTAGATAATCTTGGCCAATAGAATCGATAACTATAATTTATGTGATTTCAGGGTCATAAAAATTCATCATATTTTAAAATTATTTATACAGAAAGTTACACGTAAATATGTAATTATCGGAAAATATAAGAAATATAAAAATTTGCAGATGTGAAGCAAAGTTACAACTGATTCTACGCGTGACAGGTGTAGCTTGCTAAACAGAATTTGCCTACCCTTCCGTGGCATCAGGTATTCCTTCTCTGGTGGAAATTCACGTGTGTATCTTAATTTGTCGGTTCCATTTCATTTCGTTTGAATCTATATAACCAGTATTACGATAATAACGCTTTCGCTTTCGTTTAAGGCATTTAGATATTAATTTGCATGTTGCAAGGCAACTTGTTCTTTGAAATGTAAAACACTCGTGTTTGAAATATTAAAAAAATACGTGATCGACAACATTTCCATTGAAACCGGAGGTAGGAAGCGAATCGGTTTAAGTTTTGCCTATATTCCTGTCCATAAAAGGAATAAAATAAAAATTAATTTTCATTATAAAACAACGTGATTGAAATACTTTTGGAGAGGCTAAGCAATTTAACATATTTCACAACCACCCACACACATATTGATTTAAAATTATGATGGAATTGCAGTTATTTTTTCTTTTTGTATTTGATTAATAAAAGAATTTGAAATCTTGCTCCCTGTATAATTTGCTAGAAATGAAGAACAAGTCTACAATTTAAACAACTACAACAGTAACAAGCATATTGTAGTAGCAACATGATTGCGTATAAATTTAAATGATTTGTTCGTCGTCCATTACATGATGTCACTGAGAGCTTATCCTTTTATGCAAAAATAACAAAAAATATTAAGAACAAAGAAAATAAGACGAATTGAATTATGAATATTTAGTTGTTTCAGACTTAACATGAAACTTCTTTATAGATTTTTATGTTCTACCTTATTTATCAAATGAGGTTTCAGAAAATAAAACTAAATTTAAAATATAAGTTTTATTACTAAAAAGGCTACTGAAAATTGCAAATTTAAACTAGAAAACTTGTATTTCAGGCAAAAGTCAACACAATCAAGAAAATGACCGTTTATTAAAATTTTGATTTTGGGTGGCAGATAGAAATTTGTAATGAAACATATATATTTGGAAAAACCTTACGCAACTAAAAACATGGCTCAACACAGCCAAATGAGAACAATAGCCAAACAAGACAAGACAAAAAATGACATATCGCTGACATGGTTATACAATTCGCTACATTGGACGGAAAGGGTAAACGCCCTTTGGCGTGTAAAAGTAATTTCTGCAGACCATGAACTATTCATAAATTCAACATAAGCCCTTCATAAATGCAAATATTTACAGAAAAACAGAAATAAACAAAACGAAACATACAAATCCATAACATGAAATTTGCGTTATTGGGGATGTCACTCTTTGGTATTTTGATAATTTTCTTGCCTAACCAGTGTATCTACTTAATGCAGAGAACTTAAAAAAGTAGTTTTTACGTGCCATAGTGAAGGTTAGAAAAGAGTTATTTGTCTTGTTTGCCTATTACTATCCTAACTTGTAATTTGTAATTCTTTATTGTTTCATCTGGAGTTACGTTTCCTTCCGGTGCACTCAGTCTCACTTTCTTGGTTGAAGTTTGCGTGTTTTCCTTAATACGCTAGTTTTCACATTTCTGCTTTCCTTTTAGGATTTTAATTGGATTGGTGTATACGTGGTTGATTGATTGCATTGACTGTTGTCTAGTACGCATATATTATCTTCTTTCGGATATGTTTTTCTTTAAACTTTCTCATTTTTAAAAAGATCATAAACTAAAAAAAATGAAAAACGATGGTTCTGATTAGGAGGGCAGAACGTACGAAAAAAACAACGATCGACAATTTAATAATCTCCAGTTTAATAGAAGATCTTCATTTAGGCAGTCATGGAAAAGTCTTCAATATGAAACAAATATCCTTAAACATATGTGACTAGACTCCTCCCAGCGTTTCAGCAGTTTTAGCGACATTAGAGGATAAAGAAAAACAAAGTTTAACAGATCTAAAATGTTTTATGAACAGCACCTTATCATAAACAGACGGAAGGACAGAAGCCATTTAGCAAGAATACATAAGCAATCACAGAATGTATGTCACATACAGCTGAGGTAAATAGGTCGCTGGAAAACTCCTGAAATGTACTTAATAAATGGGATTAATAAAAATTATATATGGTTTAACTTATGAATTTAAGTAAGTGTTGATAAGCCGGTATTTTTCCGAAGACTTCATTACAATCGTTTAAATACTTATTTAAGTTTTAACTCCAGATACAGAAATGCAAGTAAATATAATATATGATGTTCTGTAAGCGAAAATGAACTTCCATAATCCCATCATAATACAGAAAACTAGAAAAACTGTGAGCCACAAGCTCGCAAAAAATACCCCCGCTCCCCCACATAAAAAAATCCATCGGATCAAATTTTTAAATAGGAGGTGCACATTTACATTATATCACAAATATTGTGTGAAAGTTTCATAAAAATCCACTGAAGGGTTTAGAAGGAGTTGCGGATATGAGATAGGTACCCTAAGGTGTAAGGATGGAAGGACGGACACACGGACGGACACCCCTATCACTATATACCCCCCCCACTTTTTAAGCGGGGGTATAACAATACATAAAGAAAATAAATATAATCTGTTATTACAACATGTCTTTGTGTTTTAACAATTTCTCCAAAACTATTTGAGCGATATCACTTTTATCATAACCCAACGTTGGTGCTTTAAAAGAGTAACAAAAAGTGAAGTTCTTCGATTTTTCCCAAAGGACCCTTTTTGCATATGGATGGTCATAATTTACCGTCAAGCCTGTCGCAATAGTAACGACAGAATTGACGGTAAATATCAGTAACAAATATAATTAAAACTGGATGTTAAAACTACATTTAATTTGCGATATTTGTGTGCGAACAAATGCCAATATTTCCCTCCCTCAAATGTAAAACATTGTTTATTATACGAAATGAAAGATAACGATGGAAAACTCACAACATATACACAAGAGTGTTGTAGTAGGACAGTCGGAAAGGTAAAAATACTTTAAAAAGATTTAAAAAGTCTCAAATATTTATTTTAATTACTAACTTCTTCAACATTCATAGCTTTATTATTACATATTATACCAGTTTTTTTAAACGACACTAGACGGTTGTTATGGAATACAATTCCTCTCCAGTATTGCTTGGAACAAAATTGTGAAACCAAACTTTTTTCAAGGGGTTTAAAAATATCAAAAAGAACAAAATATATTTAACCAAATTCACTAAAGACATATTTTGCATGAGGGAGCATGCCTTAGTTTTGGGGAATTTTTGGATTTAGACAGTAGTATATTTCTGACAATACAGCTTATGATATTATCGTGATGCTTTGTCCACCAGCAGAGATAATATTTTGAGCGTATGAGCAGCCAGCCTCCCTTCCCTTCAATTATTTCGACATTTTCAAAGTTTTGACTCTGCTTTAGGAGTGTGATTTTAGGTAAGGATTGGTATTGCATTTCTTTCAACTGAAAATATTTACAAGTAATTTCAAGATTTTTTTTAGTTACAGATGTCTTTCCCCTTTAAAGATATTAAAAAAGTGATCTCCAATTTAAAAATCTTGCTAGCAAATTGGCCTAAATCTCACGCTTACAGATCCCAGTTCTTTTTGTCGGTCTAGTTTCGAATCCCATTTAAGATTCTAGTGTAAAACAGTTTTTGCGTTCGATTGCCGGATGTCGGTGGTTTTCTCCCATACTTTTGTCTCACACACACACACACACACACACACACACACACACACACACACAATGAATGATCACCTCGATATGAAAACAAACATACCAACACATATCCAAATCACGATCCCAAAGCAAAATCAATACTCTGAAATCTGGCAAAATAAGTTTAACAAATGAACTTCTGGGCCGGGTGTTCCGGAAAGGTAAGCACCTCCTGTTAGCCACAACAGTTAATTGCGTAATCCAAAATTGAGTATAAAAGAAAATGGAATTATGGGTCGCCAAATATATCCATGGTAATTTTAGATACAGAGACATATCATACTTACCAAAAACATTGTGATAAAGGCATAAAACGTTTTGAGGGCCTTGCTAAGCCTAAACTTGCAATAACCCTGCGTCAACAGGAAACTGCAAATCATCTTGATCAGGGCGTGAAACTAACATTACTCAACTCTAATACTCTGTTTTAAATTATTAATGTGCTGGATTATTTCTTTAAAAGCTATTATATTAGTCTACTCCAAGTTAATAGTATTTATAAAACCAATTCTGATTGACATTTAATTTGTTTGTTTTATTTCCATTAAAATTTCATTTATTGAATTCTATATGTAATATTTGTCCTTTTAATACAAATTTCAAAAATAACACTTTCATTTTCAACAATTTTATGTTATCATATTACCCGAAGCTATATTTGAAACAATATGACAAAAGTGATGACTTTAAATTTTCTAATGTCAGCGTTTGTTTTCTATGCAGCAATACGAGTATACACGTTTCTCCTGCTAATGGCGTTATTTTTAATAACCCGATTTAATTTTGAAGCACTAGACGGGCGTTTCAGAATAAAATTCCTCATCAGTAGTTTGTACTGTAAACGTAATAATTTTCGCGGTGTATTAATTTTCGCTTATTTGGCGGTCATTTCTTTTACGCGAAAATTAATACAGCGCGAAAATTATATTATGATTAATATGTTCTAGTGCATATTTACAAAACGCAAAAAACAAACTACGCAAACATGTTCTATACCGCGAAAATAAATACACACGAAAATAAATACCTTTACATATATGTTTCACAGTTAACACGCTAAAATACAGATTGTTTCCACCATGTAAACTTTATACGAGCAGGCCAAGCTGTTTCTAAATTAAATGTTGAAATATTGCACGCCTTTGCTAATCATGATGTCTCTATATTCAAGGTTTTCCTGGATATATTTGACGTTGCATAGCTTCATGTTTCTTTCATTTTGATTTCACATGTGGCGGGTGTAACTGGCTTAACAGGAGATGCATGTCCTTCCAAATCAAACTGCCTCACTTACTAAAAAAGTTCATGTGTTAAACACAAGAAGAAAAGTCACCTTTAAGGATCCTTAAAGCCCCCTTAAAGACTCATTAAATGGGGCTTTAAGGATCTTTAAGGGGCCTTTAAGGACCTTAAATGTGTCTTTAAGGTCTCTTTAAGGACATCCTTAAAGATCCTTAATGGAACTGAAATTTTAAGGATCTTTAAGGCGGCTTTAAGGATCTTTAAGGATTCGTTTAATAAACACAGAAAACAAATTTCTTTACATTTTTTTTAAATTTTAAATTTATATAAATGTGATGTTAAATATAATTATTTAACTTAGTATACTCTTACACTGTTTTTATTTTATTTTATTGTTTTATTTAAAAAAAATTTAATTTATTTTATTTTTTTTATTTATTTATAAAATTTGTAAATTTATAAAAAATAAACTTATTTATTTAATCATTTTTCTTTATCAATTTATACTAATTTTGGTAGTATTGCAAGTAGTCCTGAAATCACAAATAAAGAAGACACATTATTTAACATCATTTATTACAAATATACTTATCTAATTTCGCTCGCAGCGGGACTTGAACTCACTACCCTTAGTTCCCCAGATTACATCCTTTCCTGACTCTACATCCTTATCCATTAGGCCACGGAAGACATGAATATGCATTTTATATTTTTAAACTATATTAGTACCCGGTAGCCTAAGGATCACGTGACTAGCTCTAAATCTTTCAGATTTAATAATAAAATATATAAATAAAATGTTTACTCCATTTAAAAAATATTTTATTATTATTATTATTATTATAGTTTGCTCTTTCATTCTTGAGAGGAATAATTTTTAGGTTAATTTAACTGACTTAAGATTTCTGATCAAAGGAAGACGGGCATATCAAACCTTTACCTGTAATACACTTATTTATCTGACTGGCAAACATCACTTTTATAAAGATCAATTATCGATCAGATATCCATTCCTGTTTGTATAATCTTAATCATACTACTGCTTTTTTATTAAAATATTTCAATAATTCTTGAAATTAAAACAATAATTTTAGGTAAATTTTATTTAAAATTGTCTTTTATAATTTAGTTACATTTTTGTTGTAATACCAATACTTATTTCCTTGTTTGATAAACAACTATAATATTGTACCAGCGACATTTAATCTGTACAAATGGAAGGACGAGTTTTAATGATAATTTGTTATAATCTTAATCTATCCTTCAAAATCTCGCATTTAACTTAAATGACTGTTTTATGAGGGAAACAGTGAGAATGTTAAATAAAATAATTTCAGAAATTAATTCAATTCACGGTGAGAGAGAGAGAGAGAGAGAGAGAGAGAGAGAGAGAGAGAGAGAGAGAGAGAGAGAGAGGGGGTGCACATGTTAAACATTATAATAATAGTACTCTTTACAAATTGAAACAGTAGAACTAGCGACATTTCCTACTGTTATAAATCTGGTAAAACTGTTTAAAAAAATATTACCATTGTCATACTCAAAAGCGGATCCGAGTGAATAGTCACTACCCTTTTTCAAGTTTTGGATCAGACCCGGCCAGAGACCAAACCCGCGACCTTCCACTTCTGGAGCGGACAGTCGACACTCTACCGAGCTGGCTGCTACCGAAGTGGAAGGTCTCCTTCCTCCCCTTTTTTCCACACTTGTTTAAAATTATCTATATGACATCCATCTGAACATTCAAGTTAATTTTATTATATTAATTAAATTATTACATTATTATACTAAATAATCAGTATAATGGTGCAACACACAAGAATCCTTTTTACCAGAAAATAGCACTTATCATTTTAGATTTGTTCCATAAAGCCAATAACGGACGGATAGAATAAAAAGTCAAATGAGATGGAATTTATCTATTAAAACCAATTAAAAATAAAAAATGTACAAAAAATGTACAAAAATTGGGACTTTTATATGAAAATAGGACTTTGCGCTATAAAAATATACAAAAAGATAATCTTATGTGCTAAAAATGTACCATTCTAATTAGCTCTCTCTCTCTCTCTCTCTCTCTCTCTCTCTCTCTCTCTCTGGGCCCTGACCCTTGGTCCCAATATTCATTTATGATTAATGGAATCACTCTTTATGGAATCTGTCCTTGAATAAGAATTATTTTTGAAGTACTGATAACAGCCCAGTTTAAAATTCATGCTTTCTGACAAGACAGAAGTGTCTTAATTAGTATTACTAATTAACGTCATTTACTAATACTAACTGGGTTCTTTCATGCCTAAGTGATCAGGTAAATAACATTATCACCTAAGACTGGTCAGCACTACCTGAATTCTTTCATACCTCAGCGAACTGGTACATTACATCATCCTCTGATTGCAATTACCTACCTGTACACGAATTAATTAATCAGTACCACTAATTAACTGGTCCATCCACTGGTTGCTTGACAATTTGCGGTAAGCGAGAGGGAAAAAAGTCGGAAAGCAGGGGCAAATGTTGGGGTGCCCCCCTCCCCGCCCACCTACCTCCATCCCGCTGGATCTGACACTGCATGATTTACCATTTTTGAATTATTTTTAAACAGAACGAAAAAAGTACACGACACTGCAAATCCAAATTCTCTCTCCTCTCTCTCTCTCTCCTAGATATGACAATATTCCAACGTCAGCTGCAGACTGCTAATATCTTTTTGTGTTTGAACAACACCATTTGATTTATTTCTGGAGAAAACTTTTTTACTTTTTTCTCAACATAATCAGGATAACGGGATAGCAGAGTATAGAGTTTCATTCCTGTGTCAAGATTATTTCACTTATATCATTATTTGATTCAATGAATAAGAATTCTAGAATGGCCAAGAATGTAAAACCTGAGCGAACTGACAAATTTTCTGAGATTATGGCCTGTCCCAGTTTAATATTTTGTCAGTTTGTAACAAAATTGTATAGTCTTGTGTAGAGACTTTAAGTTCAAGGATAGTGAAAGAAATCGAAGTGCATTGAGATTAGAACCAATATTCGACAAGCGAGTTTTCTCACACTAGATTTTCCCTAAAGATGTGAACCAAGACAGTGAGATCAAGATTTTGCTAGTTATATTGAGGCTGTCAGTTCTAGGATTATTAATGAAACGGAAACACACAGAGAACCCCATTTTCGGCAAGAAAACAAATTAAAACGATAATTAACTTAAAATAATGCCGATGATATAAATGTTTTTTTCTTTTAATTGTTTCATTATAAATCACAACTTTATTAGCCCGAAATTCGTTAACTTGGATTGCGGACCTATTCTATGATTAGAAAATCATGCTTATAGTTTTCGCTTGTGGGAAAAAGTTCCGATAGACAACTCTCAGCTCCGAGTTTCTCTCTCTCTCTCTCTTCTCTCTCTCTCTCCATAAACAACTTGATCAGAGAATACAAGTTATTTTACTGGATCGATCGAGAAATTATTACATGAAGAAGATAGTGCAAATGAATCTACCAGTTTTGTCTATGAAATTGTGGTTTATTTATTTATTTATTTATTTATATGATGTTTATTTATTTATTTGATTTATTTATTTATTTATTTATATGATTATTTATATATTTATTTGATTATTTATTTATTAATTTATATGATAATTTATTTATTTATTTGATTATTTATTTATTTATTATTTATTTATTTATTTATTTATTTATATGAATGCACATTTCAAGGTCATGAAATAAGAAATATCAAATAATGGTAGTTTAAAAACTGATGATGTACAAGTCTTCGCTCTGCCCTCTCTCTCTATCTCTCTCTCTCTCTCTCTCATATTTCATATACTTATTAAAGTTTTTAAAAATATTTATTTATTTATTTATTTATTTACACACAAATAACAATTGGTAAAAAGTATCTAAAGTATCCCTAACATTACTACTCATGTAGATTAATCATCAGATTCCATTAAAATTCAAATCCATCTAGGTAATTAAAGAGATTAACAACATACGGTAAATTTTTCAGGTAGAATATACTATCGTCTGGTTAAAATGAGTTTGAATTTGCTTCTGTTATCAATTAGTTAGGTAAGTTGTTGATGAGATACCGGGGAAATGTTGATGATCATCAATTAGGAACCATGATCTGTTTATTACCTATGGGCATAAATCCATAATGATAAATAGTCAAAACTACACTTTTTTTAGTTTAATAAATAAATAATAAATAAATAAATAAATAATAAATAATAAATAATAAAAAGAAGTTGTACATTGAATCAATTTAGAGCTGGTACATAATAATCGGAGCAGTATAGATTATAAATAAAAATAAATAAATAAATAATTAATAATAATATAATAAATAATATAATAATTAATTAATTACTTTGAAAACAATCATGAAATTTTATCACCGGACATTTATTTTTAATCGCGTTTTTCTCCAATTATTTTTGTGTAATATATACCAAATAAATAAATAAATAAATAAATAAAAATAAATAAATAAATAAATAAATAATGGTGCATCCTTAGCCAATTCAGGGTGGTTGAAAAAACACCATTATATCATTTAAATACATGTGTATGTCAGGGTGATCCTTAAAGATCCTTAAAGCCGCATTAAAGATCCTTAAAATTTCAGTTCCATTAAGGATCTGTAAGGAAGCCTTAAAGATCCTTAAAGAAGATGGTGGTCCTTAAAGGGGTCTTTAAGGAGGCTTTAAGGATCTTTAAGGACATCTTTAAGGATCTTTAAGGATTCCTTAAAGACCCTTAAAGGAGGGAGTTGGTCTTGTGAAACTTAATTAGCTAGTTATTATCTTTTTTTACTTTTCTTTAGGAATTTTGATTTAGAATTGGACTGATACATTTTCGTTTTAAAGTGTTGGAATTGAAAAACTTTATAATTTTTATTTTTAAATTATAATTTTGCAAAATCTAGGTCACTTTATTTGCTCTGGGGAAAGTACATTTGTAACAAAGTATTTATTCCGCAGGGAAATTGTCCATGCTTTCATTTAAAAGTTTTCATTAGTGAATTGGTTCCAAATAAAATAAAGCCACTAGTGATTTCTATTCTGTTTGTATACTTGTCTCAGGGATATTGCAAGCCTTAGTATATCAAGGCCCTCAAAACAATTTATGATCGTCATCACTGTATTGTTGTATAAGTATGATTTTTTTCTGTATCCAAAATTTTCCTGGATATATTTGACGACATCCTCGTGTTCCGCTGTTTGGCAGGTGTTGCTGGCAGGGCGGAGCAGCTATCCTTTTCGTTCGGTCTCACTTCCCTGTTGGAAATTCACTTATTTGACTTCATTTGCCAGTTATTGGGTTTCCTTTTGGTACATTGGATATATGCGTCAAATTAAAATTACACTAACTATTTTGTAGTTAAAACATGCGTCTCAGTTTGCGTTTATTTCGCTGTCCTATTGGTTTCGTTTCCGTGTGTTTTTATTTTATTTCATTTGTTTGCTATGATCAAGTTTTTCTTAAATTTGCTCTATTCCATATAAAAACCAGCGTCATTCCAAAAGGGTATAATTTTGTGTTTTTTCTGTGTTAGCGTCCTATTGGTTTAGGTTTTCGTAAATTTATATTTTATTTAGTTTTTTGGCCATAGTCAAGTTTTCCATCTACAATTAGCCTATTCTATTTTAATCTTGCGTTTATAGATTCACAAAACATTTGTGCTAGACATTTTCAAATGAAGCATGTCAAATCGTCCCTTTTTATTATCATCTACTTTTTAACCACAAACTTTACTTCGTGATTGAATTCTTGAATAAAAAAAATACTAGTTCTGAAATGAATTTGAAAAATACAAATTGAGTCCAAAATAAACATTTTAAATCCATAAAAATTAATTTGCAAAAACACTTGCTTAAAATCTGCGGTTTTTTTCCAAAAAAGGATTAACACGTGTATAGCTAGAATCGTCTATAATTTTATTTTCAAATAATGAATTGTGGAAGTCATTCTTTTTCGTCAGGAGGTATTTGTCGACATTATATTTTGGCAAGATTTAAGCTTGAAGATTCGCAATTTTTTTCATCTGAAGACTTCCGCGATATTAAAACAAACGCAAACGTGTCCGAATCACAATACCAAAGCAAAGTAAAAACTTTGAAACTGGCACACTAAGTTAAAAACGCTAATTTGCAAAAGGAAAATGAGACCCCTTGGTCAGAAAGAGTATAAATCTACTGTCTAGTATGCTACACCTGCCGCGTGTGGGATCAAAATTGAGAATTGTGCGTTACCGAGATGCAATATTAAAAATTCAAAATAAGACAGACCTATTTCACTAATGTACCAAAAACCATATATGTCGATGTAATTCATATATTTTCCATATTGGAATATTTACATTATCTTCACAATAATGGAATATGTATATGTATCAAAAACAAACATACTGAAAAAAATTATTAAAAAATTAGACAGAAAATTGCAACCAAAACCATATTCTTGGCAATAGTCAGCGCAACTAAGAACACATTACAAGATATTGACATAGAATAACATAAATATATTGTGTTGTCAACACTGATTATAAAGTTTCCGATATGGACGACCACTTGATAATTACTGCAAAACACGTTTTAATTTAGTAGCACTAGACAGCTGTTTCGGAATGAAATTATTCATCAGTAGTGCTTAAATCGAAAAAGTGGAAAGGTTCAATAAAATAAGACTTACGTTTTCAAAATTCGTGAATTTCAATACAGGCTGATGACACTCCATATATCTAGCTCATTACAATAATATAATTACAAAATCATTAAGAACAATATGTATATAAATTTTAAAAACAGAAAATGAATCAAAAACAAACATACCAATCCATGTCAAAACCACAATCCTAAAGCAACTAAAACACTTTGAAGGTGACAAATTAGGCAAAACACGCAAATTTCCACCATGGAAATGAGGCTGGGTGCTCCGAAAGGGTAAGCTAGCGACACCCACCACGTAATCAAAATTGGGAAGGAAAGGAACAGAAAAAGAAAGTAATCGTCCATAGACACAAATAAATAAATAAATATATAACGTACTTACGCAATTACAAGTATCCTTGTACGAGAATCGTGCGTTTGCACTCGATGTCTTTTTCATTTTTTCCCTTTTATACATAATCATTAACATTTACATAGACAAACGTTGCTTGGCAGATTAAATTGCAAAAATAGATATGAGGTTTTTTATCAATTTAATTTGACTTAATACAAACGAAACGTTTGCAATAAATGAATTTGAAATGTAATATCTATCTTCTTCATCTATCCTGTTTCAACAGTTAATGTCCTATTTTTTACATGCATTATTTTTTTTTACAAAAAAATGATAAAAATTCATAATAGTAAAATCGATAAAAAGTGAAATAACTATTTTCAGTTTTTTTTAAATAAAAATATCCGTTTTAATTTTACAGCACCTGACGGCCGTTTCGTCAGTATTGCTTGGACAAAAATTGTGCAAAACCAAATACTTTCTCATTGGATTATTCCTCTCTCATCACAAACAGTAAGTAAAAATATTGATAAAGTTTACACACTTATAATGTTACTTATCATGCATGAAGAAAACAAACCATGATTTCTAAATTGTTTTATTATATTGTCATATAACACTTTTTGAATGTATTTTATGATTAAATTAAGTGGTATATGACAATATTATTGTTGATAAGTATGGTATTCTGTATCAAAATATTTAATGTCCAAATATTTTATGTTCCTTTCATTCGCAATTTTGTTTTCACACGTGGTGGATGTAGCTACATAAATAGGAGGTACCTGAACACGCGATCTCACTTCCCATGTTGAAGTTTTCGTGTTTTACGTGATTATTAATCAAACACAAAACCGAATCACAACCCAGAAGCAAAATATCACTGCGGTAGCTCAGTTGGTGGAGTGCTCGCTCCGTAAGTGGGGGGTCGTGGGTTCGAGCCCCGGCGGGTCTGTCCCAAGACTTGAAAATGGGTAGTGACTGTTCTTTCGCCAAGTACTTGGCATTACGAAATAAATTCACGGCTCTTTCGGATGGGAACGAGTTCCCGTGTCACGATGGACTTGGCACGATTAAGATAAAGAACCCTGCTGTATAATGCCGTTAGCGCAACGCACAGGCAAAATTTCTGCACCTTCGCCTTGAGCTGGCGACGTCTCGATATAAGTGAAATATTCTTGACTGGGATGTTAAACACAATTACTCAACTCATCTCAGAAGCAAAGTTAAAAGTTTGAAACTTTGCAAGTAACTTGCAAGTAATTTGTAAGTGTTCATAGATTCCCTTTTGGAATTGTTAATTGAACACGGATGGGTATGTTTGTCGTCATCAAAAACAAATATACAAGTTCATATTAAAAACAATCACAAAACACCCTGTAAACAGTGAGTGGTTCGTGTGATACAGTGGTTTCAGTACACAAATGTACATATACTTTAAACCTTCATCAAACAATATAACAGAAAGGTTACGTTACATAATATATTGTGGCACATGTTTGCACTTCACTTTCGTTTTATAACAGTGTGTTGAATTAATACTTGGATACATTCAAATACAAACACACTGGTCAAGGTTCAAATCAAAATCCCAAAAGCAAAATAAAAAAAAAAAATAAATCGATAAATAAATAAAAAAAAACTGTCAAATTCATTTAAACATACGAAGTTTCGCCAGAGAAATAAAGTCTGGTGCACTGGAAGGGTAAACACCTCTTGCCTAGTCAGCCAGGCCCGCCATATGTGAAATTAAAATTTGTAATGAAAGGAACCTGGAAATATGGGATGTCAAATGTATCCAGGAAAACATTGGATACGGAGGCATCATACATATCAATGATAGTGCGATTGTGGCCAACTGCAAATCTTATTCTTCGCTAAATTCGTAATAAAAATAGCAATGTTACAACGGGTTCGGTAACAAAATTTAAACTTCAACCAGAAACAGAATAAACGGAACCACAATATCTTTGGGATATGTTGATATGTCACATAGTTGATATCTGTTGAGATATCACTTTATTAAATGTTTATCCAACTTTTTTTCCAAAAACGTATATTGTAACAAAAGTATGCGGGTTTGGTAACAAAAATTTAAACTTCAACCACGAACAAAAATAAACGGTAGCACAATATCGTTAAGAGTTGTTGGTATGTCACATAGTTGATATTTGTTGCGATGTCACTTTATTAGATGTTTTCTATAACTTTTTCCTAGCAATACATTTTCAAATCACAATCCCAAAGCAAAGTAACAAAGTTAAAACTTTGAAACTGTCAAATGAGGTTAAATACAAAAACTCCGACCATGAAAGACCATAAACAACGTATTTTATTATTTTAATTTTGTTCATATTGACTATTTTGTTTCTTGAAAAATTATCTTTGAATCTGAATTGTTCATACGTTTTGGTCCGATGCAACAGCTAAGTGCAATTGAGACGTAACACATTGGACAATATTGAGGTAGAAAAACAAAGAAAAGTATCTACAAACTCGACTGTCTTAAAAGGAACTAAATCACATTGCTAGAAAGAAACATTTGAATTTTTCATACATGTTAGTCCAATACAAGTGGAATTGAGACGTGGCACATTGGACAATATTGAGGTAGAAAACTACGAAAAGTATCAACAAACTGTCTTAAAAACAAACTAAATCAAATTGCTAGCAAGAAACATTTGCTTAATCTAGCTTTTATAATTTTGATTCAAGCACAACTGATGAGGAATTGTATTCCGAAACGGCCGTCTAGTGCTGTAAAATTTAAACTGGTATAATATGTAATTTTGTATAAAAAATTCGCTTAAGTTTGTGTTTTATAATAGATTTAAGTAATTTCTGATGTAAAGCATTTTCTTTGGCTGATATTTTAAAATGGATAAAACACTGAAGTTAAAAACTTATGTTTTAGCTAATATTTTAAAATTGAAATTGAAAAAATAAAGTTAAAAGCATGCTTTAGCTAATATTTTAAATTAGAAATAAAAATTGAAGTTGAAAACAAATTTGAATTAACATAGGTTGGCTAATATTTTATCATTGAAATAAATTTGGAATTGCATAGATTTTTAAAGTAAAATATTTTATAATGAAAATACTTTACAACCATTTGTTTTAGCTAATATTTTAAAATGGAAATAAAAAAAGTTCAAAACGTATGTTTAGCCAATATTTTATGATGAAAATTAAAAAATTGAAGTTAAAAGCATATTGTAGCTAGTAATTTATAATGAAAATATTTTTAAGTTGAAAGCATCCGTTTTAATATTTTATAATTGAAATTAAACAGTTGAAAACTTATGCTTTATCTAATATTTTAATAGAAATTAAAGAAATAAAGTTTAAAACCTATGACTTAGATAATATTTTTAATGGAAATAAAAACGAAAAACGAATTTAAAAGCATTTGTTTTAACTAATATTTTATAATGGAAGTAAAAAATTGAAGTTGGAAATATTTGTTTGTATAATGGAAAATAAACAAAACAGTTGCAATCACAAGTATTAGCTAATATTTTATCATAGAAATAAAAAAAAATGTAATTTAACACATATGTTAAGTTAATATCTTATAATGGAAATAACAAATTGTGGCTAAAAGCATGTTTCAGCTGACAGTTTTGAAGTTTGAAAAACATGTTCAAGTACCTACACAACCAAGAATACGACATTAAAGTCGAACGAAGACAAGCAAAATACACATCAATTGGTACAACTGATTAAAAGATTCATTATATCAATCAGACAAACAACCTGGTCCATGTCCAAATCACACCCCAAAAAGCAAAGTAAAAATTTTAAAACTATCAAACACATGAAGAGCGGCAAGGTAAGCACCTCCTGTTAAGCTAGCTATGCCCGCCATTTGTGAAGTCAAATTTGAGAATAAAAGGAATTAATCGCAATGGATTGTTTTAAGTTTGCAACGCTTTCATTATTGCAATTGGTTTTTTTTTTAAATTTATCACCACTGGGTTAAGCTCTGATCAAAATTAAATTATTAAGAGACGGGTCTGGAACAACCATTGGCAAAAGTGATATCGATAGCCAATTTACAGAGAAAATAATTTCCAAAAGAGCCATTGGCAAAGTTGTTCATTAATGACATCGATAATAAATCTCCAAAAGATACAATTGTTTCTTCTATCATTATGATAAATAGGCCCGTCTCGCAAATTTTGTCTTTTTTCTTAATTTAATCATCAAAAGAGTGGTTAAAATGCATTAATCTGAAAATAATTGAAGGCACTAATCTAAAAAGAAAAATTTTCAGAATAATTATAGACATAATTGGGGGATCTCAGACCGGCGTAGTGTGTGTGTGTGTGTGTGTGTGTGTGTGAACTAAAAACTGATGGAATATATACAATTTCTTTACAAACACTTTAAAATGTTGTAAAATAAAATTTTAAGTCTTGGGTATTTACTTAACTATCTATAATCAAGAGTTGTTCTCAGAACTGTATTTTATTTACACCTAGTATTTTCATACTTTGTTTTTATATAAATTCCGTGACTGATATATTCTTCTGATATTTGAGTCTCGTTGAAACCTTGATTAAAAATGATAATTAGAAATTGTCAATCAAATAAACATTTATGATGGTACCATTGTGTAATAAATACATGTAATTTTGACAAGTCGCTTTAGTATTGTAATTTTCAAGTTCTTTAGCTGAAAGGGACCATGGCGCCAGCCAATGTATGATGAAAATCGTAGACGCCCTAAAAATCGGCTTTACAAAAGAATTACACAACATATGTCTCTTGTGGCTTTTTCAGAATTCTTGGTATGTTTTTGTTCGATAAATTCCGTTAAGAGGTCGATATAAATGACATAATTTTGCAGCTGAAAATTTGCAATAGCCCAAAAAATGCCGGAAAACCGGACAAGACAGCAAAATACAAAGACATACTGGAACAACTGATATTTTAAGACGGACAATAATATAAATTACATATTATATTAGCACTAGACGGCCGTTTCGGAATTAAATTCCTCATCAGTAGTGCTTGTACCAAAATTATGAAACCAAAATTGTTTTCAAGATGTTGAAAAGACACCCAAAGGACCAATATATATTTTATCAAATTTAGCTAAGGAAATACTTTGAATGAGGGAGTATACTTTAGTTTAGTGGAAATTAAGATTTTGAACTAGCAGCAAATTTAGACAATAGTACTGTATAATAAACGAATATAACTATTGTTATAGTACAATTGAAAAAGCCGATTTAGCAATAAATACACAAATTTGTAGTCAAAATTAAGTTGTTTTTTTTACCAAAAATAAAACATCACTATATGCCATCGATAAAAATGTACACATATAAGTAATATTTGATTTCAAGGAAGCTGCAGTACCGACCTGTTGAAAGTTTGACACTGCGCTTACGAATAAATACCGAATCGTTACCTGATCTCGGTCGCTCTTGAGCTTTATCTCAACAGCTTTTCAGCAATTGCTTTCTATCTTTGGCACCAATTTGGTCACTAGCTTTCGATATATTGGCCACTCTACATTCGAATTTCAACTCCTTTCCGTTAGCTCAGTGATGAATTTCCGACAGGCTTGTACTGTAGTTGATAGCAATGTTTGAATACACATTGAGCTAAAAGACGCTTGTACTGTAGTTGATAGCAATGTTTGAATACACATGGAGCTAAAAGACTACTTGTATTGGATAACCTTGTACCAGTAAATTTGCATTGATATGGCCTCCAGACTTACCACGCCGAAGTGATACCATTGTTTCTTTTCTTGTTTGTCTCTGCCGTGTCTAATATCTCCATAAAGCATTGTTTAATGTTGCTTTATGATCCAGAAGGTGTTGAAATTTGAGCATTTGAAGAAAAAATTCTGGCACAAAGTGTTTGATATTTTTTCTTTTCCTTTCTTTTTATTTAATTTTACTTTTTGCCTTTCCCCATTATATCTAAGTAACACAAATTGTATCCGTTGTCTTTTAATTTCAACGATCAATGGTTTTTTTTAAATATAATTCAAGATTTTATTTTTTCAAATTTTATTTTGCAAGCTTTAATTGTTAAAATTATTTTTGTAAAAGTAATTTTTGTTCAATATATTTTAAATCATTTGAAAATGTGACCATTTGAAAAAAGATTTTCAAATATTTTGTGCATAATTGAAAACAAAAGTCATTTTCATTTTCTAAATCTTAATGATTTAAATGACAGTGTTAAATTTTGAGTGTGTTTTATGTATAAGTAATATTCATTGCTTTCGTACTACATACAATATATAATTACATATTACACCAGTTTTAATTTTACAGCACTAGACGTTATTTCGGAATATAATTCCTCATCCGTATATAGTGCTTGAACCATTTTTTCAAGGTGTTGAAAAGATACCCAAAAGACCAAAATATATTATACCTAATTTAGCTGAAGAAATACTTTACATGTGGGAGTATATTTTAGTTTATGAGGAATTTCAAATTTTAACTGGCAGCAAATTTAATTAAAAATTGATCTCTCTGTTGATTGAAAATATATTCTTGCAAGATTTTAACATTGAAGTTGAACATAATAAACAGATAAAATACAAGAAATGAATAAAATAAAACGAGTTTGAATATAAGGAAAACTAATGATATATATTTATTATATACTAGTATTAAATGGTAGATAAATATTTTTCTTTGTCTGGAATATCCCCAAATTCATTTCAGTTTCACATACAATCATTTAAGAACAATGCTTTTAGTAGAATATTTCACGAATCGGACAGGGCAGAGAATTCCCAAGATGTTTTTATACGAATGTCTGGAATTTCCCCGAATACATTTTAGTTTCACAAACAATCATTTAAGAACAATGCTTTTGGTAAAACCTTTCATGAATCAGACAGAGCAGAGAATTCCAAAGATATTTATAAACTATTCCATGTTTGTCAAAGATAAAAATAAGCATGTCGGTCTTTGTCTAAATGCGATGCGAAAACATTGAAAACTGGCATATTAAGTTAAACTTCCATGAGGGAAGCGAGGACGAGTGCTTCAAAAGCGGACGAGTGCTTCAAACTGCTTTAGCTAGTTACACTCGTCACGTGTAAAATCAAAATTGAGAATGAAAGGGACATGGGAAAATGAGATTGCAAATATATTCATGATAATTTTGGATACCGAGACATCATACTTATTAACAACGTTGTGATGACGGTCATGAAACTATTTGAGGGTCTTGATGAGCCTTGGCTTGCAATATCCCAGAGTGTTAGCAGCTTGTTTCGTTGTATAAAGTTCCCGCGGTGGACCGATGCCAACCCAGAGTTAGAAGTTTTATTGTTGGATCTTTAGATATGTTTTACTCGCCTTGATTTGTTGTTTTATCTGTTATTTGTTGTGTTGTTATATTCTTGGTTGCTTTGGTTATTCATGTTTAAGGTGAAAATAAATTATATTGTACCATCAATGAAGTATCAATTGTAAAAATTATAAAGTGTTAATTTTATGTACACAAAAAGTGTCCATGTTTTAAAAGTTGTCGAACTTTTTGGGCAATCGTGAGAAGAATTTGGCTGTCGTCAAGAAATCAGAGAACAATATTCACAGTATGTCTCGAAATATTTCATTTTTATGTGGAGTGATTTTAAATTACTTGTGGATTTTATCTATATGTCCCCTGATGATCATATCGCCATCGCACTAGCAGTTGTGTATCATGTTGGACAAAGGATTTTTGAAAAGTTGGTGGCGGAAATGATATACTGTCGCAATGGGTTGTGGCGGGAAAAGACGTTAAAATGGCGCAATCGGATTTCATTTCATCCGTCCAAATTGGTTAATTTTATAATCAGTAGCCCCAACATGTACTTTTCTTGTCTTCCTTTGTACTTCTTGGCTTCTGTCTGTGCATTTCATCTCCGCGAATAAAATAATTTTTGTCACAGTTACTTTTATTGTGGCATGTTCTTGGTTACGCTAACTACTGATAAGAACATTTTCCCCTCCAAATTTGCAAAAATCTCCTTCTCCCAACGGTCAAATTTTGTTTTAGAGTAAGCCCAATAGTACTCATACTTTATGCCATATTGTTATGTGCTATTTTTGAATTTATATGAAATCATACATTCAAACGTAACACGTGACAATATAATAATTTTTTTAAATGTCTGTATGAAATATTTAAAAAATTTATAAGTTGTAATAGAATTAATTTTTGAATAGTTCATTATATATTATAATTTATATTATAAAAATTATAATCGGTATCTCGGCTGGTGGATTTTTCCCCGAAGATATCACTGTATTATTGTCGGAAATATACAATTGTCTAAATTTGCTGCTAGTTAAATTTGAAATTTCTCAAAAACTAAGGCATGCTCCCTCATGCAAAGTATTTCCTTAGATAAATTTGGTAAAAAATATTTTGGTTCTTTGGACATCTTTTCAACATCTTGAACACAATTTGGTTTCAAAATTTTGGTCCAAGCATTTCTGATGATGAATTGTATTTCGAAAAGGCGCCTAGTTCTGTATAATGAAAACTGCTCATTTGGGCGTCTTTTTAACATCGTGAACAAAATTTGGTTTCACAATTTTGGTCCAAGCACTACTGATGAGGAATTGTATTTCAAAAAGGTCGTCTAGTGCTGTATAATGAAAACTGGTATAATATGAATTTATAATAGGGCAACGATGCTTTTTTATCTTTATTCATATAGGAGTTAACATTTATAAATCACTTGCACCATATACAACATTGTTGTGTGTTGAATACAAGATAATTGTAAAAAAAATCAATTTTTAATTCACACCTTCAACAGATACACGTCAATTGTGATATGAATTTGATGTTTTTGTATAATTTATATTGTTGTAAATTTAAATTATTATATTTATTTGATTTATTTTTATTTATTATATTTTTGTAACAATGCTATTGGTATTACTAAATAAAAAATATGATCAAATTTAAAAAAAACATTTTATTTCAAAGACCTTACATATCAGAATGTGTAGAACTATGTTTATACACAATAACCCTATAATTTCTTTGTTTTTATTATTTTATTTTTTTTAAATTCTTATTTATTTATTTATTTTTTTTAAATTTTATAAATTATTTAAAATTGTGTTCATTTGTTGATGTTTGAAAATTGAAAATAAAAATGAAATTAAAACAATGGTCTTTTTATACTGTCGAAGAACAAACATTTTTCAGTATTAATAAATTTATTTTAGAATAATTTAAAAAGAAAAATTTGAAAGTAAATATATTTATTTCGCTATTTGTTATTTCCGATTTTAATAATACTAATTGAAATCTGATTTTAATTTTTATTGAATTTTATTGGATCTTACTTCAACTTTTATTGAATTCAACCTGAATAGAATTACTATGTTATCTTTTAATGTTCCATGTGTTATTGATAAAGCTTGCTAAAATTTTACTTCCAAAATTAATAAATAAATAAATAAATAGTTAAAATCATCTAATTGAATTATTATTGAAGTGAATGCCAATTGAATTATTTTTGCTTTTGTTCGAAATTTTCTATTTAGCATGAAAGTGCTAGGAAAATTACAAACTTTAAGAGGTTCTGTCGTTCTTAAATTATGTATATATCTTTTAATTATTGTTTTATTATCATTAAAAATATTTTAATATTTAAAATAAATTCACCAATAGGAAAAACATTTTAAAAAAGAAAAAATTCAATAAATTAAAAAAATCATATTGAATTCTTGATTAAAATTTGCTCAAAATGTATTCCAGGAGACCAAAAATTTATTTGAATTGAATTTGAATTATTTCTAGACCAGAATTGGGAAAATGCCAAAAAGAAAATAAAGATAGTTATAAAAAAATCAAACAACGAGATGAAATTGAATTTTAATGAAATTAGATTCATTTGAAAATTTTAACATAAATAGATTCAAGTAATTGAAAAAAAAATAAAATAAAATAAGTTCAAATAATTCCTAATTTATTTTATCACATCAAATTCCAATAATTTGAGAATTATAATAAAACTAAATTCAACTATTTCTTAAAGTTTTGATTATATTAATTTAAATAATTTGGAAATTACGATAAAATAAATCAAAATAATTAAAAATTTTTTATAGAATTCGGAGTCAATTATCATTTGTTTTAGCTGTATTGCTTTTTTACCAAGGAGATATCAGCTTTTGCATTCTCTAATGAAATCAAAGACATGCTGCAACAAATAAGCATTCCTGCGAAAACCTTTGTACATGAGAGAGAGAGAGAGAGAGAGAGAGAGAGAGAGAGAGAGAGAGAGAGAGATTTTATCGACTGTCCAGTTTTTATGAGGAAGTAGTTACTAGTTTCTGGGGTTTGTTTCTTCGCCATTGCTAGGTAATCAGAAAAAACAATGGGGTTTTTTGGGGAGGGGGATTGTCTTAACTAATACTTACGCTTTGTTCGGTCGTCTGCTTCTGGTCGTCTGCTTCTTGCTTCTTGCTTCCCGCTTCTTCAAATTGCCAATCCCACGTTGTCAGAAATTTTACAAATACAGTTGTAGACTAAATTTAAATACTAAAAAACGATTGGTCAAATTCTGGGCTAACACCAATCTTCGGAAGGTTCATTCAATATTTCCCATTTTCAGAAAGTAAAAGACAAGTCCAGAGATGTTCCGAACGAACAAACAAACCATGGGAACTTGTTGAACTGTTATTCATTGATAAAAATTATTCAAAATGATTCCGAAAGCGCGTGGGCGTTGTTTTTTCTAGCATGTGTAGATGACGTCATCACAAAAATTCATATAAGTAAATACTACCGAGCAGACGTTTCCGTCAATATTGACCAAGGTCAAAAAGTGATTCTCACATTTCAGAAAAAAATTCAATCTCGACCAATATTAAAACACGAGATTAAATTTTTAAATCATTTGTCAACGATATGTGTAAACATGCCATGTTTTTCTTTTATTCCGATCAGATATATTGTTGTGTGTGCATATTGCAGCTACAAAATGCTTTGTTTAACATGAACGTATTTAATTGTTGATAACATACGCTAAATAATGTGTCATCTACCGCTATCATTGTTATATTTTTTGTTTTATGCAACAAGTAATGTATTTTGTAAAAAAAACTTACTCTTTTATGTTGACAAGTTCAACAGAGAGAGAGAGAGAGAGAGAGAGAGAGAGAGAGAGAGAGAGAGCAGCGACAAAACGATTTGTTCAACATAAACATTTTTTAATTGATGATATGAATGTGTCCCGTGTCACTATCACTGTAAAGTGACTATTTTATGCAACAAGTTTGTGCAATAAACATTACTATATTTACATGTCAATCTGAGAGAGAGAGAGAGAGAGAGAGAGAGATAAGAGAGCGAGCAGCGACACGATGCTTTGTTCAACATGAACCAAGGTTATTGAGGGTAATATACGCTATATAAACAAACATGTGTCTTGTGTCGCAATCATTGTAAAATTTATTGTTTTGTGCAACAATTTACATATAATGCTTGTTCAATAAACATTAATATCAGAGAGAGAGAGAGAGAGAGAGAGAGCAGCGACACGATGCTTTGTTCAACTTGAACTAATTTCATATTATACCACTTTTAATTTTACAGAATTTAATTTAATATCTAATAAATAAAAAATGTGTCTTCTTTCGCTATCATGGTAAAAGTTATTATCTTTGAGAGAGAGAGAGAGAGAGAGAGAGAGAGAGAGAGAGAGAGAGAGCATCGACACGATGAACTAATTTCATATGATACCAGTTTTAATTTTACAGAATTTAATTTGATTTAATAAATAAATAGTGTGTCTCCTTTCGCTACCATAGTAAATATTGCTTTTAAGAGAGAGAAAGAGAGAGAGAGAGAAAGAGAGAGAGAGAGAGAGAGAGAGAGCATGTTGTGCATTTAAATTTATTTACAATATGGCAGGCAACTGGTTAAAGTACATGCTTGTTTTTATATCTCCCCTCTCACAACAACACTACAGATAGCTTAAGGAGACGATTACCCGAGGTCACCCAATTGTTGACAACATATTTCGTAAAACCGCATTTAATGTCTATCCCCCAGAGTCAAGGATGAAAATCCTAAAAATGTGGAAATTAGGAAAAAAAATAACGCCCTGGGACTCCACTTACGAATAATAAACCCCACCAACCAGATACATGTACGCATTTCGTAAATTCACTTAAGTATTGATTTTTTTAGTTTAAATAAAAAATATCAAATTTAAAATTTTAAATTTTAAATTTCACATGCAAATATATGCATCTTACTGGTTGCCAACTGCAAATGTCATCTATGAATCATATCCTCTAAAGACATTAACACTGGCGATGTAGGGGGTTTAAAAACTTTTGAAAAAAATAAGGAAAGAAATATTGAGATCTACAGTCATCTAAAATATTCAAACTAGAAAGATAGAAATATTGAGAACAAAAAGCCTGAAATATTCCAAGTCTAATCTTTCTTAAATAGAGAAATTTAGATTACCAGTCATCTTAAATTTAAAAATCCAGCATTTCTTATAGAAAGACAGAAATAATAAGTTCAACAGTCACTCAAATATTCAAAATCTAATATTTCTTGCTGAAAAAATGTCCACACCATCCGTCATCCGTAATGTTAAAAATAAAGTATTTCTTATACTTTATATTAATTCTGTTTCTTTTTTAATTTTTTTTAAGATTTTCATTTAAATTGTACAGTCCAACTTGCCTTACAGGCCACCTCTGTATGAGGGTCACCTGCTTATAACGGCCAATAGAATATCACCCAATTGTTTTTACTTATGTTATTTGAACCTGTATATAAAAGCCACCTGCCTATAAAGGCCACTTTTACTGGTTCCCTTGGGTGGCCTTTATAGACAGGTTTGACTGTAGTTGTCTAAAATATTCAAAATCTAATATTTTTTGCAGAAAAAAAAAATCGAGATCATCCGTCATCCAAAATGTTAAAAATAAGTATTTTTTACTTAATATTAATTCTGTTTGTTTTCCAATGGTTTCTTTTCTAAAATTTTTAGATTTTTATTTAAATAGTGCAATTAGAAGTCATGTAACACTTTTATTTATTTAATCTTATAAAAGTTCTATAATCCACTTTTGAACTGGTATCCATAGTGATACATAATAAACATTTTATATACTGTAAACGTATTTAATTTCGCGTGTATTTATTTTCGAGGTATACAAAATTTAGATATATCCGCGTAGTTAAATTTTCGCGATTTTTAATTAGCACTGCAACACAATTAGCATGATATAATTTTCGCTCAGTATAAATTTTTGCGCAAAACAAACGACCACAAAATAAGCGAAAATTAGTATACCGCGAAAATAAATACGTTTACAGTATTATAAAGTAATTATTTTGTTAAAAACATGTCTATTTAAGATACCAATTCGATAAACATTGCCAAATATTGTATTATTATGTATATACACTCATAAGTTGTAAAACATTTGGTGAAATCATTATTTATAATAATATAATAATAATAATAATAATAATAATAATAATAATAATAAAATAAAATAATAATACTAATAATTTATTTATTTACTGAAATCCGAAAGTAATTTTCATTTTGCTGTAATCATTATGATGAACAACTCCAACCAAACCGGTATGCTAATTCGTTTACATCGTCAACATTGGTTCTGCTCAAACAAACACGATTTATATATTATTAATTTGTTAAATGACAAATAAATTCTACCTCTTAACTTGCTTAAAAGATGAACAACTCCAATGAAACCGGAGATGATAAGCTGTACTTTATGAATTCGAATTACTCATAAGATGAACAACTTCAATTAAACCGATAGATAGGAAATTGGCTTTGTTTTAACAATCACAGTTTGGAACTGTCTGAGTCAATACATAAAAAAGATCATAAAACTAACAAAAAGACTTCTGAATTGCTTAGATATGCAATGTTTGCGTGACAGTAGCTTAAAAAATACGGAACAAAACACAAAGTTAGGCAACATAAAAAGCAATGCACAAAACACAATATAAAACATAAGAAACACAATAGCATGAACAATATTAAAAACACATCACAACAGCATGGACAACATCAATAACACAACACAACAGGGTGGACAACATCAGAAACAAAACACAACAGAATGGACAACATCAGTAACACATTGCAACAGCATGGACAACATCAGCAACACAAAACAACAGAATGTACAGCATTCGTAACATAACACAACAGAGAAGACAACATCAGAAACAAAACACAACAGCATGGACAGCATCAGAAACACAACATAACACAACAGAATGGACAACACCAGTAACACAAAAGAACACAACGGGATGGACAACATCAGTAACACAACACAACAGAATGAACAACATCAGTAACGCATCACAACAACATAGACAACATCAGAAACACAACAAACGCAACGGAATGTACAACATCAGTAACACAACACAACATAATGGACAACATCAGTATAACAACACAATACAACAGAATGTACAACATCAGTAACACAACAGAATACAACAGAATGGACAACATCAGTAACGCAAGATGAAACAGAATGGAAAACACCAGAAACAAACAAAACAAAATGGACAACATCAGTAACACAACATAACAGAATGGACAACATCAGTAACTCAACATAACAGAATGGACAACATCAGAAACACAACACAACACAACACAAGAGAATGGACAACATCAGTAACACATCACAACACAACAGAATGGACAGCATCAGTAACACTACACAACGCAACAGAATGCACAACATCAGAAACACAACATAGGAGAATGGACATCATCAGTAACACATCACAACACAACATAATCGACAGCACCAGTAACATCAGTAACACAACAGATAGACAACATCAGAAACACAACACAACACAACAGAATGGACAACATCAGTAACACAACACAACGCAACAGAATGCACAACATCAAGAGAATGGACAACATCAGTAACACATCACAAAACATCATAATGGACACATTAGTAACACAACACAAGGGAATGGACAACACCAGAAACACAATACAACGCAAGATAATGGATAACATAAGCAACATAACACAACAGAATGGACAACATCAGTAACACAAGACAAAATAAATAAACACAAATGCAAATATGTAAAGAAATAAATCAGCAACATCTAAAAAAAAGTAGCAAATAATAAATAAAAATATAAATGAATAAATAAATAAATAAATAAATAAATAAATAAATAAATAAATAAATAAATAAATAAATAAATAAATACAAATGTAAATAAATGAATAAATACAAATGTAAATAAATAAATAAATAAATAAATACAAATGTAAATAAATAAATTAGCAACATTAAGAAATAAAAGTAACAAATGATAATAAATAAATAAATAAATAAATAATGAATACAAATGTAAATAAATGAATAAATACAAATGTAAATGAATAAATAAATAAATACAAATGTAAATAAATAAATTAGCAATATATAAGAAAGTAGCAAATGGTAATAAATAAATAAATAAATAAATAAATAAATAAATAAATAAATAAATAAATAAATGGCCAGCATTTAGCCCATAAAATAAATGTAGCATGCAATAAACAAACATAAAAAATCGTCAGGGAGTATAATCGTATCAAAATAATACTGAAGAGACTGAAGAGATTGAAATTGAAAAATTGACTCAATTTTTTCCGATTTTTAAAATCATTTCATAGTAACGCAAAAAGAGAAATAACCCTTTTTACAATTTTTAAAAAAATTGAAAAATAAAATTTTGTGAAATAATACCCCTGAAATAGAAAACTAATGTTGACATAGTTCAAACAAAACAAATATTTTGAAAAAAATGTTTAAAACCTGTTTTTAAAATTATTCACAACTTGTTCATCTACCTTAGATATTCCATTGTAATACCATGTAAATAAATCCAATGACAGTAACACTTTTTAATCCTGACCCGAATTAAAAAAACACATCATTTAAATTTTATTTTTTTAAAAATATTTTAAAACATAAATTTCCAACATTTCACTTTATGCTCTAACATTTAGAAGATGTATGCTGTAACGGCTTAATATCCATAATTCCTGAATAAAACCACACACACAATCTTATAATTAAAAATTAAAATTTAATTTGAATAAAATTAAATCGATGTTAAGTATTTAAAAATCCATCCAATTTTAAATGGAGTTAAAATTTTCATCGTATTTCGCAATAAATGTCATCTTCTGAGCTAGTGTTCGCCTCGACCGGTTATGTATAAGTTTTAAGTTAAATAACACTCGATTTAAAAGTTATTTAAATACAAAAAGTTTAAAAGGTTATTACGTCTCGGAAATTGTAAATATACATATCCAGTTTTTTTCTATTTTTATTACATGTATTTAAAACTAGGTCAGACTGACACAGTTAGCTAAAGTGCGTAGTTACTTACATAAAATACTGGTCTCGTAAGGAATGTTTACTTGTTATGTTGTGTAACCTGTCGTCATCAGAAGAAAATGTCAAGTATTTGACAGAATCAGGTTGTTGACGTTACAAGACAAAAAAAATAATGTGATAGCAATTGATTAATTACTTTTTCTTATTATTCATTTAAAAAAAATTAAAAGGGTATTTTCACATACAGTCAATCTTGTCTATAAAGACTACCTGTGGGATCAGTAAAAGTTGGTTGGTTGATTGAATGTTGCTTAACGTCGCATCAGCAATTTTTCAGCTATTCGCGACTAGAACTATTTTTTATCAATCTCTATGGATTAATCTATGAACAATTTCGTGTATGCATGTGAAGTGCGAGTGTGTTGTATAGTCTGTCTTGTACTAGCGCGCACTACTCAGGGGGGGACTCTACCGTGCTAGCTCACAGAGTCAGTACGTCGCAGACAAGGACGACGGCAAGGGAAATTCACTTTCTCACATGTGGTCTGAGCGGGAGGATCAGTAAAAGTGAACAGGTGGTCCTTATATACAGGTTCAAATAACACGAATAAACAGCATTCGGGATAAAATGTTACAAGCGTGATTTGTATAAAGAGACGGATCTTTAGGGCAGGTTTGACTGTAATTATTTTCGATGGAAATGCCTAATGTCAATTTTACTATCATGATGTAAGTGAAAGAAGTTATACTAGTACTGTTTTTGGTGGAATAAGTTTTAGCCAAGAGCATGTTTTCTGTTATAAATGTTCTTTTTCTATTGTACAGTCAAACATGTCTATAAAGGCCACCCAAGGGAACCAGCGAAAGTGGCCTTTATAGGCAGGTGACATTTGTATACAAGTTCAAATAATATCAATAAAGAACAATTGGAATACAATTCTACTAGCCTTTAAAAGCAGGCGACCCTTATATGGAGGTGGCCTTTAAGGCAGGTTGGATTGTATGTAGAGACGACCTTTGAGGCGGGATTGACTGTCATTATTTCCGATGGAAATGCCTAAGGTCAATTTTACTATCCTGATATAAGTGAAAGAAGTTACACTAGTATTGTTTTTGGTTGAATAAGTTTTAGCCAAGAGCATGTTTTCTGTTATAAATGTTCTTTTTTGTGGTACCGCTCTAGGTAAGTTTATACTGTCACTGTCGAACGTTTATAACTGAACTAAGGAGCCGGCGTTCGACCAACCAGTGATCGAGATATGGATGAAGAGCCGGCGTTCGACCAACCAGTGATCGAGATATGGATGAAGAGCCGAAGTTCGACCAACCAGTGATCGAGATATGGATGAAGAGCCGAAGTTCGACCAACCAGTGATCGAGATATGGATGAAGAGGCGAAGCTCGACCAACCAGTGATCGAGATATGGATGAAGAGGCGAAGTTCGACCAACCAGTGATCGAGATATGGGTGAAGAGCCGAAGCTCGACCAACCAGTGATCGAGATATGGATGAAGAGCCGAAGTTCGACTAACCAGTGATCGAGATATGGATGAAGAGCCGAAGTTCGACCAACCAGTGATCGAGATATGGATGAAGAGCCGGCGTTCGACCAACCAGTGATCGAGATATGGATGAAGAGACGAAGCTCGACCAACCAGTGATCGAAATATGGATGAAGAGCCGGCGTTCGACCAACCAGTGATCGAAATATGGATGAAGAGCCGAAGTTCGACCAACCAGTGATCGAAATATGGATGAAGAGCCGAAGTTCGACCAACCAGTGATCGAGATATGGATGAAGAGCCGAAGTTCGACCAACCAGTGATCGAAATATGGATGAAGAGCCGGCGTTCGACCAACCAGTGATCGAAATATGGATGAAGAGCCGGCGTTCGACCAACCAGTGATCGAGATATGGATGAAAAGCCCAAGTTCGACCAACCAGTGATCGAGATATGGATGAAGAGCCAAAGTTCTACCAACCAGTGATCGAGATATGGATGAAGAGCCGAAGTTCGACCAACCAGTGATCGAGATATGGATGAAGAGCCGATGTTCGACCAACCAGTGATCGAGATATGGATAAAAAGTGACCGAAAACCTGTCGAAATTTTGCCTGTGTGTTGCGGTGATGGAAATATACAGGTAGGTTCTTTATCGTGCCACGCCAAACATGGCACGGGACTTCGTTTATTTACTACATTCACTACCAACTTTCAAGTCTTGGGGTCAGACCCGGTCGGCTTCCCACTTACGGAGCGGGCACTATATCAACTGAGTTACGGCAGTGGTCTACAGAAAGCTGATGAGATAAACGTGTAGTTAACGAGAGACTGAGATGCCGATTCAGCACTAATATCTGTCAGCTTGGTGTTAAATTTTCGACGGGCCTCTACCGCAGACTGACAGAGTTTTCATTGAAGAAAGTGAAACGGGTAAGGTTACAGCTTCTGAATTCATGTGAATGAAACAGGTTCTCCTTTTCTCTGAACGTCGTCATTTTTAATGACGCAATCATGAAGACGTTACAACCTTGGCACAGCGCTGACGTAATTTCAACTGTGCCGTGGCAGCAAGAGGGTTAATAAAGTCTTATCATTGGAAATAAAATTTTATTTTAAATTTTACCAGCATCAATCTATAATATACAGTATAGGCCCGTCGAAAGTTTAACACTACGCTGACGAAACAGTGCCGAATCGGTAGGTCATCTGGCTTAATTTTGATGAATTGACGTATTGCCGGCCACGCCCACAATGTTCCGACAGGCCTGATATGCTAAAATTAGACGCTTAAAGAATGAAAACTCGGCCTGAATTTTGCCGTTTAGTGACGTCACTGACACTAGTACGTCATTATTTGCCTTGACACTGCTTTGGTACCATGATGGCGGCCAGTGTCGGAACATTGTGGGCGTGGTCGACGAAACGTCAATATTGATTGAATAGGGATTTACTTTAAGCCAAGAACATTTCACTTATATCTTCATTATCATAGGCGAAGTGGCAGAAAGTTTTACCTTTGCAGTGCATCTAGGAGAATGTGCATGGAAGGTGTTTTAGGGTGCCACGCCTGGCGTAACACGGCATCGGATTTTATATTACTTCCGAAGGACCCCGTAATTTTCATTTCTGAATGCCATGTGCTTTGTGAAAAAAACATTCACTACCTACCAAAGAGTCTTGGTCAGACCCGGTCGGGGTTCGAACCCAGACATCCCACAAACGAATCAGTACCTAAATTGAAGTTAGCTCATGATCACCTCGATCCATCGGTGACTATACAATCAAACCTGTCTGTAAAGCCCACCCAAGTGGACCAGTAAAAGTGGCCTTTGTTTGCAGGTGGGCTTTATATGCAGGTTTAAATAATTTTAATAAAGAACAATTGGGATACAATTCTACTGGCCTTTATAAGCAGTTGGTCCTTATATGAAGGTGGTCTTTAAGGCAGGTTGGATACTCAGCAACAGATTTTCGACTCATTTTTATCACCTCATTGTTAAACTTTCGACAGTTCTGTACTGTTTATATTCGGTGTAATACGATATGTACAACTTCAATAAAACATACGATTCCGTATCGCTTTTCATCAATAGACCACGTCATGACGTTGTCCATTTTGTATGAGGGAGTGTAATACCATTCATATAAAAATTATCAATAAATATTTGCCGAAATTAGAACAAATCGTGAAAATATTGTAGATATTAAAAAAATTTTATTATCTTAATAAACTTTCTGAAATATAGTTGTCTGTCTCAAATTCTTAATAAAAAGTTTTTATGCATTTAAGATAGCTCATCGTTCGTGACAATTTTAATGTTTTGATATTTGAACTTCAATTATTTCTGAAATATTGAAATCAAAACGAAATAAAAAATAAGCAAAATATTTGATTTAATGTTCTTTATTCATATCATTTTAACCTGTATATAAAGGTCACCTGCCCATAAAGCGCGCTTTTACTGGTACCTTGGGTGGCCTTTATAGACAGATTTGACTGTAAGTCTCTATAAGCCCCGAGCATATTATCACCCAATGCCACTGTGTAGTGCCTGAATGAAATTGTATAGATTTATCACCATTGATTACAAAAACACAAAATATTTTAAATTAAAAAAATAATTTTAATGTATGCATGGCATATGTTGCTATGGTATAATATTTTCAAATACCGATTTATTTTGTTTTTTAAATTTCAGCTATATTAGCACTCATTAGACTACTCTTTTGTTAAAATTTAAGATATTTTAAAATGCCTTTATGCTATGCATCTAGAGCACAATTGTAATTTGTATAAGTGAGATTTAAATGATAAAATTAATATGCAAATGTGTCCTAAAAACATTTAAATAACACATCAGACATGTTAAGATTTACAGATAAAAGCGATGGGGGACCTTTTTACCGAAATCCCTTCATTTACAAGGACAAACAAAAATGTTTCCGGATTCCCGACAAACCCTATTTAAGTACAGCCGACCTATTTTTCCATCCAGATTTCAAATTTTACAGCTTTAGCTAGTTTTCTGGAGGAAAAAAAACAAATGCAGCAACAATAAAAAGATAACCGTAAATAAGTATAAGTTTTGTGTCGTGTAAGAGAATTCCACCTTTGCTTCCAATGGTGAAGAGCATTCCACCTTTGCTACAAATGGTGAAGAAAAACCCACCTTTGCTTCCAATGGTGAAGAGCATTCCACATTGGCTTCCAATGGTGAAGAGCATTCCACATTTGCTTCCAATGGCGAAGAGCATTCCTCGTTTGGTCTCGCCGGTGAAGAGCATTTCACCTTTGGTCCATATGGTGAAAAGCATTCCAACTTTGCTTTCAATGGTGAAGAGCATTCCACCTTTGCTTCCAATGCCGAAGAGAAACCCGCCCATGGTCGAGACGGAGAGTAACAATTTATCATAAATTGTTTCATATATTAAATGAGCTGAAGATATTAACAATTTCGATAAAACTCACAGACCATTTAGTCACCATTGATACGGGACGTCACTCATTTTTTTGCCTATGGATATGCATGTGACGTCAGAGACCATTTAGTCACCATTGATACAGGACGTCACTCATTTTTTTGGCCTATGAATATGCATGTGACGTCAGAGACCATTTAGTCACCATTGATACGGGACGTCACTCATTTTTGGCCTTTGAATATGCATGTGACGTCAGAGACCATTTAGTCACCATTGATACGGGACGTAACTCATTTTTTGGCCTATGAATATGCATGTGACGTCAGAGACCATTTAGTCACCATTGATACGGGACGTAACTCATTTTTTGGCCTATGGATATGCATGTGACGTCAGAGACCATCTAGTCACCATTGATACGGGACGGCACTCATTTTTTGGCCTATGAATATGCATGTGACGTCAGAGACCATCTAGTCACCATTGATACGGGCAGTCACTCATTTTTTGGTCTATGAATATGCATGTGACGTCAGAGACCATTTAGTTACCATTGATACGGGACGTCACTCATTTTTTGGTCTATGAATATGCATGTGACGTCAGAGACCATTTAGTTACCATTGATACGGGACGTCACTCATTTTTTGGTCTATGAATATGCATGTGACGTCAGGAACCATTTCGTCACCATTGATACGGGACGTCACTCATTTTTTGGCCTATGAATATGCATGTGACGTCAGAGACCATTTAGTCACCATTGATACGGGACGTCACTCATTTTTGGCCTTTGAATATGCATGTGACGTCAGAGACCATTTAGTCACCATTGATACGGGACGTAACTCATTTTTTGGCCTATGAATATGCATGTGACGTCAGAGACCATTTAATCACCATTGATACGGGACATCTCTCATTTTTTGGCCTTTGAATATGCATGTGACATCAGAGACCATTTAGTCACCATTGATACGGAACGTAACTCATTTTTTGGCCTATGAATATGCATGTGACGTCAGAGACCATTTAGTCACCATTGATACGGGACGTCACTCATTTTTTGGCCTATGAATATGCATGTTACGTCAGAGACCATCTAGTCACCATTGGTACAGGACGTCACTCTTTTTTTGGCCTATGAATATGCATGTGACGTCAGAGATCATCTAGTCACCATTGATACGGGACGTCACTCTTTTTTTTTGGCCTATGAATATGCATGTGACGTCAGAGACCATCTAGTCACCATTGGTACAGGACGTCACTCTTTTTTTGGCCTATGAATATGCATGTGACGTCAGAGACCTTTTAGTCACCATTGATACGGGACGTCACTCATTTTTTTGGCCTATGAATATGCATGTGACGTCAGAGACCATCTAGTCACCATTGATACGGAACATCACTCATTTTTGGCCTATGAATATGCATGTGACGTCATTTATTGGCTGTTCCAGCGACCGGACAGGCTTGTCGTAAGTAGCAGTGGTTTAAATAAATATAAAGAAAATTCGAAATGTAAAATAAAACCTTTGATTGTTTAGAAATGACGTTTATACTGTTGTTACTTTTATTGCTGTGCAAAGCAAACTCACTTTGATATGGTTGCTCAAGAATGGAAGTTATAGCGCTGACACGTGCTACTTTTGAATTTTTATGAAATAATGCGTTTAAAAGTAGTACATCATCATTTCTAGACGGTTCAACTGTTAAGTAACAAACTAAAAGTTTGATAAAATATTTAAAAATCAAAGAATACAATTATAAAAAATTAATTAATTAAAAAGTAGCACATGACAGTGTTGTATACATCATTTCTAGACAGTTCAGTTGTTAAGTAACAAACTGAAAGATTAATAAAATATTTTAAAATTAAAGAATATAATAGGAAAAATTAAATGTCGTCTTGAATCGGATCTCCATTGCAATTCTAAATCAAAACTAAACCATTGATTCCAGGAATTTTAATTTTTAATTCTATTTCATTTATAAATCAAACCTCAAAGTTGCACTGAATAATATCTTCCAGAAAAAGGATTATTACAATGAAGCTTTATAAATCACACAGGTTATATATATAAGTCAAACCTGTCTATAAAGGCCGCCCAAGGGAACCAGTAACAGTGGCCCTTATGGGCAAGTGGCCATTTTATACAAGTTCAAATTATATGAATAAAGAACAATTGCGATTCAATTCAACTGGCCTTTATAAGCCGGTGACCCTTATACAGAGGTGGCCTTTAAGGCAGGTTGGACTGTATTGAATTCCTTGATTTTCCTAAACTGTTGTGTGGATTCTTCCTCATATTGAAATCTATGAAAAATGTATATTATTTTCCTTTTTCACATGTACATACATGTTCTGGTATCTGCATTTTTCATGCTGTATATTGCATCCAATTTTCGGAGTTTGACTATGCTCAGTGCTTTCGCGATGGCAAATTTTCACGGTCTTAACTGATTTAAGGGAATGAAGTAGGTGAGAACCTAAAACCGCAGGAATACACAGCGAAAATAAAAATACAGCGTATTATGATCATTATACAGTGTTCGGAAATAATTGTTATATATAAAAAAATTCGCGCTGATTCAATTTTTTTTTTTTTTTTTTTTTTGTTGTTGTTGTTTGTTTTTTTTTTTTTTGGTCATTTTGGTTAACGAATTTGCATGTCATCAAATTAGTAAATAATGTTAAAATTACCTTAAACAGTAACCACAAATCACGAATTTATCACCCCACGAAGTTGTATTTTCGCTAAGAACCACGAAAATTAACACACCACGAAAATAAATTATTAAAGTATTTCCGTAACTGAATGTTGCATGTATATTTAGGAATTAGTTCACCATGCATTCCAATTTGCTGCTTTTCATTTCCGCGATTTTTTAAAAATGTAATACTTCATCTCTGCGATAAATGTATACTTTATCCCCGTGAGCAAAATTTAATTGATCATACTCCATCTCCACTAATTATGTGGGAAAGTGAGTTTTCCTTGCCGTTGGCCTTTACTGGTTCACCTGGTATCAGTATAATGGATTGGGGGAGTGGCACGCCTGTCTGCGGCGTACTGACTCTGTGAGCTAGCACGTTAAAGTCGTCCTAAGTGCGCGCTAGTACAAGGCAGACCATACAACACACTCGTATTCACATCTATACACGGAATTTTTTCATAGATTAATCCATACTAGATATTAATAAAATAGTTCTCGTCGCGAATAGCTGAAAATTGCTGATGCGACGACCGACCAATCTCCACGAATTACCTGTCGACCATGTAAACGGAAAATATATATGTACAGACATGCTAACCCAGATATTAAAATAGAACGTCACGATTTTTAACTCTCTCACCCGATCTAGTAGTTTAGTCACATTTCACACACAAAATGGATCTGATATACACGGAAAACGATCGTGGAAATAAATGTATAATTTATCAGAATTTTACACAAAGAAAAGTTAATGTTCTAAAAATGGTAATATGGTATATATGTGCAACACAAGAAAACACGCAAGGCTAGAATTGCTACTGATAAGAATGACTAAACCGTTGTTAAAGTGAGAAACGAACATTAATTAATTTTTCTTCGCTGTGTTGAACGGGGTGAATATTTTTATTCATGGAAATCAGTGGCGTAGCCGTGCAAGCCTGATACTAAAGGCACCACATGCGCTGTAGGCGCTTTCTCGTTAGGGGGCTCCGGGTGCATGCCCTAGACAAATTTGGTGCATTTTTTACAATCTGACACAGTATTTACATGAGTAAAAATGAATTAAAATTCGATTAAAATTCAGACATTTAATAGAGATTAAAAAGATTTGATATACATTCTGCTTAGTTTTTTTTTTTTTTTTTTAATTCTTTCTATTTATTTTTAAATGCATACTTTTACTACAAAATCACATTTTTAATGAAAATATACATTGTATGTGCAAGCACAGGGTTATCAGCTTATACGCACGCTACGCCACTGGAGATGAAGTAATTTATTTGCGGAGATGAAATGCTAATTCGTGGAGATGAAGCGAACCGTTCCAATTTCCTAAAGTTTGTTTATCGACAGTTTCATTCTTTGTATGTTCCTGAAATATAAGAAAATGTAGAATTTCTTTTTATTATATAAATAATGCTGTTTGAAAAAATGAATACCCCCAAGCCCATGTTTTATAACAATTCCTTAACTTAAATCTGGCAAATTAAAAATCTGTTTAATTTTGATAAGTTTAAAAAATTTGGAAATAAATTCAAGATGTCATGTCATTTTGAAGACTTCAAGTCTACTTGTGTTTAGTCTTGTCAAAAATGTTTATTGATAGCTCAAAAGAAAAAAAAGATGAAAAATTACCAAAATTCACGGATAATTTTAGTAAAAACTGTAGTCTTGATGATAAAAAATTTAATTGTCGTTGACATTGAAGTTTTTACTATCAACCTATTCATGATTTGAAAATTGCGAAATTTCATTCACCCGCGAACATCGTCATTGAACTGTGTACAACGTGTACTATCAGACATATTCGTGGGCTTAAAATTTTGTGGTTTTGGAATTTGAAAAAAAATAAAGTTGGAAGAAAAATTCTTGGAATTGTTAAAATAAATATCATTCAAGACTTTGATAAACAAAAATTAATTATCCGTTAACATTGAATTTACCATCTATTTGTAATTTAACGTCTAGAATCTACAATATGGAAAAGTTTAGTTCAGATGCACCCAGACATATTTTTTCAAAATATGCTATCATATTTGTTCTGGATAACTATTACCCTATTTTGTCATTTGAGCAGTTTTCTTTTTCAACAAGATGTAGTATTTTGAATAATATATATATATATATATATATATATCCCTTGTATTTGTAATTTAAGTTAAAAATGCAAGCTTGAAAAGGAATACTGTGTATTCGAAATATATTGCGATATGAAGAATCATGTTGTCGTTAGTTTTTATTTTATTATGTACTATTTTGTTTTTGCAATTAAATGTCAAACAATTTCATATGGAAACATAAAATATATTTTCGGAATTAATTCGGGCTTCAAATTTACAGTACAGACCTGTCGAAAGTTTCACAATACTGAGGTAACGAAAAGAAGTAGACTGGCAGAAATACGGATAGCTATTGAGTTGAGTTGAGTAATGATGTATAACGGCCTAGTCAAGAACGTTTCACTTATATCGAGACGTCGCCAGCTATAGGCGAAGGTGCAGAAATTTGGCCTGTGCGTTGCGCTGATGGCATTATACAGCAGGCTTCTTTAGCGTGCCAAGCCCATCGTGACACTGGACCGTTTATTTTAAGTTCCTATCTGAAAGAACCATGACTTTCATTTCGTAATGCCGAGTGCTTAGCGAAAGAACAGTCACTAACCACTTTCACTGAAGTCTTGGGTCAGATCCGGCCAGGGATCGAACCCACGACCTCCCACTTACGGAACGAGCACTCTACCAATTGCGCTAGCGCAGTGGTATGCGGATAGCTATTGCATGAAAAATGCAGAGACATAGATAACAGCTGTCGAAAAAGGGTAATAAGGGGCCGTGTGGGACCCCTATATGTAGTAACTACCACAAATGTAGTAACTGTCACAAATGTTATAAAATAGTGTCACATATGTAGTAACGAACCACAAATGTAGGAACGACCGTTACCACAAATGTAGTAAATGAAAACCGCTATATGTAGTAACGAATTTTTGAAATTTAAGCGTTAGAAACCAACATTTAAGGTACGTTCTAACTCGATAGAAGCGACTGATATTTTTCGATAGAAGTGACTTTTAACGCGTTAGTTTTGATGGGTACTCTTTATTTTGGCAGATTTAAGCGGGGCATTAATTATTATACTCCACGAAACTCAAGCTGTAGGAGGTATAATGTTGTTGGTCCATCACTCCGTCCGTACATCTGTTTTCCGCATTGTTTCCTAAACACTTGCAGATACTAGGCTGAGTTTTTGAATGCGAGTCAACTACAATGAGTTGCAGATCAAGTTAACGTTTTTGTTTCGCCACGATTCCGTCTTTGACAATTTGATTGAAATAACAGTTTTCTGCATTTTAATTCTCAAAGCTTGGACATATTGAACTGATTTTTTGGCATGTGAGTCTACCACAATGTGTTAGTTACTAACAGATCAAGTTCACGTTTCATTTTGCTCCGCTGAAATTACGTGCGACCTCACAATATTTGCTAATTTTTATGATCTCTCTCTCTCTCTCTCTCTCTCTCTCTCTCTCTCTCTCTCTCTCTCTCTCTCTCTCTCTCTATATATATATATATATATATATATATATATATATATATCTGTGTTGCCTTTACAATACTTCATTAATATTGTTAGTAAAGTATATCAAGTGCGCTTCTCACAGCCTAGGTGCGTACTCTGTCCGCTAGAGCCAGATCGTAGTATGATTACTTCTTTAAGGTTTTCTATTTTGTCTGCGGTTTATTAAACGGAAGTGTTCAAAACCATTCAAGATTGTTTTATTTTGTTTCTTAATTCTAAGCCTATTATTTAAACTTTCATCGCTATGGGTGTCCAGTTGCCTGCTGCGAAATGCACTTATAGGTGCCTATTGAAGATTGCAATTTGACCGACTAGATCCCAAAAAAAAAGAAAAAAGAAAAAAAAAAAAAAAAAAAAAGAAAAAAGAAAAACGAAACAAAAAAACACAAAGATGATAAGCAATTTGGCGTTTTACAAGTTTTAAGTGATAGTTTACATACTTCAGCCATCATCAGAATATTTTACTTTGTTATAGTATAGTTATGTGCTCATCTAGCCGCCCCCACCCCACCCCCACCACACGAACACGAAGTCATCTGATCACACTACAAAGTGTCTACTTTGATGTGTACAAGGTTACACGTTTTCAAAACGTTTGATAAACATACAAATCTCAATGTCGATCCCACGTCATGTGTAATTTGCAAGTATCGATCCGTTAATTGAATGAATGTTCCACTTATATCAAGATTTCACCAGCTATATGCGAAGTGGCAGAAGGTTTGACCCATGGAATGCAATGGAATGGGGGGGTTCTATAACGCGCTACACCGTCAGTTTTAATGTCTTCTCCAAATTACCCTAATGGTTTTCATTTCAAAACTTGGTCAGACCCTGCCGAGGTTGCGAACCCAATCTTCCACACACGGAATTACCTTCCGTTACAGGAAGTTGAATAATAATTAAACCATAACAAATAGATAAAAAACGACCATCAAAGATGGGGTGTGACCAATAAAATATATATATAATCTTCGAAGCGGGGACTAATAAATGTCATGGGGACGTGAAATTCATCTCGGTACTCCCTTGTAGTAGCCATGTCATAGCTGAAAATGACTGTTTTCTCCATGCAAAAACTATTTAATCATACTATCAAGACTTTGTAAATTTATATTTGTAATTGTAAACAGGGTCACTCCTCCAGGTATGTAAACTGTCCACTACTACACAATACTACATAATGTTATTTATTTATTATTTGTATATATATACATTGTCTCTATGCATTGTAAATATGTTTATGAAATTAATAAAGAATTTTGAATTTGATACAAATAAACATGAACCGTAACATTCCACATCTTAGCTTAGAACTGAAAAGTCTACTTGCATTTGACTCTTACACTCAGGTTGAACATGGTTGAACTTGCCGAGGACAACCGTGTCATAATAAGGATTGAGTGTTTCATTCCATAAATTACCCGACAGACATTCCTTAAATTACCTGACAGAGAACTGCAATGCTTAACACTAGCCGAGATATTGCCCATTGTGAAAAATATTATATTTTATCTTTTTTTAAATTTTACTACATTTGTGGTAAAATTGAGTTGTTACATTTGTGGTAAAATTTTGTTGCTACATTTGAGGTAAAATTTTGCTACATTTGTGACCAACATTTACTACATATGTGACAACCCTTACTACATTTGTGGTTCGTTACTACATATGTGACACAATTTTATTACATTTGTGACAGTTACTACATTTGTGGTAGTTACTACATATAGGGGTCCCACAGGCCGAAATGAGCTGTTGGTTCGACAATAATTTGTGAGCGTCATGCATGATGTGAAACAATTCTCAGGCCTGTACTGCAAAATGTCTTATCTTTTGACGAACGCCTGACCTGTGTTTAAAAGAGAGAGAGAGAGAGAGAGAGAGAGAGAGAGAGAGAGAGAGAGAGAGATGTCCGTTTCTGGTATAATGTATACAACAAAATTATGATATTTTGCTGGTTTGAAACACAGATTTAAAAAAAAGAAAAAATTGGGATAAAAAAGAAATATGAAAAAAGAAAAATATATTTTAGTACAAGATACATAAATAAAATCAGGAATCTTCAGACGTAATGAAAACATGTTTGTGACAAAATGGTGCTGTGAGGGTAAATCTTTCCTTGTACACGTGTACCTGCAGAATTTCCGGGAACTGAAAACATAAAAGTAATGCTTTACTACAGCTTTCCTAATGGAATCTTTACAAAATTTACACAAACTGTTTTATTCTGTTGAAATAAAATTACAATTGTAAATTTTCCAAAGAAAGAAACATTTATTTATTTATTTATTTATTTATTTATTTATTTATTTATTTATTTATTTAAGATTCCCATGGCTAAAGAAATATTGTTAGTTTTCACGAAACATTTGGGATCTGCAGTTACTGTAAATCTTTTTTATTTTACTTTATCTTTTACAAATAAGCTCAAACTACAGTATGCTATGACTCGCTTAGTCACTTTTGATAAAGGGCACTTTGTGTCATGCATGTATTATTATTGAAGACGTTCGTCAAGATTAACTAGATGAACATCTCCAGTCAATCCCGGAATGGATAAGGGTTTGATAAAAGTTTTGCTAGGGTGGTTTTAGTAACCTTTTCTTTCTCTATCAATCGGTATTTTTTGTTGATTTCACACGTGGTAGGCTTAGCTAGCTGAACAAAGCTTATCCTTCAGGAGCACCCAGCTTCACTTCTATCAATTTCAAGTTTCATAGTTTTTACTTTGCTTCCAAATTAACCAATGAACTGTCTAGAAATGGTTTTTCTATTGCCGTGCAAAGCAAACTCAGGCTAGATCAAATGATCATATTTACATTTCTCATCTTTGGAAAATCTTATGTCGGTTTTGAAATTCTGAAATGCATTTCCAATTGTTGGAACAGTCATTCTTTGACGTCACGCGTATAGACACAAGCATTAAAGAAATGATGTTCTTTTCGAAAATTAATGTACTTTATATTTCGCCGTTCATGTATTATTTGGACTGGCCATTGTTATTCATAGTTGCATCGATAACGAAAAAAAAGAATGTCATTTCTTATATTTACAATCTTCAATTCAAAAAATGCTATATATGTAATACTTTCAGAAAAATTGCAGCGCCCACAGCCATGTCCGAATCACAATCCAGAAGCATAAACGATAACAAAAATAGATCTTCCACTCGCCATAAATTTTGTTTATACTACTTCTAGAAAATCAAAATGTCATGATAAAACCACATGTACATTGATTAACTGTTGCACATGATAAAATTCCTCGTTGTATTTAACTGTAAAAGGTTAACGTCAGAAGGTACGTTTTGATTGTAGTGTATTCAAACGCCATGATTTGACGTAAATGACGTATTTACATGATGACGTCAATTATTATCTATAACAATATAACATACAATTGCTCGAAATGTGTTATAAAAGGAGTAACAATTACAATTGTAAATATTATTAACAAAATCCATAACCCTTGGCTCGTTAGTCCAACGACTAACCACAGAACCTTTGACCATTTTAGGGACAATCCCAGAAAATAACAATTTGATATATAGCAAAAACTAACTTCCCCAAGCAAACGTTTCTTAACCATCCTGTCAATGTCCAAATCACAACCCCAAAGTCAAACACAAATTTAGGCGGCCATGGCCAAATCACAATCCCAAAACAAATTAAAACTTTTGAAAACACCAAGGAAGTGAGACCGTGTACCCTGGAAGGATTAGCTTGCATCTCTTGTCTAGCAATCTACACCGTAAGAATTTAATCCATTCATTACTATGCTTCGAAATCATGGCTCATCATCCAACGTTACATATTTTATTTCTTTAAAATTAGACTCTATAATGTTTCAAACAAAAAACTTCCCTTATAATCTAAACAACTCTTTTTACAGTACCCAATACACATTTTTTGGCCGTCAGCCAGATATGAATCAAGCAGACGACAGTTGACATTACCCGGGAGATTAAGTAAAGTCGCGTGAACTTTAACTGAAGTCTTTTATTTAAAAATAAAACAGTTGAAAATTTAAATTTAACAAATGAAATATCTTTAAACAACAAACTGAGATGTCTTATCTCAATTTGACCTTTGACCTTTTTTAAAACGCGTTCGTCATAATCCTGGGTATTACGTTTGCATATTGTGTTTTCTCTTCTTTTTTAAAAGTAATACCTTTTTAAAACCTTGTTTACGTCTGCTCAATTGTATAAATAAAGTTTCAGGTTTTTAGGGTAAATTTATTTAATCGACCTTGAACTCGCCCTCTTTAAATATGTTACTAAGCACTTATATGTACAATAGATCTACAGACCTGTCAAAAGTTTAACATTAAGCATCGGTGTAGTGTACATATTAAGCCAATAATCCTGTGCTCGCAGAAAATATTTTGACAAATTGTTGAGATTTGCAGTATGTATATTTGAAAAAAAAGAGAAAAAAGGTTTGTGTGCTCTCGGTGGCTACGACTTTTTCAAGAATATTTCCCCAGGTAAATCACTTTGTCCTTGTTTAAATAAAAACGGACAAAAACCAACGTTTAATTCTCTTATATAACTCATATAAAATATTGTTTAAGAATGCAGAAAAAACGCACAAACTGCTCCATTTTCCAAAGTTTTCCTGGAGAGCATGCATTCAGATTCCCTAGCGTTGGTGCCTTTGGTGACAGGCTTGCACATTCATTTTTTTTCTTGCTACGCCACAGCAGTAAGCTCATTAGTTAGTGCTGAATCGACATCTTATTTCTGCCTCTCGTTAGCCGTATCTCAACAGCGTTTAAGCAACTAGTACCCATCTCTTCGCAGGGGGCAGTTTCATAATAAAATTTAAAAAATACCCATAAGTACAAGAGTAAGGGGGAACAACGAATGATAGAGGAAAGTCCGTCCGTGTTGGAACAAAATAAGATATAGCTCGTAGATTTAGAAGTGAGTAACGCTTAACTTTGAAATCTCTTGCTTTTTATTTAGTTCTTCGATCTACCATTGTAGTTGACACGGTCGCTGGTAGTGAAATCATGATCGTAATGCGAACAAAATGACACCGAGATCACTATAATCGGACAAAAATTAAAAAAAGTAATGTAGCATTTTGTCGGAGAACCTACAAGTGAAAGATCCAATTCGTTGTTCCCCATATATATGTATATATGTGTGTGTGTGTGTGTGTGTGTGTGTGTGTGTGTGTGTGTGTGTGTATTTTCAAAATTTTATTATGAAACTGGCCCATGTGTATCTCTTGGCAGCTTTTGGGCCACTGGTTATCTATATCTGGGCGACTTTGCAGTCGAGCATTGCGTTTATTTCGTTAGCTCCGTGTTAAACTTTAAACAGGTCTGTACTGTTTTCACTTTTGGAAGCTGATTGATTTTTAGCATGGATCGTTTAATTTAATAACCTTCACGTGTGCAAACCCCACCTTCTACAAAAATAAACATTTTTAATTTTACACTCCAGTGAAGCGTGTAGTGTACATTAATTTATCATTGCTCGTAATAAAAAGTTTTATTTGCACTTTTAATTCCGCAATAAAAATCGTTTTTGCAAATAGATGTCAAAGTATGTTCTCGAATTTTTGTCAATCAATTTAATAGTGTTAAATGTATTATTTATTTACTAGTATTTTTTATACAAAACACAAGGTCATGTGGGTATGTTTTTTTGGGGTATGTGTCTTGAAAATTTGTTTTGACAGAACACGCATTTTGGGTAGGTGGTTTAACCATTTTGACCAGAACTGTGAAGTGCATTTTTGCTTTGTTTTTGGGAATTTCGACCAGAAAAGAAAATTGCACAATGCTGAACAGAATTGCATTTTGGTTATGTTTTTGGTTTGGCAATTTTGGTCAGAAGTACTTTTTGGGTATGCTTTTTGGCAAATTTCACCAGAAGTTCATTTTCGGTATGTTTCTTGACAATATTTCGACAAGAAAAGCATTTTGCACAATGTTGAACAAAACTGAATTTTGATTAGGCGTTTTGACAATTTTGACCAGAAGTACAATTAAGGTATGTTGTCGACAATCATGATCAGAATTGCTTTTTGAGTATGTGTTTTGACATTTTGACTAATTGTGTATTTTTGAGGTATGTATGGTAGGTGGTTTGACCATTTTTATCAGAAATGCATTTTGGGTATGTTTTTGACAACTTTGACCAGACCTGGATTCCGGGTATCCTTTTTAACAATTTTACAAGAAGTGCATTTTGGATACGTTTTTGAACAATTTTATTATAAGTGCTTTTCGGTATGTGTTTTGATAATTTTGCCAAAACACGCATTTTGCGTAGGTGGTTTGACAATTTTAACCAGAAGGTGCATTTTGGGTTCGATTTTGGCAATTTCGACCAGAAAAGCATTTTGCACTATGTTGAACAGAACTGCATTTTGGGTTATGTGTTTTTTATCAAAAGAGAATTTTTGATATGCTTTTTTGGCAAATTTCACTAGAAGTGCATTTTAGGTATGATTCTTGACAGTTTTGACCAGAATTGCAATTAAGGTATGTTGTCGACAATCTTGACCAGAATTGTGTTTTGAGTGTGTCTTTTGATATTTTGACTAGAAGTGTATTTTTGATATATGTATGGTTGGTGGTTTGACAATTTTCATCAGAAATGCATTTTGGGTTCGTTTTTGACAACTTTGACTAGATGGACATTAGGGTCACGGTTTTTATGACAATTGTGTTAAACAATGCATTTCGGGTATGCGTTTTGACAATTTTGTCCAGAAATGCATTTTTGGGTATGTGTTTTGACAATTTTGACGAGAAATGCGTTTAAGGTATGTGTTTTGACCATTTTGTCCAGAAGGAGATTTTGTATTCGTTTTTTGCCAATTTTGACTAGAAATGCATTTTGGATATGCTTTTTTGCCAATTTTGACCAGAGGTGCGTTTTGGATATGTTTTGCAAATTTTGACTAGAAATGCATTTTGGATATGCTTTTTGACAATTTTAATTAAAAGTGCATTTTTAGGAATGCTTTCACAAATTGCACCAGAAGTGCATTTTGGGTTCGTTTTTTGACAATATTGACTAGAAGTACATTAACAGTTTGCTGGTGTTTTTTTTTTTTATTGTTGAAAATTTGGTCAACAGTGTTGAACAGAAATGTCTTTTCTGTATGTTTTTGTTAACTATGACCAGAACTGCATCTGGGTGTGTTTGGGGATTTTTTTTGGACAATTTAAATATAATGATACACATCTTATTACATGCAATTGAATTCATAGTTTCCATTCCTAATGCCATTAGGAAGGATTTAGGACAAGTAGACTGGAGTAACATACAGAACATGAATGTTTGCGAAGCATGGAAGTATTTTGTTGATATATTGTATAGAGCGTTAGCAAAACATGTGCCAGTGAGCAAATTGCTACCTAAACCATCGCGAAAATGCCCATGTCCAACAGCTGGAGAAGATTGGACAAGGGAAATGGAATTCTAACAGAATCTGACCAGAAAAGGAACTCGTTACAAAACTCTGTTGTAAATTCCCCCTCTGTCAATCCTTTTTAATCCAATCTCAACTTTTGTACTGCTATACAAATTATACAGTGTACAAATAACTCAATTCTTAATCCATCAAGAAATAGATTAAAAATAATTTCATTTCTATAGAGCAAAAATGAGACCAATCCCAATTGAAAATTAATGTAAAAACATGATTTATTTTGTAAAAACGAAACAAATTTTTACATGTAAAAAGTTAACTGTATACAGTGATACTCAATAAGGTTTGTGTGGTCCATTTATTTCCATTGAATATGGAATCACATAAGATGAGGTTTTTAAGTAAAGTAAAAACTTTATACCAAGAATTTTGTGATGTAAACGGTTTCAAAAATGTTCAACAAATACATTAAGGGGTATTTATCATGTGGTATACTGACAAATCCTGGTAAGAAGAAGTTGAAGTCAAGCGATCACAAACAGTTGTAATTATGAGTTATAAAAATTAATGTTTGTGTAAAATGAAAATCCAGCAGAAGTAAAATTAATGTCAAGCAGCTGTGATCATCTGTGCATATACATATAAACATATAACTTCATATAAATAAGTATAAAAAGCTGAATAACAATTAAATGTGACATATTTCATGATTTAATTTTTAAAATAATGACGATAAAATATGTTTGTTTAAAAATTATCATTTTAAGCTTGAAAACGGGCTCTATACAGGTCATGACCTGCAATGCAGGTTTCATTATAAAGAAGAGAGCCCTGCATCGATGATGACTCTCTTCAATTTTGGTTTTACCGGTCAGGAAAGAAAAACTGTAAGTAAAGGGTAGGGAAGAAACTAAAAGAAGTATGGCAATGAAAAGAGAGAGAAAAATTGTTAAAGATGACATCAACAGGATGGAAAATGACGAGATAAAACACATTTATCATGACTATCTTGGGGCTAGTAGAATTTAGTTCAGGGCTAGTAAAAATTTTCAGAACTAGCCCCACTGGTCTAGTCTTTAAAAACATTGTGTTGAACCCTGTTAAAATGTAAAGTTTTAAACAACAGTACAGTGTAACCTTTCTAAACTGACAGCCTGGATAAACATAAGGGCATATCATTACTGTTCATATACATGCATAATATATTGCCTCAAATTTTGAGTATAAAAAGCTGAATAACAACAAGAAATCTGTGAACTACTGCTCACTTAGTATACTCCCACTTATATGCAATTTTATCCATACAATTGAATTTTCAACAATTTAGAATTATACAAATATAACAAGAAGGTTTTAATATACCCAACAATATTTTGTACTATGCAAAAATTTACTTATTATCATAAATTATACTTCTGGATTAAATCATCAGTACTTTAAAATATAATAGGTATAGTGTAGCCTAGCGGTGATGACAACAGCTATTACAGTCCAACCTGCCTTAAAGGCCACCTTTATATAAGGACCACTTGCTTATAAAGGCCAGTAGAATTGTCTCTCAATTGTTATTGTTCTTTATTCATATTATTTGAATCTGTATATAAAGACCACCTGCCCATAAAGGCCACTTTTACAGGTTCCCTTGGGTGGCCTTTATAGACAGGTTTGACTATCATTGTTAAGCATGGTGTATCTATAATTGTCCTCAATATATTTGACATTCTTTTATACTGCCATGTTCCTTTAATTTTGATTTCCCAAGTGGCAGGTGTATTTAGCTAGAGCACCCAGTCTCACTTTCCTGGTTGAAGTTCTAGTGTTTCAACTTAATCCTTTGCACGTTTCAAAGTGTTGACTTTGCTTTTGGGGATTGTGACTTGAGCATGGACTGGCATGGTTGACAATATTCACAATTCAAAATGCAAATGTCCTTTCTTTCAGTCTTCTCTCATGCTATACATGATCTTGAATGCATACATTAATTACATATGCAAAGTCATGAAATTATGGTTGCCTAGCCATAATGGATAACACAAAATAATAATAATAATAATAATAATAAAACAATCCAGCTACTGAAGCTAAACCAACTATACTATCATCCCTTTTTAACTCAACCTGTGAAACAAATTTTGTTGGGTTGTATTGACTTTTGTACCTCTATACAAATTGAGGTTTCGCCGACCACACCCACAATGTTCCGACACAGGCCACCATCGCGGTACCAAAGCAGCGTCAAGGCAACTAATTACGTACTAGTGTCAGTGATGTCATTAAACAACACAATCAAGGCCAAGTTTTCATTCTTTTTCCTTCTAATTCAAGCATGTCGGACCTTTGTGGGAACATTGTGGGCGTGGCCGGCGATACCTCAATTATTGGGTGTACAAATTATCCAATTCATATCCATAAAAAAAAAAATAATAATAAAAATTAATAATTTCATTCCTGTAGAACAAAAATAAGACCAATCCAAATAAAAAATTTATGTAAAAAACATGATTTATTTTGTAAACCAAAACAAATTATTACATGTAAAGGGTTTACATGTATAAAGTGGTACAATACATAGTATAATATTGGTGTATTTTGAGTACAAAAGCTGCATAGTAACAATATGCAAAATATTTCATGATTTATTTTAAAAACATATTTATTCACACAACAGTACAGTGGTACCTGTTTAAATCAAAACCTAGGTAAACTGAAAACTTGTATAAACTGAACTACATCACAGGACATATCATTAATATTGTTAATCAAATTAAAATCCTGTCTAATCCAATCAAAATCTTCAGTAAAAAAGGCATTCAGTTTAGACAGTTCCGCAGCAGTCACATCAAATTTACATCTTAATTACATGTACCTCAAATAAAATCCTAATATTTCTGTGAAACTTCGAGGCCTCAAGGCCTGCCTTATAACTTTTTTCTCAAGAGGTCCAAGCACTTTTAGGGGTACAAACATATGTAGTGGTATAATATTCATGATTTACTCTTTAAAGCGACCACCTGTCTCATAATAACAACACAGTCAATGGGGTTTCCCAGTGCACCACGTGATACGCGGAGCAATTGAATAATTGAAATGCTTTCAGTTGACCTTATCCTTCAAAAACAATACTTTTCTCTGGAAATGGTTGATGTACATGTTTCCAAAATGTTCTGCACAAATGTTAAGGGGTATTGATCATGTTGAGCACTGTCAAACTCCATTAATACAAAAGGTGATAAAAATAAAAGAGACTTAAATACTTAAGAATAAATAAGCAATAAATTATACAGAATTTTGTCCTGTAAAATAATAAATTCTTCAATATACTTCATACTTCCATGTTTGTAAAACTATCCAATCACTAGAAGGCTAACATCACCATCAACCAATCAATGAAAGGATTATAAAAAAAATCAGCATCCAATCAATTGAAGCATAAACCAATAACTGGACGGATTAAAATCAGTCTCCAATCTTTGGAGAGAGTATCCAATCACTTGAAGCGTAACAACATTATAAACCAATCAATGGAAAGATAACATCTAAAACATCCAATTAGAAGGGTTTTATGTGTGTATTGGTAATCTAGGTGTAGCTATTAGTTCATCATTAAAAGATAATTCTTGAGTCCATTCATAAAGTTTATTAGCTTCCTGTTCCCACTCTTCCCCATCCTCTCCACCTTCCCCCGCGATATCATATTTCTCAAAATATTCATTTGGTTCCTCTGATAAGGCAGTGGGTTCTCTGGAATCAAGTCTTGGTCCATCCTGTATAAAAAAAGCCAAAAATAAAATTTACTTTTATTCATGTCAGTTATTGTAAATGTATAAGGAAAATCGTAAGCATAAAATAAAAAAAATATATATATAAAAATGTGTTAAAGCTTTCCTGAAGAATGGAGTGTGGTAGAATATTGATGATTTATGCTCCATTGGTGAAGTGGAGGAAACCAGAGTGCTCAGAGAAAACCACCTGCCTTCAGCAAGCATTTACCTGAGTGGGACTCAAACCTAGGTCGGCAACCAAGATACCTTTTGCTGAAGATGTTTATGCATGTAAAAAACTAAAGGTATGACATAAATTGTTCAAAAAGCATTAGTTTATAGGCTGTACAGCCTAAATAAATAAACTGAAAAAATGTGCAAACAGATAGGCAACCCAGTCACCTAGGCAGATAAATTAACAATATTCATAACATCAAATGAAAGGGAAATAATATAATATTTACCTTGTCCAAACCGTACATTTTTCTCATTTTCATAGCTCTGGCTCGAGCTTGTTTAGAGCGTCGACTGGAGGGTGGGTGGCTCATGTAACCAGATAATTTTGATTTGGGTGTGGGTAAAGGACCACCTGGTAGAGTTGGACTTCTGAAGAAAATACAGCAAATAAAAAATTGAATTGTATGAATGCTTGAATATTCGTTTTTCTTATTTTTATTTACTAACAATTAAACCATGGCTTTCTGAAGACATGTGAGTATGAGCAATGATTTACATATATTCAGCTTGTGAAAATTATTGCTAAATACAGCAAAATTTCAAATCTTAATAATTTTGTTAATTTTTAGAAACAAGTATTTAGGTATTCAAGGTGTCATTTTGAAGGTTCCTTAAAAAATATTACAACTAGAACTGTCTTTTGAGAGCCAATTACCCCCTGCCCCCAACAGTTTTCCTGTGACCTTGGTTCAAGGTCATGACACACCTTTGGACCATGAAGATTATTCATGTGAAGTTTCATGAGAGTCCTCCAAAGCATTGATGAGATATGGCCCAGACAGGATTTTATACGGACAGATGGGCAGCAGACAGACAGACATGGTGATTTCTATACCCCCTCAACCTAGTTTGCGGGGGTATAAAAATTTGCTAAATTTAAGTTTAAAAAAGTCTTAATTAAGAAATGATTGTGAAAATGGGACCTGAATCTGGGACCTTTGTGATGGTGCAATGATGTAAAATTTTGCTGGCAACAGCATGTGTATCGACAAAAATATTTCCTGTTGGGCCTTTTTTGTTTCTGAATTTCACAAGCCTAAAAAGCTCGCCTGATCCTGTGAATACAAACCTTATATGTGACACTGCTCGTATATGTTGAACTTTGACCTCTTGTGACACAGGTCTTTGGACTAAAATTGGTATCTGTTCTTGTAAAGCTGGAGACATTCTCTGATTGTATAAATAATCTACTACATCATAAAATATTGTTCTCCGAGGTAAATCTAAAAGTGAAAGAAATCAAATTAAATAGAATGTGAAGTGTTGATACAAGTGAAACAAGACATAAACTCCTATTCAATAAGGCAATCAATGTGGTGAAGTTAAAAAAACAAACATAGCAGAAGTTACATATTGGAAATAATGTACATGTATTTTACACCAGAGAACTACTAAGAATTGCAAATATAAAAACAGACATGGTGGTTCCTAAATATCCCCATCAAACTAAGTTTGGGGGGCAAAAATAAAAATTTTCAGTTTACAGCTTAAGAATGACATGAAAAATGACTATACTAACCATCCAGTGTTAACTTCCTCCAGTAGTTTTCTTTTCCACCATGAGTAGCTGGTGATTCATCAATATTAGCTAAATACTACAATATAATGTAATCAAAATTATAAGACTTAAAACAAGATGATTGGATGGGTTAATGGAGTTTTATGTCCCAATCAAGATTCTTTCACTTTCTTTATGATGGAGTGCTAAGTGACCTTCGGCATGCGAACCGATAAACCTTCTCATGGGAGGATCTGTCTGATTTTGGTGAGACAGGCTGTGTTCCATATGAATGAATGAATGAATGAATGAATGAATTTATTGCATAAACATAATTAATGTTATAGCATTAAATAACATTTAAATAAATATAACAACATGGCAGAGAACAATATCAATGTTGTAGAATTAAAGTTCTATGTCTCCAAGCTGCTTGGAGATAGCCACAAAGTCTTTTTTGTGAGATGTATTGAATTGCATTTCAATAGTGTTATTAATTTTGGTTGAGATGGCCAAGAACAGTAATAAATAGGTAAAAACTGTCTTCTGATATCTCTGTATGCAGTACATGTTAGCACAAAGTGATAGTAATTTTCAACGCAATTTGCATTGCAACACAAACTTATTGACAGAATCATCCAGCATACATGTATTGACCCTTTTAACACTCTTTTGGGGCATTGTCTCATATTAAACTGTCCATAAATAACATTTTACCCTCACGGGTTTGATAGAACACCTGTTCAGCACCATGCTGTCCATAAGCTTGTACTTTAGACCACTCATTCGTTTAATGGATACTGATGCTGATTCTATGGTTCTGTATGACATCAAAAGCTCATTTAACAGTGTATCAGTGCATGATGCTGTTGGTGAACATACACAGTTGTGCATAATCACTGTTGCGAGGTTTTCAATAAATTCTAAAACCAACTGTTGGCAAAATGCATTTCTGTTTATAAATAAGTGCAAGTTTTTTATTATATTGTTTTGAACCTTGGTATGAATGCTAAAATTAATTAAAACTTGTGTGTGCAGATTCGTGAGTTTAACCAACATGAGTTACAATATTTATTTGCCATTTTGTAATCCTGTTAGTGTCAGTGTCCAAATCTAGGGGAGATAACTGATAAAGACTCTGTATGATTAGGATGACCCGGATGTTTTTGATGTCATTCAATACATACACAAAGTGCTCACTTAAGCTGTTTGGAAAACAGAGACATAGTTAAACAACCTCTGCTCTTTCTGTATTTTACACAGGTAAACGTTTACAATTTGTTCATTGTGTTTTTTTTGATTATGTCATGGTTAGTTATGACATCAGTCTTTTTGTGCTTAACGCATGTGCATGTGTACTAAAATCCTACCTGCATGTAATCTTTTAAAGTTGTGACATCTATTTCATCCGTAATTTTATATTGTTGTTGAAATATGGCATCTTGTAACATCTGATCATAGAACTGCCTGTTACCCATAAGTCTTAATGAATCCTCTGACGCCTGTAATACATATATATATAAAAATAGGAATTCCAAAAGACTTTATTAAAATATTTACATTGTCTGTTGTCTTTAACTGCCATTGCATATAATATATTCAGTATGGTGGCTTATATCTGATATCGAGATAATTTTGGCCAACATAAAATTATCTTAACAAGTTGTCATTGTTTAATTTTTTAAATAATTCAATTCTCCTTTGTTTCAAGAATTTTGATTGGCCAGATCTTTTATGTTATTTTTGCAAGAATGGTTGGACTTTCAGCAGTGACATCTTATTATGGATGACACACTTGAATTCCTATGTCAAATCAATGTTATTATTTTTCTTACTACAGCAGTATTTTTGTAAAAATGAAAAAGAATTTTTCTTTTTGTTATGGAAGACATTATAAAGGGGTTTAATGACAAATCAGGGACGACACTTACAAAGAATAGCATATGACAAGTGGACTAAAAAATATTGTGGTAACAAGTGAGGTGGCAAAGGTATTGAGGGACATTATAAGGAGTCTTACTCTGGTGATTAGCTTAGTAGCAAATTACATATTATATCAGTTTTAATTTTACAGCACTAGATGGCCATTTTGGAATACAATTCCTCATCTGTAGTGCTTGGACCAAAATTGTGAAGCCAAAATTTTGTTGAAGATGTTGAAAAGATACCTAAAGGACCAAAATATATTTTACCAAATTTTGCTAAGGAAATACTTTGCATGAGGAAGTATAACTTAGTTTTTGAGGAATTTCATATTTCAACTAGCATCAAATTTAGAAAATAGTGTATTTCTAACAATAATACACAATAATTGCCTTCTGAGTTCATAATATCCTTGGGGAAACATCCATCACACTTTTAATTTTTGTTTTTTTTTTGGTATTTACTGTACCTCTGTTGCCGGTTTAATCAGTCTCCTGCCACTCATATACTTGACACCTTTACCAGCTGTGTGTATATATATCTTAAAAAATATCATTGGAGGAAATTCTGATCCACCAAATCTGAAAAATCAAATTAGCTCAACCATGATAGTTTTACTTGGCTTAAAAGATCAATCAATTCATTGATCAATCCATCGAATGTTCGATTGATCAATTGTGTATCAAGTATTACACTTTTCAGTTTTGGTCCATTTTTTACATGTCTTGAATCTGGGCCTTGACAAATAATATTAACCTATATTTCCATGGTAACCAAATCTGTCAATGGTGCAGGATTATTTTAGCAATTATACTTAATATATATAGAATAAGATAGCCATTTCCGGAATACCCAATCTAAGCTTCTCTAGTGAAGTCCAGACTGGCATGTTTTTGTAAGATTGGTGCAGTTTTATTTTAGCTGGAATTTGTAATGTTTTATTTTAGTCATTTAAGTAATTTAAATCTTGAAAGTGAAAGATGCTTATATAAAATTTCTGCTTAAATTTCACAGTTTACAGTAGGTATTTCAAATTAAAACCCTGTTCTTGTTAATCACACTCACCTAAACCTCACCCTCACTTGCATACTTTTATCAGACAAAAGTTCGGCTTCTTTTGGACAAACTTTTCTCAAAATTTCCTGAGTTAAAGAATTTTCCTGAAAAGAAAAAAGGATACATTATAAATGTCAATTAGAAACAAAGGGTGAGATCACTTTGATTGAATAGGGTTTTAAGCCTAAGTCAAGAATATTTCACTTATATTGAGATGTCACCAGCTATAGGTGAAGTGACAGAAATTTTTACTGTGCACTAAGGGCTATGTACACCACTTGTTGTGACATGAGACATCTGTTTTTAAGGTCTCTTCCAAAGGACCTGTGGGGTTTGGTGGAATCATCCTGGCAAAGGCCTAACAAAATCTTTCAAAATTATAACATAACTTCATGGGGTTTTTTTTTTGAAAGACCTGTGGGGTTTGAAACCACAACCTCCCACAAATAAAGGGTTAGACAGAAAAAAAAATTAGCAGTGTTCATTTGGTGGAATCATCCTGGCCCAGGCCTAACAAAATCTTTCAAAATTATAACATAACTTCATGGGTTTTTTTTTTTTTGAAAGACCTGTGGGGTTTGAAACCACAACCTCCCACAAATAAATGATTAGACAGAAAAAAAAAATTAGCAGTGTTCATTTGGTGGAATCATCCTGGCCCAGGCCTAACAAAATCTTTCAAAATTATAACATAACTTCATGGGTTTTTTTTTGAAAGAATTCATATTAATATACCGTAGTCGTAGAAAAATAGAACTGGATTTATTGAAAACTTAAAAAGGCCAGGGTTGGCTCACAGACAGATTTTTGTGGGACAAAATTATTATTTTGGGGCCAACAGCACATATATAGGCCCCTTCAAGATTGAGACTGAAAACAATGAGTTTAATCTACTTGTTAATTATGATTAATTTCACACTGCTCAATTCACCAATATAAAAAATGATAAATGAATGTAATGCAGGGGATTTACTTCGCAATTGATTCACATTTTATACAATGGTGATCTTGTTTTTGAGGTTGCTTCACGCATTGAAACCAGATAATCACTGGCTTGAAACAGATTATAATTAATTTCAACTAGAATCTATAGAATTTTAACAAATTTTAGTAGAAAATTAAAATATAGATGAGTTCAGCTTTAAAGTCAAGAGAAACAGAGACGTCTATTTATATATACTTACAGCTGCACAAACAGCATGTTTAAGTAACCTAAACATTTGTTTATCTCTGAATGCTATCCATGCTCTCTCTATTATTGTGGCTGCAGCATGCTTGATTAACCTGAAATATTATATAGATTTATCAATAACATTATGATACCAATGTATAATATATCACATCTATAATATTATGATCATCAACTTTAATATGGTATGCACACAACTCTAGGCATACATTAATTACATGGAAATGCATACACATATTTATGATCATATTAGGAAATACAATACAATACAATACATTACAAGGAAATATATGCAATAGTGAATACATGTAGTGTATATATGACTTTGTCATTCAAACAAGAGGCCCAATAGGGCCTGTGATGCTCAACTGGCAGCTAATTTACATTTTTGATAAATAACATGCAAATCTTCTAAATGGCATTCCCCCTCCATTTTACAATTGCAACTGGAACCAAAGTGGTTGGAAACCAAATCTGCATTGGTTTTTCATGTTATTGCTATGTATAGGAACAGAAGCCAACTTAGATTTTGGCTGATATGCCAGACACAACTTTTGGATTACTGTTACTAAAGGACTTTTCATGCTGCATTGGGTTAGAATTGGCCAATTCAGGAGAAAATTTTCAATGATTTGATTGCAACAAACATCTTATTTGTACACTGCCTGAAAATTGGGTCAACAATTTTTTTTCAGGAAAGGTAAAACATTAGGTCATAACCTTCACAATTGATCTTGACCTCATTTTGAAGGTAATTACAAGAATATTTCAAAACTGAAAACCCCATCTGATCAAATAGTGAAGATATAACAATTTCAGCATTTTTTTAACCTTTCTCTATACATCAAAATACTAGTTGAATTAATATCTACAACATTCTAATATATATGCCTATAGAAAATGTTAATAGTTTTCAAGATAATTAAGCATTTCAGTATTATTTCATATCTGTGACCTTGACTTTTGAACCCCTGACCTTAATCTATATATCACAATGATCGTTACATCAATATCAACAATACTCTAATATACATGCCTATACAAAACTAGACATCTACTTTCTAATTCTCAAATTTGAACTAAATCGATCCATAACTAAACATGTAATGACCATTTATAAGTTTTTGCTATTTATAGCAATGGTGGCCATCTTGGATGAAGCAGGAAGTTGATTTGTACAAACTTTAATCTACTCCACCTAGGGACTTTCCACACCAAATTTGGCATCATTTGGGTATGTGGTTTCAGAGAAGAAGATTTTCAAAGAATCGACTAAATTTAGCATCTAATTTGCATATTCCGCTAATTATGAGCAAACAGAAAAAGTTACAGAAAAACCCGTTACATATATTAAATGGCTAGACATCTACTTTCTAAATTTTAAATTTGAACTAAATCGGTCCATAAATAAACATGTAATGACCATTTATAGGTTTTTGCTATTTATAGCAATGGCGGCCATCTTGGATGCCGCAGGAATATAATTTGTACAAACTTTAATCTACTCCACCTAGGGACTTTCCACACCATATTTGGCATCATTTGGGTATGTGGTTTCAGAGAAGAAGATTTTCAAAGAATTGACTAAATTTAGCATCTAATTTGCATATTCCGCTAATTACGAGCAAACAGAAAAAGTTACAGAAAAACCCGTTACATATATTAAATGGCTAGACATCTACTTTCTAAATCTCAAATTCGAACTAAATCGGTCCATAAATAAACATGTAATGGCCATTTATAGGTTTTTGCTATTTATAGCAATGGCGGCCATCTTGGATGCCGCACGAAGTTGATTTGTACAAACTTTAATCTACTCCACCTAGGGACTTTCCACATTAAATTTGGCTTCATTTGGGTATGTGGTTTCAGAGAAGAAGAGTTTCAAAGAATCAACTAAATTTAGCATCTAATTTGCATATTCCGCTAATTATGAGCAAACAGAAAAAGTTACTGAAAAATCCGTTACATATATTAAATGGCTAGACATCTACTTTCTAAATCTCAAATTTGAACTAAATCGGTTCTAAAATAAACATGTAACGACCATTTATAGGTTTTTGCTATTTATAGCAATGGCGGCCATCTTGGATGATGCAGGAAGTTGATTTGTACAAACTTTAATCTACTCCACCTAGGGACTTTCCACATTAAATTTGGCTTCATTTGGGTATGTGGTTTCAGAGAAGAAGATTTTCAAAGAATTGCCTAAATTTAGCATCTAATTTGCATATTCCGCTAATTATGAGCAAACAGAAAAAGTTACTGAAAAATCCGTTACATATATTAAATGGCTAGACATATACTTTCTAAATCTCAAATTTGAACTAAATCGGTTCTAAAATAAACATGTAACGACCATTTATAGGTTTTTGCTATTTATAGCAATGGCGGCCATCTTGGATGATGCAGGAAGTTGATTTGTACAAACTTTAATCTACTCCACCTAGCGACTTTCCACATTAAATTTGGCTTCATTTGGGTATGTGGTTTCAGAGAAGAAGATTTTCAAAGAATTGCCTAAATTTAGCATCTAATTTGCATATTCCGCTAATTATGAGCAAACAGAAAAAGTTACTGAAAATCCGTTACATATATTAAATGGCTAGACATCTACTTTCTAAATCTCAAATTTGAACTAAATCGATTCTAAAATAAACATGTAACAACCATTTATAGGTTTTTGCTATTTATAGCAATGGCGGCCATCTTGGATGCCGCAGGAAGTTGATTTGTACAAACTTTAATCTACTCCACCTAAGGACTTTCCACACCAAATTTGGTTTCAATTGGCCCAGTGGTTTCAGAGGAGAAGATTAAAGTTTACGCACGGACGCACGCACGGACGCACGGACGCACGGACGCACGGACACACGCTTCACCATGGCATAAGCTCAGCTGGCTATAGCCAGTTGAGCTAAAAACCCAAACTTTTTCTTGTAAGGAAAACCTTGATGCCATGATTAACAATATGCAACCAATCAGCTAACTGATTTCTACATCAACTGTTGGCAAATTCAAGTTTTCAAATCTATTATTAATGCTTATACATTTATCTTAATTGTAAACAAGGGGGAAATAATGCAATGACAAAACCAAGCCTAGAATCCATGATCTTCACATTACTAGTAACCTGCTTATTCCTCTCTTCACTGAATACCACTTCAGAAGGTTGGCAAAGCTTGCAAAGGTAACAGCTAGGAAAGAGATAAATGGGATAACAAAATAAGGATTTTTCTAACAATAGCATGGAGCTTTACAGCTTGAACTACCTGGACACTTATCAAATCCATTTGGTAACACAGTTATAAACAAATGCTAGAAAACATACTCTTTTTCCGAGCGAGCCGGTTGTCTCAGTAAACGTCCAGGTGACCTTGACCTTCTTAATATATCTGATGCTCTAGAGCTAACGGGTGTTGTTGTTGCCAGCTGTCGTGGCTGTCCTATTTCTTGACCTTCAAGAGTTGCAGCAAAATCTGCAGTCTGTTGTCTGGTTGGAGTTCCAGCTTTTCTACGAGCATCTTCACTTCCTGCTGAGGGTAGTTTTACATTTATAGAAGTTCTGCTGGCCGCACTTTTCGCGTCTCCTGGTGATTCAGCCATTGAATCTTTCAAAGTAAAGTGAAACCCTTAAAAAATATAAGACAATATATTTAGGGATAAAGAAATTTGAAATTAAAAAACATAAATGTAACAATTTGCAATAGCCAGAACAAACAAGAAAAAAGCAAATACAGTGATTAAAGATCCTCTACCAGTTGGTATTTTTTGTAATTTTCATGTACAAGTTTGTTCAAAGGCCCATAACTCCCAGGAAAATTATCAATCAAATTTATGTTAATGATATGCAAATCTCCTACTGTAGGAACCTCTGTGACTGTGACAGTGAAATTCTCTTTATATCCATAGAAAATCAAATAAATTTGAATAAAGATCGATATTTTTCACTTACTTGTACCTAGTCGTAACAGGAAATCTGTATGCGCATCCGCGATTAGCCCAAAATATGATCTGCATAGGGAAAAACGTTGGTGCTATGGGGATTTAACATGTTGAAAAACCATGCAAATGGCGGCTTCTGTTGCGCATATGACGTAAAACGTCACCAAGGACGTCACTTCCGAAGTAAACATCGTCATTTTTGCATGTGTAAAATCCCCATACCACCAACATTTTCTTTTTTACAGACATACTTTATGACAATCGCGGATGCGCATACAGATTTCCTGTTACGACTAGGTACAATTTAGTGAAAAATATCAGACTTTATTCAAATTTGTTTGATTTCCTATGGCTATAAAGAGAATTTCACTGTCACAGTCACAGTGGTTCCTACAGTAACAAAGTTGATGGTTTGTGCCAAGTTCTATAAAATAGTGATTTATAGTTTCATGTGTGTCCATGTGGCAGGCTAGCTGTCTGTAGAAGACACATGTATATGTCCGTGTGGTAGGCTATAAGTAGAGGAAACATATGTCCCAGTGGCAACAAGAGGGTTAAAATGAACAAATCTTATATGTACATATATGACTCTACAGAGGGGTTATCATTTTGGTGGAGTGTGCAGTTTGTTTAGCTTTAGCTCGACGTCGAACAGGCACTGACAAACCCATATCCATTGGTCTTTGTAGGATCCTAGCTGATACATGCCAAAATCTTTTAACCAACAGGTACATGTAAAGCTCATTAAGTAGATAATGTCATACCCCTGAAGTAATGCATGACTTTTAAAAATGAAAAATGCCATTTCTTGTGTGATAAATTGACACAGAAAATAAACACTAAACTCTACATTACCATGTAAAATCAAGCTGTTCTCGTTTGTATGTATATAACCGATCACATGTTATTTTCATTCGCGGTTTAAAGCATTTGGTATTAAGTGTTTCGTTCGTTTTATCCGAATCACATCTTTCCTCTTTACTGTTTCCACCATAAACAATATGGCCACTTCCGTGACGACTGACAAGTTCCCTGTCTAATTTTGACTCAAAGAAAAAAGGACAGGAAACCTTTATCGCACCGATTTCCGGTGCGCATGCCTAGATGAGAAATTCCAGAAAAGCTCGATGTTTGAAGTAACTAAGCAGCTGAAATGGATGAAAATTAGCGAATTCGACTAAGTTATTCATAGAATTTTTACATTTTGAAATTTTATCTAGTATTTGATCTGAAAGAGACAGCATGAGGTTGAAGACAACGCTTCAGAAAGAACCAAAACATATCCTTTTTAATCTTTGTGTGAAAAAAGTTGGAAGGGGGGGGGGGGGGGGGGGGTTACAAACTCATGAACTAACATTTACATATTCTTAAATGTTTAATGATATTGAATAATTCATAATCACCTTTTAAGTTATTTGGAAGTTTCACTATTTACAAGCAAAATGTGGTGAAAATCATACTTTCTTTGAATTTCAAAAGTCTGGTCATTTGTGCCTGATCCAAAAAACTCAGTGATTTTGTTTGCCACAAGTTGACTGCGGAATACAGGTAATTACTGAATTTTCGCAATTTGGAAATCACATTGCAAACATGTCATTTGCTATGTATAAAATGTATGAAAATTTCCAGTTGTAAAAATTATGCGAATTTTCCCAATCCAAATGACTGAATTTAGTTGCTGAAAAAGTAAACAAAATCACTGGATCGAATGTGCTTGTATTTTTATTTTAAGGCTTATAGGTTTATTGCCATTTCTATAGAAAACATTGAATGTATAAGGTTATGTCATGATATGTTTCATCAGTTTGAGACTTTTAGTTGTCGATCTACATTTGAGTTAAATAAGAATATGGTCCTTGACTTAGCATACATTCAGAATTGGTCAGTTGTGTGGGATGGACAACATCAGAAGAGTTATACTCGGGAGCAGATGACCACCTTGTTCTCAGATGGAACCTAAGTGGAAATGAAACCACCACTCTAGTCAAACTGCCAAATGATGTTTATCCAACAGATATGCATTGGTTCCCTAAAGCAGCCCCTGGTGGAGGAAAAAAGGCTGGGTCTGACCTATTTGTACTCACATCTACAGATGGTAAATTTATTTAATTTAAATACTAGTAACTGCTATTTAACAGAAAAAATATAGGATTAGACAAGTCAACAAACCCTTTACTCAGTAAATACTAAAAATAGCCAAGTACACTACAAACTGAGGTAACAGCTGGCAAAAAGTTGATATTATAATGTCACATGATAAAACAATTAGCAGGTTAATATCACGTGACCAAAGAAATGGCAGCAAATGATACTTAAAGCATAATGTCACATGATCAAACAGCTGGCAGTGTAATGGCACAGGATCAAGCGGTACAGTTTAAAAAAAAAACCACTGCGATAGCTCAATTGGTAGAGTGCTCGCTCCGTAAGTGGGAGGCCGTAAGTTCGAACCCTGTTTGGGTTTGACCCAAGACTTGAAAGTGGGTAGTGACTGTTCTTTCGCCAAGCACTTGCCACTACGAAATGAAAGTCACGTTTTTACGGATGGGAACTTAAAATAAACGAGGTCCCATGTCACGGTGGGCTTGGCAAGCTAAAGAACCCTGCTATACCATGCCATCAGCGCAACGCACAGACAAAATTTCTGTACCTTCGCCTATAGCTGGCGACGGTCTGATATAAGTGAAATATTCTTGACTGGGACATTAAACACCATTACTCAACTCAACTCACTCAAGCAGTACATGATGAGCAAGACCACTTTGGTCATACTGTACAATATTTTTCATATTTTGTTGCATGTTCAGTTGTGTGTACTTGTTTCACAGGTTACTGTAAATCAGTAAGATTTTTGCACTAGTTAAATATGAGAGCTATCATTTCATACTGTACTTTTATTTTCACGCGAGGGCAAATGCAAAAACGGATTCTATTTATAAATGAAATACTGATAAAAGTTTTGATTTCAATTCTTTTACGACATTAATTGAACCAAAAAAAAAAAAAAAATAAAAATTCCCCTCTAATTTACAGTAAAACCATTAGTATCTTACACACTTTATCTCTCAAAACACAATTTAGCTTGAATTCATTATTTTGTGATTTTCATTGCAGGTAAATTTCACCTGATCAGTAAAACAGGGCGTGTTGAGAAGAGTGTAGAGGCTCACAAAGGGGCAGTGTTATCAGGGAGATGGAACTTTGATGGATCAGCTTTAGTTACTGGTAATGTTTATATCTATAAAATATGCTTTACAGAATTGTTTCTTGTCATGTATGCAAATTTCTACTGTTATAAATGGATGCAAATTTTATAATACCTAGATGTGACATTCCTAGCAATACTAAACTTTCACAAACTACCATGCTTAAAATAACATATTGTTTCAAAAATAATTGTATCGTGAGTCATAAATTTTGATATGTAATGTATATTAAAAGAGGGTGTATCATTCTAGCTCTAGTACATGTGCAAAAAATTAAAGAACAAAAGGATTCTGCGTTTTCATTTCTGATAGCCAAAATCAAAATTTGCTACTATTTTTTGGGAAATTCTTTCAAAAAGAAGGTAACCCATTTTAGCAAATTTGTGAAAAAATACTTTTAAAAGGACTACTTCACAAAGTTTGGAAATTTGATGTTAAATATATGGAAATCTATAGAATATTTATAACCATCGCCACTTTTCAATAAAAAAATTAATTAAAAGCACATTTAAAAAAATATTCTTTTTTTTTCAGCTGGAGAAGATGGTCAAGTTAAAATCTGGTCAAGAAGTGGAATGCTTAGATCAACACTAACACAAAATAGTAAGTTAATAAAATTTTAATACTATTTTAAGTTGGTACATCATAGCCACTGTTTTAAAGTTTCTGGGGGTAAAATCTGATTTTGGATCATTTGGTGAAAACATGGTAGCTCAAGGCTCTCCCTAGGCAATATTTTCGCCTATATTGGTGCCCCACTCGCAATTAAAAATCTTGTGGGTTTTTTTTGGCACAGATACCAAAATTTTCTCTTCGTGTTTGTTTTGTCAGACCAATTCAGTGTTGTATTTATTCACTATTTTTTAATCCAATTTGTTTCATACGATTTAGGCTTTGGTAGCCAGATGGCCTAAACCTTGCTCTTACAGATCAAAGCAACTCTCACTGCCTAGGTTTGAATCTCACTTCTGACAGATCGGTATGAGAAAGTTAGTCACTTTGCTTACCAAAGGTCAGTGATTTTCTTAGGACACTCTGATCTCCCCCTACCATCTATGATGAGAGGCCGCGGTGGCTTAATGGATAAGACGTCAGTCTTCAAATCCAGGGTCTCTCACCGCTGTAAGTTCGAGTCCCGCTCGGACCACATGTGGGAAAGTGAATTTTCCTTGTAAAAGTGAATTTTCCTTGCCCTTGACCTTTACTGATTCACCTGGTATCAGTATAATGGACTGGGGGAGTGGTACGCTTGTCTGTGGCGTACTGACTCTGTGAGCTAGCACGTTTAAGTCGCCCTGAGTGCACGCTAGTACAAGGCAGACCATACAACACACTCCCACTTCACATGCATACACAAAATTGTTCATAGATTAATCCATAGAGATTAATAAAATAGTTCTCGTCGCAAATAGCTGAAAAATTGCTGTTGCGATGTTAAGCAACATTCAACCAATCAACCTACCATCTATGAACTGACCACATTTATACAAGGGAAATGATTATGATAAAACTCCTTTTCTGTACTCCATTTTCCCAATGCATTGTTTTCAAATACAGTGTTCAAGCTAACTTTTATCATTGTTAATATCAGTCTTAAATCTGTATTTGTGAATTTTTTTTCAGGTACTCCTGTATATGGTGTTGCTTGGGGCCCAGATTCTGATCAGATTCTTTTTACAAATGGTAGACAGTTGGTGATAAAGTCACTACAACCAAACGCAAAACCTACCATGGTAAATATTTCTGTGAATTTTTATTTGTGCACCACAATGTTTGAAATAACATTTGATAATTTATGAGATCATGATTGCAATACAATTGTAATTTTAATTATTTTGTGTTGTAACATGTGATTGTTTTTCCACTGGTCTTTCGAAGGAAGAGGGGGGTATTAAATTTGAATTTCTGTCAGTCCATGCACTTCTTGTCCAGAGTAACTCTCCACAACTTTGAGTCAATAATTAAAGAAACTTGGTGCAAAGTTTCAACATTGATAGATGTGCATATCATTTACCCAAGTTGGTTTGCTATTTTCCTGAGAGTTATGGCCCTTTGAACATAAGTGCTAACCACAAAATAGTGAGGATTGCAGAGGATCCTAATTCACTGAATTTGCTTGTTTTGCCTAGAAGTGTCTGTTAATCTGTCAATAACTGGTTGCATTAATGTGCCAAGAGTTTGAATTTTTTATCCCCATCCTGTTTTGATATTTGTATTCCATTTGAAAACGTGTATATTTCTTTTTTGCAGTTTAAGGCCCACGAGGGAGTAATTTTAGTAGTAGATTGGAATGCTGTCAACAATTTGATATTATCTGGTGGAGAAGATTGCCGTTACAAGGTGAGTTTTTGTGAGTGAACAGGTTAGAATAGCTGTTTGACAATAAATGTTGCATTTATAGAAAACTTGCTAAAAATAAGAAATAAATTTGGAACACATTTGGTAAGGGGAGGGGGAATGAAAACAGGTTTTGTAAAGGTATACAATGTACAAGTAATGCTGAAATATATGTTTTATTATGACACTTTTTCCTCGAGTTTTCCTCCTCAATTGTTGTGTAGAGTCTATTTGGAAATTTTAAACTACAAAATTTGGAAAAAATATATAGTTTTTAGCATTGGGAATGGGTTCTTTAATAGAACACTCTGAGTCACCTGCAATGATATGAATAATTTTGTTTATATTTTGTCTAAGTTATAGACACATTTGGTAGGTTATGTACAGCAGTGGTATCTATTTGGTACAAGTTTTGGACACATTTGGTAGGTTATTTTACAGCAGTGGTATAACTAATAATGTTTCTATTTGGTACAGGTTTGGGACACATTTGGTAGGTTATTGTACAGCAGTGGTAGTGCAGCTCATGATTACCCTATAACATCAGTATCCTGGACACCAAATGGTGAATTATTTGCTGTTGGATCTTTTAACACACTCAGGTTATGTGATCAAACAGGGGTAAGTCAATTTCCGGTTATTTTACCTCACAGAAAATTCTTGAACCATTATTGCTCATTTCTAATCACATGGTATGAAACAATTCACATTGTTTGAAACAACGGCCAACATTGCGATTAGATATTGCAATTTTCACTGCTAGGCACAGAAACATACAACTGTTCAATGTTATAGAACTTTCAAAATTTTCTGTGAGACCTTGCAAAAAGAAATCAAAATGTTGTGGACATTTCATTACAACATATCATTTTGAACCCCAGAGCAATGGCCTTTTATGGATTGTACTTGATATTGACTGATACTTTAAATAACTTTGTATTAGACTTGTGGTTTGTAAGAGGGTTATACCTCAGAATGTCTCTAATTAAATGTGTAGTAGAGGTCAGGGGTTACGGTTATATTTCATGTTCAGGAAAAAATAATAAAAATTTATTTTTGATTGCAGTGGTCATATGCCTTAGAGAAGCCAAACACTGGAAGTATATTTAAATTAGCTTGGTCAAGTGATGGCACACAGGTGGCAGGTGCTTGTGGCAATGGTCAAGTTCTTATTGCTAATGTTATTGAAAAGTAAGTATTTTTAGTCTTTGTTTTACAATAAATGACACATTCTTATGTGCATCTTCGATGACCCACATTCCTGACTTGTCTATTTAAGAATATAGAAATATAGACTTTTTGAATAGAAGAAAACCAGAATTTTCCTCATGATGTGTGTAATGGAATATCATCCATTCAGAGTTAGAGGACAGGGACTACTAGTTATTCCCCACCTTTTCAGAGAAAGAGAGGGCTGTTAGATGTAACTTACTTCCGTCTGTCCATCTTTCAAGAAACTTCTTACGTGGAGTAATTATCAAAATCTATGAAACATTATCTAACCAAAGAGGCTGTGATGGCCTAATGGATAAAACGTCAGTCTACAAATCCAGGGTTTCTCACTGCTGTGAGTTCGAGTACTGCTCAGACCCACATGTGGGAAAAAGAATTTACCTTGTCCTTGGCCTTTACTGGTTCACCTGGTATCAGTATAATGTAACTGGATGAGTGGCATGCTTGCCTGCGGCGTACTGATTCTGTGAGCTAGCATGTTAAACTCGCACTGAGTGTGCGCTAGTACAAGGCAGACCATACAACTCACTCGCACTTCACATGCACACTTTTTCATAGATTGATCCATAAAAATTAATAAAATAGTTCTCATCGTGAATATCTGAAAAATTGCTGATGCGACGTTAAGCAATATTCAACCAACCAACCAACCAATCTATTATCTTACCAAAGATCAACATTGATAGGAGATGTACATATAAATAACAAAGTTGGTTTGCTCATTTTTTGGGGGTTATGGCCCTTTGAACATAGGTGCAAATCACAAAATGTACCTACTGTTGGGGGCTTCTAATTTGCTTGTTATAAATATAAGGAGGATGGCCTCCATTGATACAGGTCTAGTTAGAGAATTGTGACTTCAGTCAGTGGTAGACACTAATACTAGCCTGCTAGCCTCAGGCTAGTTAAAATTGGTCAGGACTAGTGAAATCTTTTATTACCAGTTTCCCAATGGGCTAGTAGTTTATCTCCACACAGCTTGATCATATGCTCGATACAGGGCTTTTTAGACCTAATGAATACCTTGCATATAATCTAAACTTCTCGAGATTGCAGGATTTTGCTCCCTTTTTCAAATTTTGGGGTAAAGAGGGGGCTCATCCCCAGAACTACTCAACTTCAATCGGGGCTAGTGATTGCAAACAACTGCTAACCCTGTTGGCTACTGTTGAAAAAAGTAAGTGTCAAACCCTGACTTCTAAATATATTCAAACTGATGTATTGTAATTTCTATTTGTTTACTTGTAGGAGACTAGAGTGGAAGAATTTTGAAGCCACAGTTACAAGTAGTAAACAGATTAATGTGAGAAACGTAATAAACGACGCTGTAGAAAAACTAGATTTCCGAGATAGAATTATAAAAGTGTCATTAGCACATGCCCACCTAGTGGTCGCCACTTCATCACAGTGTTATATATACAGGTAAATAGTCTTACATATATGGTAGATATTTTCTGTCACTTAGTGGTTTTACATCTTAAATCTATATTTTTGACTCTTTTTTAAAATTTGCACATTTCCTGAACTAATTTTGATACTAATATAAATAGAGAGAACATACAAGCAGTATTTTCTTTAAATTTTTGATAAAAAATGGTTCTAGGAAGATTTCAACAGGTCAAATTTGCCTAAAAATTGCTTTTCAAAGGACATTTATACAACAGAAGTGGAAAAAAAAAACAAATTTGAGCCGGACAAAAGACTTTTTTAACCAGTCAATTTGGCCTGCAGTCTCTTCTTAAGGAAAACAGTGGCAAGTTAAGTTAAATTGGTTTAGTAGTTCTGGAGCATTTGCCTGTATCAATTTCTCAAAACTTTAAACATTTTTAAAGTATTTTATATGCTCAGTAAACACCAAGCTAGTGGTCACCACTTCATCAAAATATGTTTAAAAAAGGTTTTGTATAACCAACCTATTTTCCGATTTTCGAACTCTTAAATCTTCTTAAGAACTTTTATTAATGATGTTATATAAGTTATTATATATTTACAGTACCAGAAACTGGAATACACCAATGATCTTTGATCTGAACCTACCGACTTTCTGCCTTTTAACTATTAAACTTCTGAAGAACTTTATTAATGATATTAAATGAGTTATTTTTTATTTACAGTACCAGAAACTGGAATACACCAATGATCTTTGATCTGAAGGAGGGGAATGTGTCTATGATAATTCAAGCTGAAAAGTAAGTTATATATCACAGTGGCAAGATTTATAAAAGTAAAAATACCCATATCAGAGCATAAAAGAACAAAAGGAATCAACAAACCAAGGTTTTTCGCTTGTAGGCTCTGCAACAAAATTCCATATAACTATATTAGGCATACTTATGACACAGAGGCCAGATTCAAAATAACACCCATGGTATATGAAAAGGAGTATAGGGGAACAAAGAATCAGATTTTTCACTTGTAGGTGTTCGAACTGGATTCTTTCTATATTTCCCCTTTTATTGTGTCTGATCAACGTGACTTTGATGTCATTTTGTTCCCTGATACATGTAAATTGATGTAATTTTAAATCTCATTAAAAAGTATACATAGAAAATGCAAAACTACTTTGTTATTTTGCCTGATGTAGCTTTGCCCATCCAGGTAGGAATAACTTCAAATTATGGTTGTTTTTTCACTATGTCAACATGTTACTACAAATGTTGACACGGATAAAAGAGCTGAATCAAAAGCAAGAAATTTAGAAAGTAACAATTACCCACTGCCACAGATACATGTTTTTTTTTCAAATATTGTTCCAACACAGAATGGATTTTCCCTTTTCATGCCTGTTTTTATCTTCAAATATTGTTCCAACATGGAATGGGTTTCCCCTTTTCATGCCTCCATTTTGAACTCTGATACCACAGTGAGTACAGCACACATGTTATATCCATAAACTGTTTGTTTATTTTTTCAGACATTTTTTGATGGTAGAGAGTTCAGGGGTATATGTATATTCATATGATGGTCGGTTGGTTTGCTCTCCGAAGTATCCTGGCATGAGGGCAGATATACTTAACTACCAGACTGTCTCACTAAGTAATGATACTGTAGCCATGAGAGACAAAGCTGATGAAAAAGGTAAAACTCTCTCTCTCTGTCTCTCTCTCTCTCTCTCTCTGTCTCTGTCTCTGTCTCTTTCTCTCTCTCTCTTATCCAGGTACCAAGGCAGATGTACTTAACTACCAGACTGTCTCACTGAGTAATGATACTGTAGCTATGAGAGACAAAGCTGATGAAAAAGGTAAAACTCACTCTCTCTCTCTCTCTTGGAAAAAAACTTCTTTCTCTCAAATTTATTGTACATGTACCACTAAGGTAGCTTGAGTCATTAGTAACAGAAAAATTGAGAAAAGGGAATATATATAAATTACCGTAAGATATATACACCAAGTTTTACCACATAATAAACTTTTTGGTATCTTCAACATTTCTCCTGTGGTTTTCTTTAGCATATATGTATTTTAGATTTTTCATCAGAGTTTTAAGCATGATTTTTGAGATAAGGATAATATTGTTTAATACTTGACTTATAAGTTTTCTTTATATTTTAGTGATATATGTATTTGACACACAGACAGGTAAACCACTTGGTGACGGAAAACCAATTAGTCATAAGGTAAGCTGAAAATAAATAATACATTAACACCAAATAATTTAAATTTTCTGTCCTTTTGTTTAAATTCATTAACTTTTATATCTCCTTATTGACATTAATTTTAAGACAATTCATTCAATCTACAAAAACAACAGATTATTTATAGTAAATGTTATTAGGGGCTTGATGGCTGAGTTGTCAAAAGCATGTGGTTAAAGATCGCAGTGCCTCTTGCCACCTTGGTTTTGGATCCCATTTGGGACAGATCCTGGTATTAGAAAGTTTTATCAGTTTGCTTACCAAAGGTCAGTGGTTTCCTCCATGCACTCCAGTTTGGCCATTCCTGAACTGACCGCTTAAATACAAGTAAAAAAATCTTGACTGAAGTGTAAAACACCATTACTCTACTCATCTCAACTTTCTTTATTCATATTAAGATCAGTGCAAAAATGTGATGTGTTTAATTATTAATAGGTTTTATGAATTTAATAATTTTAACTTTAAAATTTTCTATTTATAGTTAGAAGTGATGGAAGTAGCACTTGACCAGTGTGGACCCCCCACAGACAGGAAGTTAGCCATTATTGATAAAAATAGAGACTTGTACTTGACCACTGTCAGGGTGTTTGGTACTGAAAGAAAAATCACTAAATTTGGTAAATATTTATTTTTATGCATTAAATATCCTAGTTAAAGGTTATCCAAAAAGTTCTGCCGTCTTTAAGGTTCAAATATCTGGGCCTAGTTGTTCGAAGCTTGGTTTGTTTTATCAGTGATTAATACAAATTAAAAACATCAATAAAAATCAGAATATCATTATGAAGTTTAAGTTTTATAACAATGTGCTTTAGTTTGATGAAATTTTATTAGTTTTTGATACATTTGATATTGATTTTGCTATATATCAAGAATTTTACAAAATTTGAATTTTGACTAATCAATTGATTAAACTAATCAAGCTTTGAACAACTGGCTCCTGGCTGTTTACCCACTGTCAGGATAATGGACTGGTGAAACAGCAGACTCTGTAAATGGTGTCTCTGTGAGCTAGCACAAAGCAGACACAATACAGGTCATGGTTTACATTTGCAGGGATAGCCAAGTGTGATTAGAATGACACTAGCACCGCAATGCACTTATTCAAACCTAGCGACTTTAGCTGCCTGGGTTCAAAAGTTAGTCATTTTGCTTGCTGAAAATCTAGTTTTTCTCTGAGTACTCCAGTTTCCTCTACCATCCCAGAACTGACCGCATTGATTCTTAACTGGGTGTACATTATATTGACTTGTTTGTTGCATTTCAGGTAACATGATCGAGTCATTATCGTGGAACGATTCGTCTAACATGTTGGCAGCCATAGCGGACAGTAAATTTACAGTGTGGTATTATCCAAACACAGTTTATGTAGACAGAGATCTAGCTCAGAAAACTATCTTTACCAAAGAAGCAAGGTACCTATACAATTATAAAAATCAGTTTTCATTCTCCTTTAGCCATACTTGACATTACATCAGTGCAAAATATTGATGTAATAGTGTTTTAGAGAAAAAGATTTTGAAAATGGCTCCCTCTGAAAAATCTTAGATTATATATGTAGACATAGATCTGGCTAAGAAAATTATAAGAAAATTATAATTACCAAAGAAGCAAGGTATGTGTACAGTTATAAATAATTGCTCATTGTAGAAGGGGCTATATAGGGCCATTGATCCCTCATTTTTGCCAAATGGCTAAATTTCTGCCTTGACTTACTTGACTTATGTCCATCTCTCCTTGTGGAGAATTGGGTCAGATATCTTTCTCCTCCAAGAATCTCTGTTGGCAGCTATTTTAGCAGCTTCACTCCATGTCCCAAGTCCAAAATCTGATCTTTCCCTTTCAACAGTCCTGCGCCAGGTTTCCTTCGTCCACCCTCTTCTCTTTCCGTCTGCTGGTGTCCATTGCAGAGCTATCCTTGGATGTTTATCTGGCTTCTGTCTTAAATTTCTGCCTTAGTGGATCAGATTTAACATTACATGAAATCAAAAATATTGATGTGAAGGTGTTTCAGAGAACAGATTTTGAAAATAGCCCCCTCTGGAAACACTGATAAATTTATAATCCAATTGTCCGATTCATATATCATTAAAAAAAATTGGGCATGAAAAAAGAAAAAAAAATTCAGTTTTCTTCATTTTCTAGATAGGGGCCTCAGTGGCAAAGTGGTCCAAATCACCAGCTTATACATGTAGATCACAATATCTCTCACTCTCTAGGTTCAAATCCCACAAAAGACAGACACTAGTTTGAGAAAATTTGTCAGGAATATTCATATAAAAGCATCCACCCAATACATGATTAGTGTTAAGTTTCAAACTACATACACAGTACACAGGTTTACTCTATGAGGTGAATATATCTCATGATGTATACAAAATAAACACCTGTATTCCCTATACATAGATATACTTGATCCTTGATAAATATTCAAATGAAAGGTCAAATGGACAGGTCAAAGTTGTTTGACTTTTAACTTTAGTGCAATTTGTAATTTATAGGCCTTCGAGTCAATATGTAAAACACTACAATGATGTTTAATTAAATCTTTTGTATTTTTCAGTGAATTTGGAAAAAATCCACAACTTTTACAGTTTACAGGAAACCATGTGATTATACGTAGAGCAGAAGGCTCTCTTGTATCCACATCTATATCTCCATACCCAGCAATACTACATAGCTATGTACAGGGATCTAGATGGGACGATGCTGTTAGGTTATGTAGATTTGTCAAGGTATGTATATAGATAAAACAGTACTTGAAATTTAGGGTTTTGAAGTTTGCTTGCCTTCAGAGGAGGTATTTTATATGCCCAGTGTGAGCTTGAATGTGAAGGCATGTGTTGGCCAGCATAAAGATGAGTATTTACCAGCATGAGTTTGTATGTGTGGACAAGTTATGGTCAGTATGAGATGGATTTTGAGGACAAGTGTTTTCTAAAATAAGGATGCGTTTTAGATAGTTTGAGAATGAGATTTTAGACAATATGAGCTAAAGTAAGTTGTTGAGTGTTAGTCAGCATGAGCTTGAGAATAAGGGATAATCAACATGAGCTTGATAGTTAGGATGGGTGCTGACTTGCATGAAAAGGAGTATGAAGGCAAGTGCAGACCAGCATGAGCTAGAGTGAGAGGGCGAGTGTTGGTCAGCATGAGCTTGAGTATAAGGGTGAATATTGGTCAGAAAGGACTTGAGTTTGAGTATGAATGTTGGCAAGTATGAGGTTGAAGGCAGGATTAGTGTAGACCAGCATGATGATTAAAGTGAAGAGGAGTGCTTGCTTGCACAAGCTGGAGTATAAAGTTGACCAGCATGAGCTTGAGTGTGAGGATGAGTGTTGGCCAGCATAAACCTGAATGTTGGGTGAATGTTAGCCAGCAAAAGCTTGACTATGAGTCAGAGTTGGTCAGAAAGGGCTTGAGTATGAGGGTAAGTAACTGTTCTTTCTAAAACTATTTTTTATCTAATCATATATTTTATTTTCAGGATGAAACATTATGGTCTTGTCTTGCAGCAATGTCTGCCTACGCCAAAGAACTCAATACAGCAGAGGTGGCATATGCTGCCATAAGAGATGTATGTTGTTTATTCTCTCTCTCTCTCTCTCTCACACACACACACACACACACACACACACACACACACACACACACACACACACACATGCACACATTTAACCTTGAAACATAATGCTAAAATATATATAGAGTGCCCAAGATGAACATGATTAAATTTATTAATTACCACTCGGTGGCCGAGTTTTCGCTTGCATATCACAGTGCCTTTCACCAACTAGATTAAAATCCCATTAGGTAAATGGTCCTAGTGTGAAAAAGTTTGTTAGTTGGGTTGCAGAAGGGTGATGGCACTATGATATCCTCCACCATCCCCGAACTGAATGAAAGAATCTTGACTGAAGCATAGAAATCCATAACATTTTTCATTACCACAAAAATAACAACTACATGTAGGTTTCCACAAATACAAATATTAATAGTCAAGTTTCCAAAATATCTGAAAATTGTCCTTTTTAAAGTGTTTTTTTTACTCACATATTTACTAAATTAGGTCACTTTTTGAAATTAGAAGCCAGTGGCTGTTTTGGCTACCAGGAATGGATAAAAATAGGACTAAATATTTTGTTCTTTTTGTTTTAGGCCGAAAAAGTTCAGTTTATTATCAATATTAAAGACATTCCAGTTAAAGAAGCAAGAAATGCAGAAATGGCATTATTGTGTGGAAGTCAACAAGATGCTGAGGCCATACTACTGACGGCAGGGCTGATATTCAGAGCTATCATGTTAAACATTACTTTATATAACTGGGATAGGTATGTTATACAAATTATTTAAGCATTGATTCTTTTTGTTATTTGTTGCACTCAGAACTAATATGAATAGACGCTGTACACATTTGTGTAATTTGTGAACAAAAATAGAATCAATGCTTATAATTAAATAGAAAAAAAAAAAAATAGAAAAATGAGAACATTCAATTATAACTACATTCATCAATATTATTTTTTACCTCCTCGCAAACGAAGTTTGGAGGGGATATAGAATTGGCCCGTATGTATGTTACCCTTTTTTGTCAGTGCTTTAAAAACTTTATTTCACAACAGAATTTAATGAAACTTGACACAAGGGTTTATCTTAGTAATATCTGACTATAATGACTTTTGTAACTGGGGAACCCTAGTTGACAGAGTTATTGCCCTTTGCTTATTTGATTGAAGTACATGGTGTGAAACCTATCAGAAAAAAAAAATTAATACTGTAGTAAAATTTTATTTTTATTTTCAGAGCTTTAGAGTTAGCAGTAAAACACAAAACCCATGTTGATACAGTGTTAGGTAATAGAGAGAAATATTTAACAAGATTTGAGAAGAAGGAAACTAATAAACGATATTTACAATATAAAGAAGGGGTAAGATTTCTTAGTTTCAGTATCTCGCAAACGGGTAAAAGTATTTATAATGTGATGTTAACGTTACTGGTCAATGTTGCAGCTTTAATGGATGCATGTGCACAGGAGACAAGTGACTATATTGATCACACCTTAGAAGGTTAATTGACCTTAGTTTTATATGATAGCGCATGAACTTGAAAAAATATATAGCCCACGGAAGATGTGTATGTGCATGAAGTTTCCTTTTCAATAGACAATTTTCAGCTCCCCATAGTTTTTTGAATACTTTGACAATGTTTGGATCAAAGTAGATATGTTCTATTGATTGCAACATGATCAAAATGTTGTGGAAGTGTTTTTAGAAACTCTTGGGAGTTGCATGTTGTCCTTTGGCAAGGACACTTGATGCACATATACATCTACTCTAGGCTTAATATTATTTTTATCCCCAGCCTTTCAAAGAAAAAGGGGGTATTAAATTCAAGTTTCTGTCCATTCTTCCTTCTGTCTGTCTGTCATTCCGTTTGGTTCTTCTCTGCGCTAAATCTCTAAAACTATGAAGCACTTTTTCACAAAACTTGATGCAAATTATCAACATTGATAGAAGATGTGCTTATTATTAATTAGAGTTTGTTTGCTCATTTTCCTCTAAGTTATGGCCCTTTGAACATAAGTGCAAATCACAAAAAAAAAAAAAAAACTTGCAGTCGTTGGATCCTAATTCACTGAATAAAAAGAACCTGCAGTCGTTGGATCCTAATTCACTGAATTTGCTCGTCAAATTCACATGCTATCATATAAAAAACTAAGGTCAATTTATTTTTTGAAGGGAGTGTGTGGGTGTGATCAACATAGTCATGTGATTGTTGCCAGTGATGTACAAGAAAATGTTGTAGAAACACAGCACAGTTCTCATTTCTTACTAGTTTGTTGTGATTAGTTTGGTTTGTGGAAGTGAAAAATTATAACACTATTAATGCCATTTCGTAAAAATTTAAATGGTGGACACTTACGATATGAATGTTGAGTAACCCAGTATAGCAAACGTTATCTCTGATGCAATCAGGGTCATTTTAGCTATGTGAACACCATAGGCATAGAAAAAAGTATTATAGAACAAATTTACTGATCTTGTAGATTCAGACTTTATTCCTTTTCAAATAATGAAAAATTCTTCACAAACCTTAAAAATGTTTTTTATTCCTTAACAGATTGAAATCGACTGGGAGAAAATTGAGGCAAAGATTGAGATGGAATATCAGAAAGAGCGGGAACGTCCAGAGAGGTCAGCGGTGTCGGCGGCAGCAAGTAGTGGTGGTGGTGGTGGTGGCACAAGTTCTGGTGGTGCATCTAGAGCTGGAAGTACTAGATCTTACAGACAATAATAAACCTTAGTTATTGGAAGTTCTCGGGATGATAGCTCTGAGCGTTTGAACCTGACTATGCCATGTTCTTAAGGAGAGTAAATGCTAACAGCTTCATTTAAATACAAAAAATAACCCACTGCCTACACACTGTAAAATGTTAAATTGTAAATTTCTGTGTTAGAAAAACTTTGGTAAAGTGATTCATATATTCTAGATTACTGTTGATAACTTGTGTCATTTTTTTGGCAGTAACAACTTTATGATGTCCAAATCTGGAATTTGTTAAACATGAACATTTTTAAAACATGTTCAATATTGATTTTTCATCAATTCTCATTTTCATGGATTGGTTAAACACACATTAAAAAAATTACTGTTAAAAAACCTTGTGTTAATACATCCAGAATACATGGAAAATAAAAAAAATCCATGACTGTATTTTTTTCATAAGAATATGGCATAGTTTTCCTTGCTTTGATGAAAGAGGGAACTGTGTTTTCATATCATTAATGAAAAAAAACAAACCAAAACGTTTTAACAAATTTATTAAACATAATATACAAGGTATTAATAAATACCTTAAAAATGGCCCAATGTCATAATTATTGACAAAAAGGTTGTTGTTAGCTATTTGAATGAATTAGGAAAATACAAGCTTGTTGATAGTGCAAAAGAATTCAGAGAATTATATTTGAAACATTAATTTTCATCTACATTCCGTCCATATTTTTTTGTTTTTATATTTTTTGTACAAATGTAAATGCTTGTTTTATATGTGAGAAAGAAAATATATTTGTGATGCTTAAAGATATCGAGATACATGCATCTGGATGTATTTAAAAGCTATTATTTTGGAAGAATGCAAAGTTTATTTTTATCCAATATAAGTTTAAAGATACAACAAATATATATCACTGTTTTGTTTCAAAACAATTCTTTGGGTGTTAGTAATGGTGGGAAAAAGATTTACTTTCTGATTTTGGAAGAGTTATTCCCCTTTGACAATAAGGACTTGCTTGATGCACCAAATTTGAAGAGACTACAAGGACATATCACTATTTTGTTTAAAACAATTTTCTGGGTATTGATAAGGTTGTGAAAAGATCAACTTTGTGTAAAGATCAACTTTCCAATTGTGGAAGAGTTATTCCCCTTTGACAGTAAGCCATGCTTAATGCACCAACCATGATAATGCATGAGGAGAATCTTGTGTATTTTGGTTAAACTTTACCATAAGACAATAGAAAAAGTTGTAATTTTGCTGAATTTGACAGTACTGTCCATGTTGCTTTAATATTCTCTGGGTAATTTGAAAGTTTTATGTTTACAGTCCAGGTAATGTGAGACTGATACCCAACCCACCACACCCAGTACTAAAGTCAGTAAAATACTTCAAATGGTCCTATTCTAATTTAAAAAAAAAAATATTTTGATTACTTCAAAATTGCAATTTTTAATTATTTGGTGACCAGAAATTTTTGATTTGGGAACTTGGCCCTCAACCTTTGTGCCTGAGTGGGCTAGCCTAAAGCAGTGCATCTCACTGCCTATGTTCAGATCTCACTCGGAACAAATCAGTGTTTGAAAGTTTTCAGTTCCTTTTCGGAAGGTCATTGATTTTTCTCTGGTTACTCCAGTTTTCTCCACAATCCCTGAACTGACTGCCTCGATATAAGTGAAAAAATCTTAGGGCATAAAACTCAACTCCATCACTCCACTCTCAGACTAAAAATGAAAGAGTATATTCGTATGCATTGTACCTGTGAAACTGCATTTTGTATTTTTAAGAATTTTTATCTCAATGCATCTATTATGATGTCCTGGAATCGGTGGACGTTAGTGATCTGAATGTCTATATTATTTATTTGTTATAAGTTATAATGTTGATGAGATCTGTCACCATATCATGTACATAATATTAAATTATTTTGATATTTTAATCACGTTATTGTTGTTTGTGAATTTTTGATTGTAAGTCTTCTCTCCAGGTTTTAAAATAGTATATCCATATCAGTAATTTTGTTTGCCTAAAATTACTACCCAATAAAGGATTCCCCTGGGGAAAAAGACTCTATGTTCTCAATATGATCACTACAATTCCCTTAATAACAGTGATATACTATAAGTTAGTTATACATGGCTTTGGCAGGTTACACGGCCCCATCTACCCTGAGCCGCAGGCGCTGTATAACGTTTTTGTCACCCTTCAAAGCGTTACCAGTTGGATCTTTTTAACTTCCATTTTGTATTTTGTGTGACTTGTGTTCGTTGTCGTCATGTTTGTTTATCGTAACTAGACAAGAGATATATGAGTTACTTCCCTTTTACTGCTAAATGTTGCGTGCATCCATTTACCCCAGCAAGTTCCCAAACATAATTCTATTTACCCCGGCATGTTAACCAATCGCTATGCGAGAAATTTCTTTAAAGGGTGACAATAGATATTGTCATAATATAATATCTCTGCAGTGAAGATCCTACGCTATTGCAAGCATGTCATTATGCAGTTTGCTGTATTTCAGAACTTCAAATTTTCAGTGTAACAAAATCACTGCACATTATTTGTGCTCTTTTACATTCCAAAGAAATTACACAATTTGTAACTGAAAAAGTTTTTACTTGGCTATAGCTAGAGCAATTAAGACAGCACAACACAAGTATGAAACAAAAAAAAAAAAAACAAGACAAGAAAAACAGAAGAAAAAAACAGATCACTGATAAATGAAAAAACCTGACTGTAGACAGCTTTGGATATATCGGCAAAATGAAGTCCAGGGGTGTGATTTAAGTAAGTTTGAGTGACCTCAACAATCTTACATATATCATAAGAAGTGGCAACTAATATACTGGCAAAATGAGGTCCAGGGGTATGGTTAAAGTAAGTTTGAGTGACCTAAACAATCTTACATATATCATAAGAAGTGACAACTAATATACTGGCAACATGTTTTCCAGGGCTGTGGTTAAAGAACTTGATTGAACCAAACAATCCCACTTGCTGGTATATTATAAAAAGTGGCACCTGATATACTGGTAAAAGATAATCCAGGGTTGTGGTAAAATTACTTGTTTCGCCCAAATTGTCCTGCTTAAATTATTACAAGTGCTAGCGAAGAGAAAAAATTGAATAAGCCCTGTTTTTTAACACATTTAACTGCCAACCTAGCATAGGTTGGTTGGTTGTAATGTTGCATCAGCAATTTTTCAGCTTTTTGCCACGAGAGCAGGCTTAAGGATTATGGTAAGCTAAGAAAAAATTGGTGAGATGTGGGAGTGTGTTTTATGGACTAGAGACCATTAATATTCGGGGTGACAATGTGCTAGCTCAAATAGTCAATACACCAGTAACACCACCAACAAGCATACCACTCCCCTAGTCACATTATGCTGACACTGGGTGAACCAGTCGATCACATCCTTTTAATACCAAGCGCAAGACTCTATTATGGACACACACTAGCAAGTAATGGAGATGACTGGAGAGGAAAGATAATTGGCCCAATTCTCCACCAGGAGAGATGAAACTAAGTCAAATAAAAAAAACAAAGAACATGACACAATAGAAGTAATAATCCAAAATACAACAAGTCATTAAAAGTTCACATTCACACAATACTATTCCATTTGAATTGCAAGGGAATATTGTTTGGTTTGAACAATGCTGAACTATTTACAGTCGAATATGCCTCAACAATAATCAAGTAATATACAAAGTTATTTTTTTATAATCTTACATTGGATCGTTGGTAGCCTTCGAATATAAACTATCATGCCTGGTACACGCATTTTTAAAAGGAAAGCAAATCATAAAAAACCCCAACCGTAAATTGTCGAGTTTTCAAAAACCTCGTATTTCAAACTCTGGCCCCTGTGCACTGTTCTATGACATTGACTCTAAATATCTTTTCATTTTTTAAATTAATTCGTTATACAAGGTGAAAACTATTTTTCCCCAACACGTGTATTTTTGCACACTTTTCATAAAAATGCAACAAATATTTTAAAATTCTTAAATTATCAATTCCTGCTTTATTTTTATTTATGAATCTTCACACTTGTGTTGGTAATTTCATAATTATATCCCTCTTTCACGTTATTCAATCAAATGGTTTTCACTTGGATGGCCCTTAAAATTCTGTCAAGACGGTGATTGCTAAAACACGAAGTTTCACCCGTGAGTAGTTCAATCAATATGAGATCGTGTTTTAAATCTACCTCAAAACCAAGTATAAATAAAACAATTATCAATATGTTGAAGCGTTTAAATAGCGCAGTTGATTTCATTAAAAAATCTATAAATACTTTTGGAAACCCGAAAATCTAATTTGTTTCGTTTTGTTTATCACCGGAAGTCATCATTTGACATTTCGCGGCAAAGTGACAGCAGCACGTTGACGGAAGTTGTAAACAAAAACACCACGTTGTATTTGGCTGTTTGACATGATAGGTAAAAGGTAAGTAACACTGACATATTTACAAAGTAAATATAGTGCCAAAGCCACCAAATATGGCAAAGAAAGGCAGAATAAGATTTTATCAAAAACTGACACAACGGCCCATTTCATAAAATCACATTCCCAAACAAAGTAAAATCTTTCATAACTGGCAAATTTAGAGAAACACGCTAACTTGCACCGTGGTAATGAGACCGGGTGCTCTGGAACGCCACCCATTTAGCTAACGACACACGGTATAAATGGGGTATGGATTATTATTATATTAATGCGCCGTGTTGCGTCTATAATTTTACAGAGAGATTTCAACGTGCCCAAATAAAAAGAAAAGGTTTGGCAAAATGCCCAAATACAAAGAAAGGTTTGGCAACCCAAATAAAAAAAAAAAGTTTGGCAAAATGCCCAAATAAAAAAAAAAGGTTTGGCAAAATGCCCAAATAAAAAGAAAAGGTTTGGGAACGCAAATGAAAAGAAAAGGTTTGGCAAAATGTGCCACAATGAATATAAATGAAATCCATGGTTTGATTAGAGGAGAGGTGTCCATCTAGTCATGATGAAGTCTTCCACGTCACACAAAGTCCCCATGCTATCAAGTGCCTTGACACCCTAGCACTTAAATTTAGGTGATGCTCTACAGAATAAAGTTTACAACCGCAAAACTGAAACCATTTAATGATAATTTGGAATACAATACCTGTAATATACAGTAAACACTGGTTATAATGCCCCTCAACAATCTTGTCGTAAATACATGTAGCTGAAAAATTGCAGAGGCAATGTAAAACAACTAGGGCTGTGGATTGTTGAGCAAGTGGCGATCCGATCCGATCGGCGGTTCAGTCCTCATGAATCAAAGATCGAACCACGAATCAACTGCCACACAAGAAAACAACGTAATCAATAACGTCTAATACAAATACAATAATTTTTTTCTTTTATTGGTACAGTTACCACTGCAACTGTCAGAATACTAAAAATAAAATGTTTAAGGTTTAAACTTCTAAACATAACTATAAACTTGAGTACCACACTTTACTGTCTATCTTTTCCATACCTTTGACGTAAATTTAGCCGTGGATTTCTGTACCGCTGTGCCATAACAGTGCAAACGATATTATACTAGCAGATAATAATTAACCTCGATATTTTCACAATACTGAGTGGACAAAAGCGTATTTTCATTCATAATAAAATGAAAGTGTAGAAAAATGAGGCTGGTGCATTTTGGAATTATTTGGTCACTTCTATAGCAAAATTACGCAGAGTAAATGAGTTTTCTCAGGGATCGGGAGCCACTAATTTCAGGAAAGACGAATATTCATATCCGAGTTTTCTCTTCAATTCGAGAGTACTCGAGTACTTGGATACTCATTGCAGCTCTAAAAACAACATTCAGCTAAACAACCCCTCAGTTGCCACCTTTGCTAATTGATACACTTTTTTGAAGTTTCAAAATCTATTCTATTTCTATATAAATCTAGGTTTTACTGTATACCAAAATTATCAGGTTTTGAACACTCCTGTTCCTGATGTTAATAGAAGAAATTATGGTGACTGAGTATGTCCCAAGTAACTACAAAATAAAGGTAGTCTCCTGGGAAAAAACTAAAATATCCAAATCTGATCCCTAAAAATTCCCCAAAATAAAACTCTTTGCCAATGGAAATTTAAAATATTGTTACAATACAGCACCTTTGAAATGAGGATCTCAATGACAACAATGCTCATTTCAAAAGTGTTGTATTGTAACAATATTTAAAATTTTATAACATAATATTTTCTGAAAAATGAAAAATATATTTTACATTCCAATAACCTAATATTGCATCTATATAGAAAAATACAATGACTTTAGATTTACGTATACATGTATTTAAAAACCGTCTTTTTTAAAAAAAAAAATTAATAAGCAGTAATTTTAAGGTCCTCGATTAGGGATATACTGAAATCACCTTGTTTGTCTGTCCGTCTGTCCGAAGACATAATAAATGTTGTCTGTCCAAAGGTTTATTGAGTTATATGATACAATTTTTTTGAAGCTATACTGGTGTTACAGGGTTCGCACAGTCTTGAAAAGTGCTTGAAAAATGAGCCCTGACTGGACAAGTCCTTGAAAATGAGTAAAAACAAGCAGAGTCCTTGAAAAATCCTGGAATTCTGTCAGTCTGTCTTGAAGGGTATAGAGGGTATACAGGAATCACTCTGCCCGACCTTCTGTCCCTCTGGCTGCCTGTTGCAATATCACGTACACTGTATATCTTCCATAGCTATGGATGTAATTTGAACTAATCAACCTGAAACTCGCGGAAAAAACACAGCTGCAACGTTAATGATAAATAAAAAAACATTGCATTATCCCTCTTGTCTCGGTCAATATCATTGAGTCTACGACTTGTAACGGAAGAATTCCGGGTGGAAGGAAACTACAAAGAATAAGAAGCACAATTTGATTTCAGTGCTCAAAAATACAGATTTCAGAGTCCTTGAAAAATGGTCAAAGAGTCCTTGAAAAGTCCTTAAAAAGTCCTTTAATTTTGTCAGGCATTGGCTGTATAAACCCTGTGTTAAGCATCATAAGAACCAATCATCTGCAATCAATTTTCTCCACCAACAATCAGGGTTGGGGTATGAGTCTCTTTCAGAGGTGGTTTTAGTTGAAACTGTCTGTGTTTTAATGGAAAAGCCTGTATTAGTCATGTATTGTCTAGTAGATAGAGATAGCGACCTGTTGCCGTTAATAAACTCACCTTGAAATAAACAAATGAACTAGCGCATTACTCATCACCTAAGTGAAGTAAACAAAATAAAAATATAAATTTTATTGATTTATTAGTGTCGGGGTTCAGCGCAACCTTTTAATAATAATGACATTGAGAGTACATGATTCAGTCGTGTGATACTCGTAATTCCGTTTATAGAGACAGGTATGATTACAATGATGGAATATTGTCTCTGATCAAGGAAGTTTCGTAGTCGCTGAGCTCATTTCGATATCCTCTCTGGATCAATTAACTTCTTTTTTCGTCGATGAATAAAATCACCGATTTTACCGATTTCTTTCCTCCCCTGAAATGCGAAGCGATTGGATGATAAATCATTTAACATTAAAATAACATCAGAGACATCAAATAAATTGAAATGTTGGAAAATAAATCTGTAGTGTATTAAAATAAAAACACATCTGTGATTATGATTTACAAAGTGTCTGGTGTCCTGTTTAAAGTCGCATGCTCATGATGTCATTTTATTGCTTTTTTGTTGTTGATTAAAATAAATCCTGTTGTGAATCACCCAGGTTATGTGTTTAGTTTCTAGCTCACCTGTATGAGGTGCCCAAGACCTTATATTTGATTAAATAACCCTGAGGTTTTCCTAGATTGATTGAATAAGGTTTTATGCCCCAGCCAAAAATATTTCACTTATTGTGGCAAAAAATGTTACCTTTGCAGTGTTCTTAGGGCAGTGTGGAGACTTGCCATGTCTGCTGTGACCTTGGCACTATCTACATTTGTGGCTTGAACATGGCTTCTCTGGTGTACAAAAACCTGGTTTTCACAGCATTTTGTTTACTCTCAACTGGAAGTATGATAACAACCATGATGCAAGTTCAGAGTCACTGTTGGTTTTTTATACCCCTGCAAACAAAGTTTAGGGTGGTATACAGAAATCGCCCTGTCTATCTGTCTATCCGTTGTCAGTCTGTCCAAATATTGTGTATACCGTTATATATCTTCTGTGTCTATTGATGGATTTTGATCACACTTGACATAAATGTACACCTAATGAGCCAATGTGTTGCATACCACTTTTAGTGTTGGTCCATTGGGAGCATCAGGGGTATTTAGTTTAGATTTTTAGCTCTAGTTTTTTCAGGGATGAGAGTAATGCTTTGGTTTTTGTGGGAATGGATTCTAATTGAGCAAATCTACGTCCACAGGTGATATGCTGAAAAAAATTACAAATATGAGTCACTTTAGTTTTTTGCATCAATTAGTAAATGTATTGACTATATTCTCTATTGGAATTTGAAAAAAAAATCCATAAAAAATAAAAATTAGGAAAAAATCAGTTGTATAAATTGATTTTTTAAGTATAAATTCCTTTTAATGAGGATTTATTTGATTGCATTGAGTGCCGATACACATGTTGATTGAGTCATATATAGTGAGTCAAGTTTGACCTGTCTGCTTGACCTTTCATTTAAATATTTATTATTGACCATTACATTTATGTATAGGGAACACAGGTGTTTATTTATTTACATAATGGGAAACGTGTATGGTCTATGTAATAACTGTGAATCTTACCACTACCCATGTATTTAGTGGTTCATTGTGTAGGAATATTCCTGATGAAAGGTCAAGTGAACAGGTCAGTGTTGTTTGCCTATACCTGCAGATTATTTTAATTAAAATTGTGTTATAACATGTTGTATGTGACATAACATACTATAAGCTCAAATGACAATATTTCTGAACATTTCTATTAAAATGAATTACTGACCTTCAGAGTAACTCAGCAAGTTTGAACTATCTTGTTGATCAAATGCAATTAATTGAATGAAGTTGTCAATTATATCGAGATGTCACCAGTTTAAAACATCTTGAACCATGGGTTTTCAATTTTCATAAAATTTTCAAGGGCCAGGTCTTGATTATTAATCTTAGTGCAAATAGATCAGTATTTTTGATAACATTAATTTCTTGCAGGATTTTCAGGTTTTGAGAACCTCTTGTGAATCAGAACACTGTCCTAACTGAAAGTGTGTGCAAACAGATCAGGTGTCACCAGTTTGAACCAACTTGAACCATAGGTTTACAATTTTCATGAAATTTTCAAGGGCCTTGACTAAATTAATAATCATAGCACAAATAGATCAGTATTTTTGAGAACATTATTTTTTTGCATGTATGTTTTGGTTGGGTTTTCAGGTTTTGAGAACTTGGTGTGAATCGGAACACTGTCCTAACTGAAAGTGCGTGCAAACAGATCAGGTGTCAACAGTTTGAACCAACTTGAACCATGGGTTTTCAATTTTGATGAAATTTTCAAGGGGCTTGACTAAATAAATAATCTTAGTGCAAATAGATCAGTATTTTTGATAATATTAGTTTGTTTTGCATGTATGTTTTGGATGGGTTGTCAGGTTTTGAAAACCTGGTGTGAATCAGAACACTGTCCTAACTGAAAGTGCTTGCAAACAGATCAGATGTCACCAGTTTGAACTAACTTGAATCATGGGTTTTCAATTTTCATAAAATTTTCAAGGACCTCGTCTAAATTTATAATCTTATTGCAAATAGATCAGTATTTTTGATAACATTAATGTCTTGCATGTATGTTTATGATGGGTTTTCAGGTTTTCAGAACCTGGTGTGAATCAGAACACTGTCCTAACTGAAAGTGCGTACAAACAGATCAATCTTAACGTTAAGCTGTAAAAGAGACCTATTTTGTTGTCATACCTCGGTAATATCGTAATTTCCATTGTCCTAACGATAGGCTTAATATGAATTGTTTTCTGCCCTTTGGGAAATCAAAATGTAAATGGAAGTTATTTCATAAACTAGATGGATTATGGGACGTAGAAGCTTGCAGGTCTCGGTTCTCCATTAGCGACAGATTTATAATAAACCAACGTGATGAACTTATCAAGCTATTTTAGGAAAATGCTCTTTTTATATACGAGGATACATTGTTAAATTTTCAATTAATTTATAAATAAGCACAAAAGATCTATCAGCTTTAAATATAGAGTCTCTCTTCATGTATAATAATGTCAACTTGGTATATAATACAGTCAACTTATTATATTTAAGGGCCTCTGTGACAAGAGTCTAAAGCATGCAGTATGTGTTCAATTCAGAAATGTATTTGGTGGGGTCATCGTGCCCTAGCCTTGTAAAAACAGGAGCCATGTTTTCAAAAGTTGGGTTCATATTATAACATGTTATTCAATGTGTATCATTTAAAAAGTCAGTATTAAGTCAATGAAAAAAATATAAATGAGAAAGAGGTTGAACTGGATTTATTCAGAACTTGACATATAAAGACTAAAAAGAGGGGCCAGGATTGACCCACAGGCAATATTTTTGTTGGACAAAATTATTATTTTGGGGATAATGAAGCAAAGGCCCCTTCTAGATTGAACACTGAGCATGTGCTTATGAATCACAGTGCCTCTCTTTGTTTAGGCTAGAATCCTGCTCGGGACAAGATCCTAATGTGAGAAAGTAGCCAGTTTGCTTCCTGAAGGTTGATGGTTTTCTCTGGGTACTCTGGTTTCCTCCACTATCCCAGATCTGTCCACCTCAGTCCTGATATATTTGAAAGTTTGCCAACCCTTGGAAGTAGTAAAACAAGTTGGTCTGCAAGTTGAACTCAATGGCTTCCATTTAAGACATTTGAATTTAAGAATGTTGCACAATGGGTTCAGTAGGTTTGCAGACAGCCATGTAAATGGTAGAACACCCCTCAGGGTTCATACAGGCCTGGAAAAGTCCTTAAATTTTGAGGTTTGCCCTAAAAAGACCCTAAAAACAAGTCTGACACTAAAAAGCCCTTAAATTTTTCCTGAAGGCCCTAAAAAGCCCTTGAATTTGGCCAGTTGGTGTCTGTATTTGGATATTAAGTGGTTGGAAATAGACTGATGTAAATAAATAAATATTAATTAGTAAGTTACTTGAAAGGAGCAATTTAAAGGTACCTGGCCCTTCCAAATGCCCAACTTAACCTACACTTCAAGTGTTGTTACTATGGACATGTAAGTAATTGTTTTATTGATTTACTGTAGATTACTTTTATTTCGCGAGAGATTTATTTTCGCGTTAATTCGCGAATCACCTCATTCGCGAATTCAAATATCACGCGAATATTTCCAGCCCGCAGATATTTCTATGTTGACATTTCCGATACGGTCATACCGGTACTAAATTACACGATACAGGGAAATTGATGGGATACAACTTACGCCACACAATTCTGTGTTTAACGTACGACCTTGAACTTTTGTTTAAATTATTATTGTACACATATCAACATTATTTATGAATTTAATCATGTTTAATTAAATACTTTTCATGAAATCGATCAATAAAATTTTGAATATAAACAAGACCGCCATCTTAATCCGGTAATTATACAGGTGTGTATGGGGTTAGTGACTCGTGTCTTTACATAATACATTACTGTACTTGTATGTAAACTCTCTCTTTCTCTCTCCCTCTCTCTCCGATATTTCGAATTTTACCTGTAGTATACTGAACCTATATATCCTCTTGTTTCAAGAGCAATACCTATATGCTTTATGCGTAACTTTTGAAAAAAGACCTTTAAAGAATTCGTTGTTCATTTTATGTAATTTAATATAAAAATACAAATTAATCCAAATAAAATTTGAACATAGACAAAGAACTGTCACAAACTGTATAAATACTAGTACATCTTGGCAAAACTAACAACTGTGAGTCATAAATTTAACAGTTAATACCGGCCATGTCCCAAGCGTGCTTGATAAGTTGACTTTTTCCCTTCAGCTCTTCCAACGATTGAAGGAGCCACTTAGCGTGGAGTGGTTTGACCAAGATAAATTTAAGGTCTACCTGTATATCATCAATTTTACATTTTACTACTCACTCCAGTAGTGAATACTACTCACCTTAGTAAAGAAAGAAAACCAAACAACTATATGCATTTGTTATAATTCTTTATTGATTGGTTAAAGACATTAACCTACTAATTGGTGCTCCGATCAAACGGCGGAACATTTTAACAGAGAAAGAAGAACTCTTTTTCAACACGTGTCATGTCCGTCTTTATTTTGTTATTTTCATTTGCGCTGCAAATAATCGCGAATTTTTGTATTCAGTCAGATTCCAAACGTGAATTCAAATATTCGCGAATAAGGCCAAGATGGTCTTGCCGTGAAATTTTCTACTCGCGAAAAATAAGTAATCTACAGTAATTGTCTTGGCACCAATGTTTTTTTTGCTACAATTGTACCTCTGATTAGGCCTTAAATTTGCAAATAAGGCCCTGAAAAGACCCTAAAAAGTCCTTAAATTTGGAGTCCAAATGTCTGTACGAATCCTGCCCCTGTTTGCATTGGGAAGGTCCTAGGTTTCTGCCCAATGTAAGTGAAAAAAACTTGGGGTAAAAAACACATTTAGTTTACTCCACTCTTTGTTCGTTTGTGTTACAGATATTTGCTAGGTAACCAAGAAATTAAGATCCAAATCTAGCATTGTTGTCTTTTGGGGTATTCTGGTTTCCTCCATGATCCCAGAAATAACTGCCTCAATAAATGTAAAAGAATTGTGACTGAAGTATAAAACATTATTGCTTCACTGCACTTAACTCAACCACTAGCTGAAACATTTGTATAGCTCTCTCTAACCCTTTTGCAGTGATTTTGTTTGTCTAATATTACTACCAAATAAAGGTAGTTCCCTCTGGGGAAAAATGACTAAAATTTTCCAATTTCATTACCAAAATTTCCAAGACAACACTAGCAAATTAAATCTAGTTCTCCTAACCCACAACCTGTTAGATATTGTCACAATATAACATCTTTGCAGTGAGGATCCTAAGCTTTTGCAAGCATGTCATCATGCAGTTTGCTGTATTTCTTAACTTTAAAGTTTCCCAATTTAAAAAGCAGAAGGTATTTTTTAAAAAATGTAGCAAAATCACTGCTTTTGCAAATGGGCTGAGGTCCATTGCAATTGTAAAAATAAGTATTGTAATGCTCTAAATTTTGTAAAAGAAAACTACTATTAAAGTAATAGAAAACTTGAAAATAGCGTTTTTAAAGCTGCAATTTAAAGAACTGTGAAAGTTTGTTAAGTGATTGTGAAAAAAAGCATAACATTTTGAATGATAAATGGGGCAAAATATCAGCCCATAAAAAATGACCAAACGAGAGCCCTGATATGCTTCAGAAAAGTTTATGGCCTCTACTGTAAACTTTGAAATTTTAGCCGCAGTTTTATTTTAGCGCTTTTGTCAGTCTAATCTTTCCACTAAAATGAAACTGTGCTAAAATTACCCATAAGGGACTCTTGAGTACAAACAAATAGTTGGTGTGCTAAAATAAAGATGCACCAATCATTTAATATATATTGACGAAAATTGCTAGAATATGTCTGTGCTAATATATATAGTTTATAGTATGTAAAATGGCTGCATACACATCTTTATTTTATTGATTTATGATACAAGGTTTCAACAATTCTGTTTCTTTAATAAATTCAAATGATGCCATTTAGAGACAAACAAAATAATTTATTGAGTCGTTAAATAATAACGATAGAGTTATCTAACATCTGGTTATGTAAAACATGTCTGTAAAAATAAGTGTTTCCATCAACCCAACCGACCCTAAATTTTTATGCCCGTCCTGAAGTTTTTTATCGCAATATTTTGACAAAAACTGTTAAAGTAGGCAACCTTTCTGCTTATGTTCAGTGTAAGAAGAAATCTTAAAAAAATGCCTACCTACTGGCCCTAGTTTTTCAAAGGGTGTTAGTGGAAACATATAATTTTTTTCTTTGACCTAATCAAGTTTTATAAACAATCCAATTAAACTTTTAGAGTCTTTTGGGGTAAGGTACTGGTCTAATATATCGTTTTCTCTAGCTTTTTAGCTCACCTGAGCCATAGGCTCAAATGCACTATTGCCATCTATCTTTGTGCATCGTGCATCGTCACTCATGTAAACTTTTCACATTTTAACCAACTCCTCCAAAACTACGAAGTCAAATTGGATGATATTTGGCAGTAATGATGTCTACGTAAGGGGCTTTCAGATTTGCACAAATAAAAGGATTATGTCCCCTTGGGGCCCCATAAAGGGGGAAATTGTAAAAATCTTTAAAAATCATCTCCTCTGAACTTACAAGAGATATAGCTTAGATATTTCATGTAAAACATACTTAGGGCACCTAGTTTCAGACTTGCACAAATCGTAACTGTAGGAGCCAAAATGGGGAAATGGCAAGGTACTTAAGGGAGAAATTGCTAAAATAAATTTGTCAATATATCTTGAAAACTAAACTTTTTGTATATGCATGTATATAAGAATACATAACAATCATTTTGATGTATAATTGAAGGTCATAGATTCAAAGGTCAAGGTCATAGATGCAAAAGATTTCTGAAATGGTTAATTATCTCAAAAACTATAAACCTTTTGTATATGCATGTACCAGTATATTGGAATATTGTAGGCATTGGTCTAACTATCATTTTGATATATGAATGAAGGTCATAGGTTCAAAGGTAAAGGTCATAGATGTGAAAGAATACTTAAATGGTTAATTATCTCAAAAACTATAAGCTTTTTGTATAGGCATGTATATTAGAATAATGTAGGCATTTGCACAACGGTAATTTTGATAAATGAATGAAGGTCATAGTTTTAAAGGTCAAGGTCATATATGCAAACAAATACTGAAATGGTTAATTATCTCAAAAACTATAAACCTTTTGCATAGGCATATATATTAGAATATTGTAGGTATTGGCCTAGCAATTATTTAGATATGTAGATGAAGGTCATAGGTTCAAAGGCCAAGATCACAGGTGCAAACAAATACTTTAATGGTTCATTATCTCAAAAACTATAAACTTTTTGTATAGGCATGTATATAAGAATATTGTAGCCTATAAACAAACCAATTGATGATTATGTTACAAGTCTCAAATATCAATATGATCTGGTACAAAAAATGAATTCGGAACCATGGGACTATTGGCATTTTAACTTGCCAAATGACCACGGTGTTAATGCCTTAGTGATGCATATTTAACATAACATGAATGCAAAAATATTAATTTTGTGTTAAAGAGCAAAGTTTTTGAAATAGTCCCCAGTGATTTGTTACATTTTTCAAAAACTACCTTCTGCCTTCTAAATTGGGGAAAATTTGAAGTTCTGAAATAATAGCAAACGGCAATATGATATGCTTGCAATAGCTTAGGGTTCTCCTTGCAAAGATGTTATATTTTGAAATATCTTAACATTTTGTAGGTCTAGATTTAATCTGCTAGTATATCATTGTTGTTTTTGGAATTTTAGTGGTCAAATTTGGAAATTTAATCATTTTTCCGAAGGGGAAACTACAGTCCAACCTGCCTTAAAGGCCACCTGCTTATAAAGGCCAGTTGAATTCTATCCCCATTATTCTTTATTCATATTATTTAAACCTGTATATAAGACCACCTGTCCATAAAGGCAACTTTTATTGGTTCTCTTGGGTGGCCTTTATAGACAGGTTTGACTGTACCTTTTTTCGGTAGTGATTTTAGGCAAACAAAATCACTGTCCCTTTTTGAACAATCCTAGATTGTATATATATATATAGCGATTGAACTATATACCAGTTTATAGGTCAACTTAATGCTTTCTGTAACTTATAGAAAATAATTAGAACTTATGGTTTCAAAATAAAGGTGCTGCTATATACCGGTAAAACCAGTTCATTACTGATTGATTCCTGAGATAAAGGTTTCATATGTCATTGTTATTGACTGTTACAGAATAAATTTTCAAACAGAATTGACATATATTAGCTCACAATGGGGTGTCAAACTTTTAGGTGCTAGCTCACAGTCTGTACATAGCAGACAAGCATACCATGGTGATCTCACATATCTGGAATCTAACAGGCTTATGTATGGCCTGACCAGGATTTTAACCCACGACCTCCCGCTTTTAAAGTGGATGCAGTCCTATAAATGGTGATATGAAAAACATGTATTTTCAAAATACAGTTCAACTTGCCTTTAAGGCTACCTCTATATAAGTGTCACCTGCTTATAAAGACCAGTAGAATTGCTTCCCAATTGTTCTTTACATATTATTTAAACCTGTATATAAAGACCACCTGCCCATAAAGGCAACTTTTATTGGTTCTCTTGGGTGGCCTTTATAGACAGGTTTGACTGTACCTTTTTTCTGTAGTAATTTTAGGCAAACAAAATCACTCCCTTTTTGAACAATCCTAGATTAAACACTGCTTTGATACCATACTTATCATGACATCATATATACAACTACTGTGCATGAAGGCTATTTTGAACATGCATATATTGCGATTAAATTTTTATTTCTATTCTTTTTGTTAACATTTTAATTATATTTCAACACAGAAAAGAGAGACCTAAATGGAAAAAAATATGTTGTCTTTTAAATCGGTCTATGTGAGTGTGTGCATACCATAAATTTTACAACTTTTTCAATAAAATCAAAATGGTTAAGTATAAATACTCCTATTAGGTACCTCATTGGTTATATATAGGTCGTCCATGTATGAATTGTCTTGATTCAATCATGCAGGTAAAAGGTACATTCATTTGTAATTTGGGGCCCAAATGGATAGCTGAAATACATATTTTCTGTCATAAATGTGATTTTTTCTATATGCAGACGTTAACCAAAACATGCAGTATTGACAAAAATATCATTTTAGTTAGGTCTCTGAATAATGAATAAATATGCACTATTAATTTGTCCAAGCAATTCTTTATCAAAACGTAATTTACAATATTCCATGTTCAAAATAGCCTTTATGCACAGTATATACCAGTTTATAGGTCAGAACTTAATGTATTCTGTAACTTGTAGAAAATAATTAGAACTTATGGTTTAAAATTGGAGGTGCTGCTATATACCGGTAAAACTGGTTCATTACTGATTGATTCCTGCGATAAAGGTTTCATATGTCATTGTTATTGACTGTTACAGAAAAAATGTTCAAACAGAATTGACGTATATTAGCTCACACTTGGGTGTCAAACTTTTAGGTGCTAGTACACACGGCAGACAAGCAGACCACTCACATAGTCACATATATCAAATCTAACAGGCTTATGTATGACCTGACCAGGGTCTTAGCACATGACCTCTCGCTTTTGAGGTGGATGCTGTCCTATAAGTGGTGTAATGAGTTGAGTTATGGTGTTTAACCTCCCAGTCAAGAATATTTTACTTATATCGAGATGTCGCCAGCTAAAGGGGAATTCTTTAGCGTACAAAACCCACCTCAATTATTTTAAGTTCCCATCCGAAAGGACAGTGACTTTCATTTTTTAATGCCGAGTGCTTGGTGAAAGAACAGTCACTACCCACTTTCAAGTCTTGGGTCAGACCTGGTGGGGGATTGAACCCATGACCTCCCACTTACTGAGCAAGCACTCTACCAACTTAGCTACCAAAGTGGAATAAGGGAATAAGTGATGCTTACATAAAGCATTTATAAGCATTTATTTCAAAATTATCCTTTTGAAATATCCATGTTAATTTGCTTTTTTGACATGTACAATATTTTGTTATCATTCATTTTGAAAAGACAATCTCTCATGTTTTTCATAATTATGTATTCTCAACAACCTATTTTTTTATTACAAAATTTTGGTAAAAGCTTATGAAAAGAGAATAGCAATTAAAGTCATGTGATCTGATCATGTGAGAAAAGTATAGCAATTAAGGTCATGTGATCCGACCATGGGAAAAGAGAATAGCAATTAAGGTCATGTGATCTGATCATGTGAGAGCTGGAGAATAGCAATTAAAATCATGTGACTGATGCAATGTGAAAAACATGTAATTAAGTGAAATTTTGATGAATTGCCCTATCTGTTTTAAATACTAAGGTGTCAATCTGTTGATGAATTGAGAAGTTAAAACATCTTTTGTTTAGCAACCTTGTGACTTGATGCAATAAATTATGTCAAAACAGGGTAACCCTCCCCATTTCAAAAAAGTTTTGAAATTATAGTATCATTGCATTAGTAAAACCTGTTCCTAGGTGCAATAAATCATATCAGATGATCACCTTAGCAGCTTTGGTGTCGATCATGCAGTTAGCTTGGGAATAAAAACGTCTTTATCCAAGAAGTGTGTGACTTGTTACGGTGTATGATGACAGTTTATGACCTCCCCACCATCCCCCACACACTAAAACAGGACTACTAGGCACAATAAATTTTGTTCAAAAAAATTTTAACTTATGTATGTATATCTTTACCTGTAACGCTTGGGAAAAAAATAAAATGCAGCTGCCAAAATGGGATTTGATTTTGAAACCTCCCCAATACAGGGTCTCATACAAATGTTTTCTTGTTCTGTTCAGTCATAGTTTGGCATTGTAAATGGGTTTGGTAATGAAGCAATGGGAGACTTACAGAAAAACAATTACAGTGACAAAAAGCGATGTGGCAAAGTTTTTGAGTTGTATTCTAGTAAGGTTTACTGTGATGATAGGTGAAGTGGCAAAGTTATGGAGGGGCATTATAATGAGTTTTTCTGTACGGTGGGAATACACCATGTGATAAAAGTTACCGAGGGGCATTAAAAAGAGGTTTTATTGTATATGAAAGATAACATTAAAAGATAACATTAAATCAATGGTTAAATGTTGCACTTGATATAAATAAAATAAACTTGACAATCTTCATCCTTGAACATCCAGGTAGTCCATTTTTTCCTGACTTTTATGACTGTATACATTGATGTACACCCTGCATTTACATATAAAAACTTTTTAGCACTCATAATTCAAAATATGATAGTCTGATAGATCTATGATGTATGGTGTGATTTAAATATCAAATTGTAATGTTAACAGTTTGATATATGCTCGAGAAATTAGGGCTGTTTTTTGTTAGGTGTGACATATAAAATTTGTATTGTGACTTATAAAAATTGAAACATATTACAGTAAAACCTCGATTCATCGCCACCATTTATTCTGTCGAATTTTGGCATTATAAAGGGGTTTGGTGATAAATTGGTGGAGGCGGATAAAGAAAAACATAAACAAAATGGATTTTGGGACTTCAAAATAGTGTGGCGATAAGCAAGGTGGCAAATTTATCGAGGGGCATTATAACAAGGTTTTACTGTACGTATAAACTGTATTGTGACACATGGAATTGATGTATTGCTGGCCACGCCCACAATGTTCGGACAAAGGTCTAGCATGCTTAAATTATACGTAAAAAGAATGAAAAATGGGCCTAAATTACGCCGTTTAATGAAGTCACTGACACTAGTGCGTCATTAGTTGCCGTGACGCTGCTTTGGTACCGTGATGGCGACCTTTGTCGGAACATTGTGGGTGTGCCCAGCGATCTGTCAATTGTATTGCGTCAAGGCATATAGAAAGTTATACTTATGTATCTATGATCTATAGTGTGATTTATATACAGTAAAACCTTGATTCATCGCCACCATTTGTTCAGTCAAATTTTGGCATTATAAAGGGGTTTGGCAATAAATCGGGGGAGGCGGATAAACAAAAACATAAACAAAAATGATTTTGGGACTTCAAAATAGTGTGGCGATAAGTGAGGTGGCAAAGTTATTGAGGGGCATTATAACAAGGTTTTACTGTATTTAATTATTTGATAATTTCCTTGAAATGTTAGGGCTGTTTTATATTATCCCTAACATAGTTGTGACATGTATCAATTGTTTCATGGCATATAAAAATCTGATAGTCTGATAGTCTATGATTTATAGTTTGATTTAAATATCAAATTTTTAATGTCAACATTTTGATAAATTCCTCCAGATATTAGGACTGTTTTATATTAGCCATGGCAAAGAAAACTTCCATCATGACATAGCAATTATATATAGTCTAAATTGCCTTAAAGGTCACCTCTATATAAAAACCACCTGCTTTTAAAGTCCACTATAATTTTATTCCAATTTCTTTATTCATATTATTAAGGGCCATCTGCCCATAAAGATCACTTTCACTGGTTCTCTTGGGTTGATTGATTGATTGATAGGGTTTTAGGACTGAGTCAAGAATATTTCACTTACAATGAGACATCACCAGCTATAGGCTAAGTGAAAATTTTACCTTTGCATTGTGCTCAGGGCAGTGAGCAGCAATGGCTCTTAAAAAGGTCATGCCTACCATGACACAGGACATTGGTTTTTAGATAATTTTCAAAAGACCCACCTTAGTCAAGAATGATTGCGAGCCTTAAAGGGCTTTAACAAGCAAGCAACTTATACAATTTTTATGTGTCATGGTGAAGGTGAAATGGACGTGAAAATGAGTTATATTACATACAATTCTGTTACCTGTATATTACATAACATGTAGTAAATTATCTGATGCATTTTAATAGTGCAGTAAGTTTGACCTGGCTGTTTGACCTTTAATTTCAATATTAGATTGGGCTAATAGACTGTGTGATTTTGGTAAGGCGGCATGCTTTTTTTTACCATATATACCTGGTATCCAGTATAACTATCATCTATCTTTTCACATCAACTTTATATAGCCCCTAAATTACACAATGGATATGTCTGTTTGAATATTAAAATTAAAGGTCAAATGGTCAGGTCAAACTTGACGCACTGTATACAGCAATGATGTTAGCAAAATAACTGTTTATACCCATTTTAAGTATCTTTGTGAAATTGTCACACAGAACTGCCAATAAGCTGATTTTTGTATCCAGCCCACAAGGTTGTTAAAGTCAAGATTTCTGTCTAAAAACTATTGACAAGCTTATTAAAGTCAGGTTGGCACTATCAGAAACCATTAACAAGCTTATTAAAAAGAAATTTTTGTAAGAGATATTTTAAAAGGTAATGATACAAGAGATTTTACACTTGATGTTTTTTGATAGAGATTTTGGTATTAAAAATGTTTGATAATCATATTTTAATGAAGGTTTTCTGTAAGCAGTATTTTATAATAAGCAGTTTACACCTGATTTTTGTCCTGCTCGGACTACATGTGGGAAATTAATTTTTCCTTGCCGTTGGCCTTTACTGGTTCACCTGGTATCAGTATAATGGACTGGGAGAGTGGTACGCTTGTCTGTGGCATACTGACTTTGTGAGCTAGCACGTTAAAGTTGCCCTGAGTGTTCGCTAGTACAAGGCAGACCACACAACACACTCGCAATTCACATGTATACACGAAATTGTTCATAGATTAAAACAGAGATTAATAAATAGTTCTCGTTGCGAATAGCTGAAAAATGCGACATTAAGCAACATGAGCAGGTGGATGAGTCTGTCTCAAAAACCTTTGACAAGCTTAATAAAATGAAGTTTTTGTACAGTAAGAGATATTTTAAAATGTGATAATGTGGTAGATTTTCACACCTGATTTTTTCAGATGGAGATCTAGATCTTTATATCCCCAGCAAATGCAGTTTAGTGGGGGTATATAGGAATCACCCCGTCTGTCCGTCTGTCTGTCCGTCTGGTTGTCCATCCCGATATTGTGTCCGCTCCATATCTTCCATGTCTATGGATGGATTTTAATCAAACTTGGAAGAAATGTAAACCAACATGAGTCGATGTGTCAAATACCAAATTTATGTGCATAGATCAAAGGTCAAGGTCAAGAGGTCAAACATTAAACCATGGTGGGGTGTATTTTGCTCACAAGAGACAGTTCTAGTTACACCTGAAAAAATGTTACACCTGAAAATTTTTTCAGGTGAAGATTTTTACAGCTGATTTTAATGACAGATTTTTAGCTCAACTGGCTATAGCCAGCTGAGCTTATGCCATGGTGAAGCGTGTGTCCGTGCGTCCGTGCGTCCGTGCGTCCGTGCGTGCGTCCGTGCGTAAACTTTAATCTTCTCCTCTGAAACCACTTGGCCAATTGGAACCAAATTTGGTGTGGAAAGTCCCTAGGTGGAGTAGATTAAAGTTTGTACAAATTATATTCCTGCGGCATCCAAGATGGCCGCCATTGCTATAAATAGCAAAAACCTATAAATGGTCATTACATGTTTATTTTTGGACCGATTTAGTTAAAATTTGAGATTTAGAAAGTAGATGTCTAGCCATTTAATATATGTAACGGGTTTTTCTGTAACTTTTTCTGTTTGCTCGTAATTAGCGGAATATGCAAATTAGATGCTAAATTTAGTCTATTCTTTGAAAATCTTCTTCTCTGAAACCACATACCCAAATGATGCCAAATATGGTGTGGAAAGTCCCTAGGTGGAGTAGATTAAAGTTTGTACAAATCAACTTCGTGCGGCATCCAAGATGGCCGCCATTGCTATAAATAGCAAAAACCTATAAATGGTCATTACATGTTTATTTATGGACCGATTTAGTTCAAATTTGAGATTTAGAAAGTAGATGTCTAGCCATTTAATATATGTAACGGGTTTTTTTGTTACTTTTTCTGTTTGCTCGTAATTAGCGGAATATGCAAATTAGATGCTAAATTTAGGCAATTCTTTGAAAATCTTCTTCTCTGAAACCACATACCCAAATGATGCCAAATTTGTTGTGGAAAGTCCCTAGGTGGAGTAGATTAAAGTTTGTACAAATTATATTCCTGCGGCATCCAAGATGGCCGCCATTGCTATAAATAGCAAAAACCTATAAATGGTCATTACATGTTTATTTATGGACCGATTTAGTTCAAATTTGAGATTTAGAAAGTAGATGTCTAGCCATTTAATATTTATAACGGGTTTTTCTGTAACTTTTTCTGTTTGCTCGTAATTAGCGGAATATGCAAATTAGATGCTAAATTTAGTCGATTCTTTGAAAATCTTCTTCTCTGAAACCATATACCCAAATGATGCCAAATATGGTGTGGAAAGTCCCTAGGTGGAGTAGATTAAAGTTTATACAAATCAACTTCGTGCGGCATCCAAGATGGCCGCCATTGCTATAAATAGCAAAAACCTATAAATGGTCATTACATGTTTATTTATGGAACGATTTAGTTCAAATTTGAGATTTAGAAAGTAGATGTCTAGCCATTTAATATATGTTACAGGTTTTTATGTAACTTTTTCTGTTTGCTCGTAATTAGCGGAATATGCAAATTAGATGCTAAATTTAGTCGATTCTTTGAAAATCTTCTTCTCTGAAACCACATACCCAAATGATGCCAAATATGGTGTGGAAAGTCCCTAGGTGGAGTAGATTAAAGTTTGTACAAATCAACTTCGTGTGGCATCCAAGATGGCCGCCATTGCTATAAATAGCAAAAACCTATAAATGGTCATTACATGTTTATTTATGGACCGATTTAGTTCAAATTTGAGATTTAGAAAGTAGATGTCTAGCCATTTAATATATGTAACAGGTTTTTATGTAACTTTTATTGTTTGCTCGTAATTAGCGGAATATTCAAATTAGATGCTAAATTTAGGCAATTCTTTGAAAATCTTCTTCTCTGAAACCACATACCCAAATGATGCCAAATTTGGTGTGGAAAGTCCCTAGGTGGAGTAGATTAAAGTTTGTACAAATTATATTCCTGCGGCATCCAAGATGGCCGCCATTGCTATAAATAGCAAAAACCTATAAATGGTCATTACATGTTTATTTTTGGACCGATTTAGTTCAAATTTGAGATTTAGAAAGTAGATGTCTAGCCATTTAATATATATAACGGGGTTTTCTGTAACTTTTTCTGTTTGCTCGTAATTAGCGGAATATGCAAATTAGATGCTAAATTTAGTCGATTCTTTGAAAATCTTCTTCTCTGAAACCACATACCCAAATGATGCCAAATATGGTGTGGAAAGTCCCTAGGTGGAGTAGATTAAAGTTTGTACAAATTATATTCCTGCGGCATCCAAGATGGCCGCCATTGCTATAAATAGCAAAAACCTATAAATGGTCATTACATGTTTATTTATGGACCGATTTAGTTAAAATTTGAGTTTTAGAAAGTAGATGTCTAGCCATTTATTATATGTAACGGGTTTTTCTGTAACTTTTTCTGTTTGCTCGTAATTAGCGGAATATGCAAATTAGATGCTAAATTTAAGCAATTCTTTGAAAATCTTCTTCTCTGAAACCACATACCCAAATGATGCCAAATTTGGTGTGGAAAGTCCCGAGGTGGAGTAGATTAAAGTTTGTACAAATAATATTCCTGCGGCATCCAAGATGGCCGCCATTGCTATAAATAGCAAAAACCTATAAATGGTCATTACATGTTTAGTTATGGACCGATTTAGTTCAAATTTGAGAATTAGAAAGTAGATGTCTAGTTATTTAATATATATAACAGATTTTTCTGTAACTTTTTCTGTTTGCTTGTAATTAGCCGAATATGCAAATTAGATGCTAAATTTAAGCGATTCTTTGAAAATCATCTTCTTTGAAACTACAAAGCCAAATGAAGCCAAATTTGTAACAGGTTTCCTGAGAAGGTTTTGTTGCCACAATTTTCAAGAATTTTGTAAATCAGGTGTTATATATCATCAATATTTTGAAAATCTTCTTTGAAACCACTAGGCTAATTTAAATTAAATTTGTCTTGCCAGACAAGCCAATGTTACATCCAAGATGGCTCCGTTTCTATAATGAGAAACACATAAATAGCCATTGTGGATTCATTTTTCAAGCTGGCTTCTGTTCCTATACATAGCAATAACATGAAAAACCAATGCAGATTTGGTTTCCAACCATTTTGGTTCCAGTTGCAATTGTAAAAAGAAGGGGGAATGCCATTTCACAAGGTTTGCATGTTATTTATCAAAAATGTAAATAAGCTGCCAGTTGAGCATCACAGGCCCTATTGGGCCTCTTGTTACACTTGATGTGGAGGTCAAACATTAAACTCTTGAAGATGTTAATGGTAGGGTGTATTTGGCTCTCAAGAGGTAGTTCTCTCTTTCAGGTGGAGATTTTTTACACTTGATTTTAACGACTGAGATTTTTACACTTGATGTGCAGCATGTCTGGACAATTATATAGATAATATATAATTATGGTATCATTGAAGGTGGGTGGGATATCACATTGACATTTACAGACATGCAATATATATTCAGACACGGTAAAATCCTATAAAACCACATATTTTTTAAAAAAATCTCAAAAAATTATTTCGTGATCAATTTCCATGCTTTTTTTTACCGTTAAATGTAAAATTAGTTGTAGTTTCTTCCAATAATTTTTAAAATAATGTCCGTCTTATAACAGTCAATAAAACATAAGCTGAAGAGTATTGTAAATCTTTAACAACCATGTGAAGCATGATTATACAGTAGATTTGAATTTTAGAAATTTTCTGTTGAATTTGAAATGTTTATCTATTCAAAACAACAAAATTTTCTTTTCTAACTATTTAAAAGAAAAACATCAACAAATTTTACATTTAACAGTGAAAAATTCATGGAAATTGACCAAAAAATGAATTTTTGAGAATATTTTAAAATTATGTGGTTTTATATGAAACAAAGAAGGATTTTACAAAAGTGTCCGAATATATATTGCACATCTCATATATCTGTACATTTCATATAAGATACACTACTGTTAAGGATTTGAGATCATTAAAAGTGTGCAAGTTCATGTCCCATTTGTTCTATACCAGATTGTGATAATGACGACTTTATATGTTGGGCCTCAGTGGCCAAGTGGATTTGTTGCCAACTGATAAATCACAATCTTGTTAAACTCATATTTTAGACAAATCTGAAAAAAAAAAACAAAATCCACATATCAAGTCTTACTTGGAAAATGTTACAATTAAAAACCTGATGTTGATAACTTTGCTATTCGTTATAGCACCATTACTCAGATGACAACTGAATCACTTCCATGTCACATGACTCAAGATGACAACTAGACTGATATATCACATGACTTAATATGACAACTGCATCACTTCTATGTCTCATGACTCAAGATGACTTCTATGTCTTATGACTCAAGATGACTTCTATGTCTCATGACTCAAGATGACTTCTATGTCTCATGACTCAAGATGACTTCTATGTTTCATGACTCAAGATGACTTCTATGTTTCATGACTCAAGATGACTTCTATGTCTCATGACTCAAGATGACTTCTATGTCTCATGACTCAAGATGACTGTTGTCTCATTACTTAAGATCACAATTGAATGACTGCTATATCTCATGACTCAAGTTAACAACTGCATGACTGCTATGACTCAAGATGACAACTAAAAAATGTCTCATGACTCAAGATGACAACTAAAAAATGTCTCATGACTCAAGATGACAACTAAAAGATGTCTCATAACTCAAGATGACAACTAAAAGATGTCTCATTACTCAAGATGACAATTGGATGACTGCATTTTTGAAAGCATGACCCCAATTTTTTATAGGTCTAGGTAAGGATAACCCCACTAACTATACTTCTGGATGACAACTGCATCTTTTCTATGTCTCATAACTCAAAATGACAACTAAATGACTACTGTCTCATGACTCACTGAATCATTTCTGTCTCATAACTCAAGATGATAACTAGATTACTTCTATGTCTCATGACACAAGATACACTGGTGACTTGTGTCTCATGACCCAAGATGCCATCAGTATTACTGCTATGTCTCATGACTCAAGACGACAACAATATTACTAAGATGTTTCATGACTCAAGATGACAACAATATTACTGTAATGTTTTATGGCTCAAGATAACAACAAAATGACTGTTATGTGTCACATATCACAAGATAACAACCAAATGACTGCTTTATTATGACTCTAAATGACAGTTGCATGATTGTTGTACCTCAAAACCCAAGATGACAACAGCATCACTTCTATGTAACATTTTTCACATTATTGGTCTTTAAGGTAAATTATTTGTAATTAAAAGGTCATTTTACTAAATAGTTAGGCAATATATCTGATATTAATAGGTTTGTCAGCCATTTAAAATTTAAACTTAGCCGTTCAAAGCATTTTACAAATTTTTAGCTCTATTCTCGAGGCTTTTATCATTAAATTAATCTCCAGGATGTTTCAATTCTAGTTTTAATTTGACATTAGAATGAATGTATTGCTATAACAGTTTTCAATTTTACATTTTTAGACGGATGCAGCCAGCGATGGATACAGCGACGTAACGATGTAACGCTTTATAATCATAGGATGCTTTGTGTCATTACATCTCCCGACAGCTGTACTGGAGTGCCAGTCTTCTATCTAGTCTAAAAAACTCCGTTAAAAAGTAAGTACTGCATTAGTAGTTTGTTAAAGTAGTTGACTGTTTACTGTTATATGCATTATGATAATGTAAAAGTTATAAATAAATATTTTTTTTCTAAAATGTAAATTTTATCAATTTTAACTCCTAGTATATTGGTGATATCTTAATGATATGTTGTGCTGTCTGAGAATATATTTATTATATTTATACCCCCTGCAAAACTATTTTGAGGGGGGGGTATATGTAAGAATCACCATGTCTGTCTGTCTGTCTGCCTGTCCATCCACCCGTCTGTCTATCCGTGTGTCTGTCTGTCTGTCTGCCTGTCCATCCACCCGTCTGTCTATCTGTGTCAAATTGTTTCTGTATCATAACTCATAATTGTGCTTTGGGCGACTGTCATAAAACTTCACATGAATAATCTTCATGGTCATCCAAAGGTGTGATGACCTTGAACCAAGGTCATATAAGAAAGGTCAAAGGAAAACATTAAACCCTTGTAGATGTTGTGGGCAGGGGGTATTTGGCTCTCAAGAGACAGTTCTGGTATAGTTTTCATGTGATTATAAACCTGGTGTTTGACTTCAAATACCATGATGTATGGCAATTTTAATATGTATATGGTAATGGAATTTTGATTGACACTAGTAAAGGACTACCAAAAAGAAAAAAAAACTCTCGCCAAAATTCCCTGGGATGGACTTTTTTATGTCCACAACAACTTTATCCCACCATTTCAGAGGACCACACTGGTGGCCAAACAAACAGGAAAAAAAAAAAAATAGAGAGTCTGACTGGGGATCAAACGCAGAACATCTTGCACTATATATAGGTGCATTATCTACCAACTGAGCTGTAACATCACCATTTCAGTGGGCAACACTGGCTGATGGATTAATAGACAGAAAAATACAGGGCCAAACCAGGGATCTAACCTGGCACTTCCTGCTCTATAGGCACATGCTCTTACATCTGAGCTGCAACCCAGATGGCTGCAAATGTACCCTACTTAAATGTGTGAATGTTTAGAAGAGTATATATGAATTATTGTAAAAGAAAAAAATGTAAATTGGACCAGGGATTAAACCTTGGACCTCCTGCACTACAGGTGCATGCTATACCAACAGAGGTATACCAAGACCAATACATTTGTACCAAATCTTAGGTGTGTTAATTTTTAGAATGTTCACAGTCTTTATTATGCATACTAATAGCAAGAGACGAAAATACAAGGTTGAACCAGGAATCTTACTCATGACCTCCTGCACTAAAGGCACATGCTCCACCAACTGAGCTGTAATCCAGATCACTACATCTGAACCTTACTTTAAATGAATGAATTTTAAGAAATATTAACAGTATGTATAAAGTAAAGTAAGACAAACAAATGCAGATTGGACCAGGAATCGGACCTGGGACCTCTTGCATTATAGGTGCATGCTCTACCAAGCTGTAACCCAGATCAGTTCATCTATACTCAACTGTAAGTCTTTGAATTTTAAAGCATCAACAATATATATATATATATATATATATATATAAGTATTTTCTCCCCATCTTACCATGTCGTGCAATATCATGAATTATTTGTCTGTTTCACACGCAGTTTTATGTCTTGAGACACCTTGCAGTCTGTACGTCCAGATAAAACGCGACACATTTATTTCTATTATTCCTATTTAAATGTTAATTTTAATAATATTACCAGTATGTTTCTATGTTTCTACAAGCCTCTTGGTTTTTCTCTGGAGAATGTTAAAAATACTTCCACAAAATTAAATAAAAGAGAAGCTTTAAAACGTATTAAGACATGAATGAATACTGCATGGTTCTTGTCACATTGGGTGAGGAAAATTAATTTTGGAATTTAATGAAGTTTTACACGAGGCATTTCTGAAGGCTGAATTCTATTTTTGTTTCGTAAAGCAATTGTTTCTTCAAGTGCAGAAAGTGAAATGATATAATTGAGTTACAATGGACCTTTTAAATAGTTAAAAACAATTTCTGTTTTATACTGTTTTTTCACAGGATATATATATATATGTCTTCACAATAAAACCTGGATTCGTTGACATCATTTGTTCAGTCAGTTTGGTGTTATAGACAGCCCTCAAAGTGGGTTTCAAAACCAAGTGGCCAGCTGGCTACTAATTTTAATTTTCAGGTGACCAATGGAAATTCCAACTGGCCAGGCAATCTTTTCTTGCAAACCAAGGAAAATTTAGACATCTTTTAGGTATAGAAAACTAAGAGTACATATTTTTTAAAATTGACAACAATGATGATGGCGAAAAGTGTCCATTAAATTGCCTGAATTAGTAACTGTATCATGAAACTTTTGTGACGCAGAAGTAATATCTGTTCTCTGATCACAAAAGTTCAAATTTAAAGTAAACAATCTGGCCACCATTTACAAATTTTAGGTCGCCAGACACAGTTCCAGGTTGATTTGGCCACCATTTTGGTAGACAAAATTGAGGATTGATAGACTGTTTTGGTGATAATTTCAGGAAACATACCAAGGAAAAACAAAGAAATTAATTTTATTCTATCAAAATGCAGAGTTTAAAGTAACCAACCCACTGTCTCCAGGCTTGTAACTTATAGTCAGGGCTGATCAGAATATTTTCTTATGAAAAAATCCTAGAATTTAACATTTGTGCAGGGCTTTCTACAATTGTGACAACCCTGAAAAATTAATGAATTTCGCCACCTTTCACTTGTTTTGATACAGTCAGTTCTTGGATGGTAAAGGAACATAAAGTACCTTACTTGCTGAAGCTCTGTGTTTTTTTTCTAGGTACTCCTGTTTCCTCCACCATCCTTAAACTGATTGCCTTGATATAAAGTGAAAGAATCTTGACTCTGCCATACACTCATTTTTTATTCCACTTCTCAGCCCTCATTTTTTTCCACTAAAATGGTGGTCAAATCAACCTGGAATTGTGTCTGGCAACCTAAAATCTGAAAATAGTGGCCAGCTTATCCACTTTAAATTTGAAGTTTTGTGACCAGAGAACAGATATTATTTGTGTGACAGAATTTTCATGACACTGTTACCAATTCAGGCAATATAATGGACACTTCACATCAATATTATTGTTATTAATAACATTGATGTATGTAGGTGATTGTAAGTCAGTTTTAAAATTTGCATTTTTGTTCTGCATACCTAAAAGATGCCTTAATTTTCCTCATTTGGAAGAAAAGGTTGCCTGACCACCAGAAACTTTAAATTGGTGGCCAGCTGGCCACTTAGTTTTGAAACCCACTTTGAGGGCTGCTTCTCCGCTCCACTTGGTCATTTCAGTTGAAAAAAAATGGCCATAATGACCAGATGAGCTACAAAGTCTACGGATATTTTTGTTACAATAAATTACAATAAGTGTGTACACTTAATACAGTCTACAAAGTATTGGTTGTTATTTAGCTTCTCTTAAAGACTTGTAAAAGATGCGAGTCTATTCAAATTATTTCCTATTCATAGCCGTACAACACACACTTCAGACTGGCTGAGTAGTTACATGTTCGCATTCCGATTTCTTAGAAAACACAATTTTATTTAAAGAATTGTCAATAATTTATCTGCAGGAATGAAGTATTTTTTTTATTGAGCAGCCTTCGACAAAGACGGAGAATGCATGCACATGTATTATATAACTACGATATTCAGAGACTAGATAAACTTGGCATCCTCGTGCTTTATTTTATTGATTTCTTGACGCACTCAGATTTTACCATGTTGCATGGTCATAGTAATTGTATCTTGTTCTTTAATTTGCAATGATTTTGTCTGATTCTCCTTAAAATGACTTATTTTTTTTACAAAAATCGTTTTATTATTCTGGCAGGCAACATGTCCGTTAAGCGATTTTTTCCCCATGATTTATTCTCGTACAAATGATCTGTTCTTGATTCTATAAATCTTATTTAATAAAAGAAATAAGAGGGGGGAAGAAGTTTTTTTCTGACATATTGCGGTGTATGGTTTTCTGTTTTGAGTCATTTAGACAATGTTGTCTTGATTACTTGGCTTTAGATTGGATGTACGACATATCCCTGGAGCACCTGCTCGTTATAATCAGACTAGTAATTTGTTATATGTCCATCTGACCAATTGACCATAGGAAAAACGGATTAATTTTCTGTGAATTTTGCCAAGATAAAGTCCGATTTTGATTCTGTATTTAACACAGCTGATGGGTTTTGATCGGGTTCATCAAGTTGATTACGAGGGTATTATTATTGAATTACAGAACAATAACCTTGGACATAGAGAAGTCGTGAGCTCTCACATGGATAGAGTTAGAATTACTCTTGATATATGAGAATACGTGACGGAATAGATCACCTTGAAAATAGCAGAAAATCTCATTACAAATAACTCCTGATTACATTTCTGTTCTATCAACAAACTCGAATCTTAAATATTTTGTCAGCTACATCTTGATAGTTCACTTCACTGTCACTGTTAATACCCCCCCCCCCCCCCCCCCCCACTAGTTTGATGGGGGTATCATAGGAATAACCATGTCTGTCTGTGTAACATCGTGTTTGGGCCATATCTCATAATTACTTTGGAAGACTTTCATTAAACTTGACATGAATAATCTTTATGGTTCAAAGGTGTGTCATGACCTTGATCCAAGGTCATATTTTAAAGGTCAAGGTTGAAGGAAAACATTAATTGTTGCGTTAGGATATTTGGCTCTCAAGAGAAGTTGCTACTGCTTTACACAGTATCATTTGAAGAATTTAAACATTATTATAATCCCCCTTTCCACACACACACTGAAGAAGGGATATGCAAGTTTGCTCGCTTTTCTTCTTGTTATAATTGACGCATCGCCAGCCAAGCCTATTATGTTCCGACACTGACCTGCTTCATGGTATCAAAGAAGCCTTACGGCAACTAATGGCGTACTAGTGTTAGTGATGTCACAGTTTTCAGTCTTTTTGCTTGAAAGCCAAGCATGCTGGCCCTTTGTTGGAACATTGTGAGCGTGCCTGCGATCCATCAATTGTATAGTATGGAAATGGATAAGGCCATGATTTGTAGTCGACTATTTTACTCAATAAAGGTCCAATGCCAGGACTTACAAATCAAAGCTCCTTTCACCATTTGACCACTGCGGTAGCTCAGTTAGTATAGTGCTCGCTCTGTAAGTGGAATGTCGTGGGTTCAAACCCCGGTTGGGTCTGACCCAAGACTTGAAAGTGGGTAGTGACTGTTCTTTCGCCAAGCACTCGGCATTACGAAATGAAAGTCATGGTTCTTTTGGATGGGAACTTAAAATAAACGAGGTCCCGTGTCATGGTGTGCTTGGCACGCTAAAGAACCCTGCTGTATTATGCCATAAGCGCAACGCACAGGCAAAATTTCTGCACATTCACCTATAGCTGGCGACGTCTCGATATAAGTGAAATATTCTTGGACTGGGACGTTAAACACCATTACTCACTCACTCCTTATACCACCTAAGTTTTAATCCTACTCAGGTAAGGTTCCTAGTGTGGGAAAGTGTCAGTTCCCCTGCTAAAGGTTTGTGATTTTCTCCAGGCTTCCTTCACAATTGTCCTAAACTGACTGCCTCAATATAGGTGCAAGAATCTTGACTGGGGTGTAAAGCTTCATAACTCCACTCCAAACTTCTATTCTTCTATTGTACAGCAGTAGACTCTCACGTAACATAGTATTAAATTGTAAAATCTTACCAGTATTTTTTTAAAAGTCTAGAACATCTATCATTATTTTGATTTGAAGTCCTCTGGGTCCTCTATTTCACAGCAGTGGCCAATAATCGCCCTACTTACTATTAATTAAATGGTAAATTTATACCTGAATTTGTGTTATATTTTAAAGATAGGAATAATTTTGGAAATCTAAAACATCAAATTTGAAATCACCATACTTTATTGATATTCAATAGTAATATCATACCAGGATTTTTTTGAATGAGTGAGTGAGTAATGGTGTTTAACGTCCCACTCAAGAATATTTCACTTATATCGAGATGTTGCCAGCTATAGGCGAAGGTGCAGAAATTTTGCCTGTGCATTACGCTGATGGCATCATACAGCAGGGTTCTTTATCGTGCCAAGCCTACCAAGACATGGGATCTCGTTTATTTTAAGTTCCCATCCGAAAGAACAGTGACTTTCATTTCGTGATGCCGAGTGCTTGGCGAAAGAACAGTCACTACCCACTTTTAAGTCTTGGGTCAGACCAGGCCGGGGTTCGAGCCCACGACCTCCCATTTACGGAGCGAGCACTCTATCAACTGAGCTACCGCAGTGGTTGGATTTTTTTTTTTTTTTTTTTTTTTTTTTTTGAAGATACAATGATTTTGAAATCTAAGACATGAAATCTTGGAGGTTCTGGGTTTTCTATTTTACAACAGTGACCAATTATCAACCTACTTACTTTTAAATGGTAAAGATACAGATGATTTTGGAAATCTAAAACATCAAATTTGAAATCGCGGTACTTAATATCAAATACATGTAGTAAAATCATAATAAGATAGAATGATTTTAAAATCTAGAACAACATCAGTTTCCTATTTAAAGTCCTCTAAATTTGTTATGGTAAGCCATAGCCAGTTATTGTCAAATTTATTATTATATAGTAACATTATACCAGTATTTATTGAAGATAAGAATAATTTTAAAATCTGGAACATCAGTTTCATGATTTGAAGTCCTCTGGGTCTTCAATTATTCAGCCATCGCCAGTTATAACCCTACTTACTATTAAATGGTAAATTCTTACCAGAATTTGCGTTATGTTTAAAAGATACAAATGATTTTGGAAATCTGAAACATCAGATTTCAAGTCATCAGGGATTTCTGTTGCACAATCATGTACAAATATTGCCAATCTTAATAATAAATTTGAGTTTTAACCTAACTTACTATTAAATGGTAAATTCTTACCAGAATTTGTGTTATGTTTTGAAAGATACAAATGATTTTGGAAATCTGAAAATCTGAAACATCAGATTTCAAGTCATCAGGGATTTCTGTTGCACAATCATGCACAGATATTGTCAATCTTGGTAATAAATTGTAAAATAATAACAGCATTTGTATTTGTGTTTGATTTTAAAGATGCAAATAAATTGAGTTGAGTAATGGTGTTTAATGTCCTAGTCAAAAATATTTCACTTATATAGAGACATCTTTAGCTATAGGCAAAGGTGCAGAAATTTTGCCTGTGCGTTGAGCTGATGGCATGATACAGCAGGGTTCTTTATAGTGCCACTACCATGACACAGGACCTTGTTTATTTTAAGTTCCCGTCTGGATGGAACCATGACTCCATGACTCTCATTTTGTAAGGAAGAGTATATGACAAAAGAATAGTCGCTACCCACTTTCAAGTCATGGGTCAGACCCATTTGGTGTTCAAACTGACAACCTCCCACTTGCGGAGTGAGCACTGAGCTACTGCTGTGGTTAACTTTAGATGCAAGTGATTTTTGAAATCTAGAAAGTCAATCTGTATAGCTTGAATGTTTTCAATATATCCTAAACTAATTTTGTTGAATTTAATTAGAGTGAAGAGGAGTACAGTCAAACCTGTCAAGGTTAAGGCCACCCAAGGGAACCAGTAAAAATGGGCTTTATGGACAGGTGGTCTTTAACCTGTCTATTAAGGCCACCCAAGGGAACCAGTAAAAATGGGCTTTATGGACAGGTGGTCTTTAACCTGTCTATTAAGGCCACCCAAGGGAACCAGTAAAAATGGGCTTTATGGACAGGTGGTCTTTAACCTGTCTATTAAGGCCACCCAAGGGAACCAGTAACAGTGGTCTTTATGGACAAGTATCTTTAACCTGTCTATTAAGGCCACCCAAGGGAACCAGTAACAGTGGTCTTTATGGACAAGTATCTTTAACCTGTCTATTAAGGCCACCCAAGGGAACCAGTAACAGTGGTCTTTATGGACAAGTATCTTTAACCTGTCTATTAAGGCCACCCAAGGAAACCAGTAACAGTGGTCTTTATGGACAAGTATCTTTAACCTGTCTATTAAGGCCACCCAAGGAAACCAATAAAAGTGGTCTTTATAGACAGGTGGTCTTTAACCTGTCTATTAAGGCCACCCAAGAGAACCAGTAAAAGTGGTCTTTATGGACATGTGTCTTTAACCTGTCTATTAAGACCACCCAAGAGAACCAGTAAAAGTGGCCTTTATGGACAGGTGGCCTTTATATACAGGTTCAAATAATATGAAAGAACAATTGAGATGCAATTCTACTGGCCTTTATAAGCAGGTGGCCTTTAAGGCTGGTTGGACTGTAATTGCATTTTAATTTCCCCAGTTAAGATTCTTTCACTGATATTGCGGTGGTCAGTTCTTGGATAATACAGGAATCTGGAGTTCCTAAGAAAACCGCCAACATTGGCAAGTCAACTGACAACTTTCTGACAGTAGGATCTGACTGAGTTGGATTTTGGCCCAAGCTGTTAGATACTGTAAGACTGAAACATCACTATATTTCTATAACTAGTAACCATAATCACCATTAGCTGCCAATTTCTTTCAAAAGCACTTTATAAAGTAATTTTTTCATATTTTTTATGCCCTTCACAAACTAGTTTGAAGGTAGTTTATAGGAATCACAATGTCTTTCTGTTTATCTGTCTGTTAGTATAAAAGCCTGTCTGGGCCATATCTCATAATTTCTTTAGACGACTGTTATAAAACTTCACACAAATAATCTTCATGGTCCAAAGGTGTGTCATGACCTTGAACTGTGGTCATATTGGAAAGGAAAAGGTCACGGAAAAACATTAAATGTTGGAAGTGGGGGTATTTGGCTCTCAAGAAACAGTTCTTGTTTAAATTTGGCTACTAATGATTTTGAGCTGGCAAACTTAGTTTTACATAATGTAAACATTTTCTTCACATCACTAGATTTAAAAAAAATTTATTTCCACACTGCAAGCACTGTCACATGCTGTGTTCGTTGCCATGGCAACATTGTGGAATTTGATGTAACATGAGAACATTTTAAAAATTACTTCATTCCTACCCTGTGAGCACTGTCACATGATGTGATCTTTGTCATGTCAACACTTTTTAAATTTGATGTTATATTGAGGAGATTTTAAACATTACTTCATTTCTACCCTGTGAGCACTGTCACATGATGTGATCGTTGCCATGTCAACTTTTTGAAATTTGACCTTACATTGAGGAGATTTAGAAATCAATTACTTCATTTCCACCCTGAGAGAACTGTCACATGATGTGATCTTTGTCATGTAAACACTTTTGAAATTTGATGTAACATTGAGGAAATTTTAAACATTACTTCATTTCTACCCTGTGAGCACTGTCACATGATGTGATCTTTGTCTTGTCAACACTTTTGAAATTTGACGTTACAATGAGGAGATTTTAAAAATTACTTCATTTCTATCCTTCGAGCACTGTCACATGATGTGATCTTTGTCATGTCAACACTTTTGAAATTTGACGTTACAATGAGGAGATTTTAAATGTTACTTCATTTCTACCCCATAAGCACTGTCACATGATGTGATCGTTGCCATGTCAACACTTTTGAAATTTTACGTTACATTGAGGAGATTTTAAACATTACTTCATTTCTATCCTGTGAGCCCTGTCACATGATGTGATCATTGCCATATCAACATTCTGAAATTTGATATAACATTAAGGATTCCTGTTGACATTTGCATGACAGTATTATTGCACTATTTATTCAGCTTACACAAAATCTTGGGAAAATTTTCTTGTCAGAATAAGTCAATAAATTTTCTAAATTAGATTTTTCCGATGTAAAATTGAGTTGATTGAATGAATCTGTGCTTTGTTATGTAAAACGGTTGAAAGATAAATGCGACGTCCTTGAATTCTTGGGTCACAGTCTCGGAAAATTTAATTGTCAAAAAAGTCCACAAATTACATAATTAGATCTGTGCATTGTTCTGTAACTGGTCCAATGATAAATTGACGTCCTTGGATTTTTGGTTTACAGTCTCGGAAAATTTTATTGCCCAAAAAATTTTACAAATTACATAATTAGATTGAATTAGATTAATGTCTGAATTAAGACTGTGCGTTATTGTGAAGATGTTAAAGGCGATATCTTCTGATTCTTTGTTCGATGTCTCGGGAAATTTTGTTGTCCAAAAATGTAAACAAATGAATAATCATATTGATATTGTTGGAATTAAGTCTGTGCATTGTTGTGTAAACAGCACGCAAGTAATTCTAGACATTCTTGAATTTTATGGATTTCTTAGCCAATAGCCTCAGCAAAAACAAAATAAAAGATACTTGCAAGGCCAAAGTCTGAAAATTCAATTTATAACTTAGATTGTTTATATCTAAATTAAGTCTGTAGAGATTGTATTCATCAAGGTTTGAGGTTTGAATCCCATTTGGGACAGGTCCTAGTGTGAGGAAATTTGTCAGTTTGCTCAACAAAGGTTGATGGTTTTTTTTAGGCACTCTGGTTTTCTCGACCATCCCAGGCCTGACTGTCTTTATACAAGAAACCTTGGCTGTGGAGGCTGTAGTGGCCTAATTGATATGACATAAGCCTACAAATCCAGGTTTTCTCACAGCTGTGATTTCGAATCCTGCTCAGTCTACATGTGAGGAAGTGAATTTTCCTTGCCGTTGGCCTTTACTGGTCCATCTGATGTCAGTATAATGTGACTGGGGGAGTGGTCTGCGGCATACACTGATTCGATGAGCTAGCAATTCAAAATAGCCTGGTAAATGGCACAATTCAGGTCCAGTTAACATTCCTTTTGTGTGTAATTCATGCATGCCAGTCTCTTTTCAGAAACATTGCTAGGCGTGGCTGCGATCCGTCAATTAGTCATGTTCTTGGGATCTCTCAATGATATTTGACATGTCAGAAATATTAATTAGAAGAATAATTAAAATATGCCAAATTGCTAAAATTAAATGAGCCAGATGATGAATAAATAATGACCGTGAATTGAATGAGTGTAGTAATCATTTTGTCAGTGTTATGTAATAAATGGTACTAAAAATACCTCCAGACAGTGATTTTGTTTTGCCTATAATTACTACTAAATAAAGGTAGTTTCCCATGGGGGATAATGACTTAAATTTCCCAATTTAACCACTAAATTTCCCAAAACAGCAGTGATATAATACTAGCAAATTAAATCCAGTTTTCTTTACCCACAAAATGTTTTTGCAAGCACAAAGTACTGCAGTTTGCTGTATTCCAGAACCTCAAATTCTCCCAATTTAAATGGCAGAAGGTAGTTTTTGAATCGCTGCTAGAAATTGTCAGTGATGTTCCTGTGATTTTGTCTGGGTCATTGTTAAGTCTGGCATCTTACAACAGACTGCATGTATTTTGTGAAGTTTTTCTGTGACATTAATTGTTGTCCCGGTCAAGAATCTTTAACTAACATCAAAGTGGCCAGTTCAGGGATGATGGGGGAAACTGGAGTGCATGGAGAAAGCCACCAACTTTTGGTGCAAGTGAGAGGCACTTTGGGCTCTTTAAGACAATTTGGGTGGCAAGACCCATGAGATTTTAAATGGGTTTGACAATATACTCAAGAAAAGCAGAAAAGACTGAGACTTCAATACAGTAAAACCTCGATTCATCGCCACCATTTGTTCAGTCAAATTTTGGCGTTATAAAAGGGTTTGGCGATAAATCGGGGGAGGCTCGTATAGAAAAAGATAAACAAAATGAATATTAGGGCTTCAAAATAGTGTGGCGATAAGCGAGGTGGCAAAATTATCGAGGGGCATTATAAAGAGGTTTTACTGTATACTGTAGCAAAAAGGAAGGTGTAATAAATGTTAGTGGGCTCTAAAATGAGGTTTTATTGTACTTTATATAAATTGATGAAAAAAAAAATATTGATGTTGCATTAAACAATAGATTTAAGTGCTTAGTACTTTCTTTATTTTATGAATTATGGGATAAATTAATGTCAGGTTGTGGGAACTTTTAAAATTTATTTAATTTGTTGTACATTAAGCAACTCATAATAGCAGCTGTTGCCTAGCAACTTAACACCTGAATTAAGTTTGTACTTTATATATTACTTAATGATGATGGCGATTATTACGATTATTATTATTATTTATATAGGCATACAACATTGATCTGTTCGCTTGACCTTTTGTTGCTAATTTCATATACTGTGATCCGCCCAATACCTTGGTACTTAATGATGATGGCGATTATTATTATTATTTGTATAGGCATACAACATTGATCTGTTCCCTTGACCTTTTGTTGCTAATTTCTTATACAGTAAAACACATTTATAACGAAACCCTAGGGACTCTATTTTTAACTTTGTTATATAGCGACTTCGTTATATTGTTACAACTAGACTTATATAGAGAAGCGGTCGGGCCAAATAATTGACTTTGTTCTATCCATGTATTCGTTTTGAAGCGTGTTTGTTATATTCATGTTTCATTGTACTATGATCTGCTCAATACATTGGTAGTGTTAAGATTCGCAGCTAAGACAATGCCTATTTTTATAGGTAGACAAAATAAACACCTGTGTTCCCTATACATAAATGTAATGGTCCTTAATAAATTTTGCTAATTTTCAAAATATTCAGGAATTTAAGGTATCATTTCAAAATCTCTTTTAGATTGAAACATTTGCATGTAGTTTTGACAAAAATATTCATCATTAGTTCCAAAAATAGATTACCAAAATTTTATAAATTTGAGTTAAGGAAAATCTTAGCTAAGGAATTTTTGTGAAACCGGGGCCTGGTCCACAATAGATATTTAAATGAAAGGTCATATAGAAAGGTTAGTATTGCTTGCCTCTCTCTCTCTCTCTCTCTCTCTCTCTCTCTCTCTCTGTGTTATGTTACATATAAATTATTTATCTGAAATGAGTAATTACAGGAGATTTACAAGTCATAAGTTTTGGTAAGGCTTGTCTGAAAATGTGTCACTTTGCAGGGCTCTCGCTGGGTCATTTTTGGGGCCGATATTCTGTCCCATTCACAATTTAAAATCTTATGGTTTTTTCACAATCACTTTGCTAATTTTCACAATTTTGAAAAATTCAGCTTTAAAACCAGTATATTTGGAGCTTCTTATCACTTGTTTCACAATTTTTGTTACAATGGCAAGGGTCTTGGCCCCATTCACAAAAGTGTGGGAAGGAAGCCCTGCTTTGTTGGTAATAAAAACTTGATAATGGCAAATCTGACAGATAAGGAAGAGAACACTGATGGTCTTTTCTTTTGAATTGATTAATTAATTGATTGAATGGGGTTTTATGTCCCAGTCAAAATTATTTCACTTGCATTGAGAAACCACCAAACTGTGACACACAAGAAATTTCGACCCATGCAATGTACAGTAAAACCTAGTTATAATGTCCCTCGATAACTTTGCCACCTCGCTTATCGCCCCACTATTTTGAAGTCCAAAAATCCATTGTGTTTATGTTTTTCTTAATCCGCCTCCCCCGATTTATCGCCAAGCCCCTTTATAACGCTAAAATTTGGTGGCGATGAATCGAGGTTTTACTGTACATGGAGGGTTCTTTATTGTGCCATGCCTACCATGACACAAGTCATTTGTTTTATGGTCTCTTCTGAAAGGACCCCCCCCCCCCCCATGAGGTTCATGTCTAAATGCCAACTGCTTGGCAAAAGAACAGTCTCTACCTATTTCCAGGTCTTGCTTAGACCCAACAAGCACTCTATAAATGGAACTTATGATTGCCTCACATTCTCAAAAGCTATAACTTTCCATTATTATCTAGGCTTATCAAGGAACCTCAAAAAGTTTTATGGCCGTCATCACAGTATTGTTGACAAGTTTGATGTCTCTGTGTCCAGGATTGCCCTGGATATTTTTGACGTCTCATAGTTCCATGTTTCTTTCACACAATTTTGATTACACATGTGACGAGTGTAGCTGGCTAAACGGGTGTGCTTACCCTTCTGGAGCACCCGGCCTCACTTCTTTGGTGGAAGTTCACGTGTATAACCTAACTTGTCAGTTCAAAAGTTTTTACTTTGCTTCTGAATTGTGATTCGGATATGGATTAGTATGTTTGTTTTTGATACAAGAATCTTTATTGTGAACCCAATAATATCCCCATATAATATATTTTTAATCCCTGTCTAAAATTAAGTTTTTGGTTCATTTCATTACATTGTAATTAAATCAGTGTAATATATAACTAGCTAGTTATTAAGGTCCTGTTTTATGTAATCAAATATAAATTTATGTAGTTGTAATTAAAATTTTAATTTTCGGTAATGATCTTTTGAAGACCTTATAAAATGGCTTTGTAACATACTAAATTTGCTTTAAACTGAAAATTCTGATTTACCATAATGATCTTTTGAAAGAACATATAAAATGACCTACATTCTAAATTCACTCACTTGCTCTAAACTCAAAATTTTAATTTACCGTAATGATCTTTTGAAATAACTTTATAAAACAACAAATCAGATAGCCTATGTTCTAAATTTTCTCGCTTACTCTTAATTTTCAAAATTTTAATTTACCGTAATGATGTTTTGGATGATCTTTTAAAAAAGTCAAATCTGATAGCCTAAAATGCTAAATTAACTTGTTCACTCAAAATTCAAAATTGATCTAAAGTAAAACTGTTGCACTTGAGTTTTACTACATGTGTTCATCATGATTGCTGGTCATAGACTACAAAACTACAAATCTACATAGTATCTCACTTAACTAGAACAGGGTTCGTACAGGCCTGGAAAAGTCCTTAAATTTTGAGGTTTGCCCTAAAAAGACCCTAAAAGAAGTCTGACCTGAAAAAGCCCTTGAATTTATCCCGAAGGCCCTAAAAAGCATTTGAATTTGGCCAGTTGGGTGTCTGTATTTCGATATTAAGTGGTTGCAAATAGACTCATATAAATGAATAATTAAGTAATTGATAAGTTATGTTGATTGAAATGTGCAATTTAAAGGTACCTGGCCCAACCAAATACCCAACTTCAACCTCCACTTCAAGTGTCATTACTATGGACACGTAAATAATTGTTTTATTGATTTAATTGCCTTTGCACCAATATTTGTTTGCTAAAATTGTCCCTCTTATTAGGCCTTAAATTTGCAAATAAGACCCTAAAAAGTCCTTAAATTTGGAGTCCAAATTTCTGTACGAACCCTGTAGAATTGATTATGCAATAAAATTTACAATTTTTATTAGCTGCCAACCCTATTTTGTATAATAGCGGGTCGGACTGAAATCCACCATTATTCCACCCATGTAAATCACTAGAATATTCATCATGATTACAGGCGGATTTGAGTAGTTATAAATGAATACTGCAAATCCTCAAACTTTATGGTCATTTGAGTTTCCATCTGTCCTTCCTCCCGTTCGTCTGAAATTCTTGTCTGCGCTAATTCTCCATAACTATAAAACATTATTGCACGAAACTTGGTGCAAAGTATACAAAAAATAGAAGATCTGCATATCATTAGCTCGAGTTGGTTTGCTAATTTTCCTTGGCCCTATGGAATTTGAACATAAGTGCAAATTGCAACAAAAAGAACCTGCTGAAGGGGGACCCTAATTCATCGAATTTGCTTGTTGGTCTTATTTTTGATTTGTTTGTCAGTGCACTGTGTCCTCTGTTCGTATATGATAGCTCTGGCACCTCTTCTGGTTATTTGTGATGTTTTGGGTCAGTGTACTGTTGTAGCATACTGGTTGCAGATCATCATCATGTGCACAGACGTACACTTCTACCCATGGATATTTCTCATACAGTAAATGAACTAATAGATATAAAAACATATATTTAATAACATAATAGTTGATGATAATGACACATTAGATATATATAGGACACACATGTGTGACAAACTCAAACAAACATGTACTCTTATGTATAAATGAACCAAGAGAGTTATAAAAAATATTTAATAGCAGATAGTTAACAGCACTGATGATGATGACACATTTGTTATCTATAGGCCACATATGTGCAACAAACTTGCAACACACATGTGAACTCTTGCATACTGCATAACAAGAAACATTTGTGATGCTTTAATGTTCACAATATTCACTTTCAAATCTTAATTGCAAAAATAACTACATTGCTAAGTTTTATAGATGCTAAAAATACAAATGGGTTTGTACCACCCGGTTGTCAACTGTGAAAAGTAATTAGAACATGCAAACATGTTTATGAAAGTTAAATTGCGAAAAATTTCTACCTGCCAATATTTTGTATTATACAGTGGATAAATCAAAAGATATTAAAAATAAAAAATATATTTAATAGCAGATAGTTAACAGCACTGATGATAATGACACATTAGATATCATGTGTGACAAACTCACAACACACATGTGAAACTTGCACCACATGTAGACACTTGTGTATAAATGAATTGAGAGAGAGAGAGAGAGAGAGTTTAAAAAAATGTTTAATAGCAGATGGTTAACAACCTTGATGATAATGACACATTAAATATCTATAGGCCACACATATGAGACAAACTCACAACAAACATGTGAAACTTGCACCACACATGTATATTTTTGTATAGAGTTCTAAAAAATATTTAATAGCAGATAGTTAACGGCCCCGATGATAATGACACATTAGTTATCTATAGGCATTTGAAACCCATCAAGCTTGATCTCGATCATTGAACACTTTTAAGCTTTAATGCACTAGTTCAGAGATTAATCGCCGGAAGACATTAAATTTTAAATGTTTTAGACACATGTTTTAAGATTGTGTAACATCCAAAGTACTGTTACATTTAGCACAAGCCCAAAAATGTTAAATTTTACAGTGAATATAAAGAATGATGTTGAATGTTGCTTAGCGTCGGTAGTTTTTCAGCTATTTGAAACAAATACTATTTTATTAATCTCTATGGATTAATTTATGAACAAATCCGTGTATGCTTGTGAAGTGAGAATGTGTTTTATGGTCTGCCTTGTACCAGCTGGCACTTAGGGTGATTTTAAGGTGCTAGCTCACCAAGTCAGTATGTTGCAGACAAGCGTACCACTCCTATAGTCACATTACACTCGCATCGGTCAACCTGTAAAGCCAGACAGCAAGGAAATTTCACTTTCCCACATGTGGTCTGAGCCGATTGCGAACTCACAGTAGTGAGAGACCCTGGATTTGTAGACTAATGTCTTATCCATTAGACCACCGCGGCCTCTATGAAGAATGAGGAAGTACATGTAATGGGGTTCGCCACTGTACCACATGATACCTTCTAACGTGTTTGCGAAACGCTTGTTTCCAATGGACATGGAATCGCACAATATGACGTTTTCCCGTTAAAACGATGTTATTCCGGGAATTTGTGACGTTGACGTTTTCCAAAATGTTCCACACAAACGTTAAGAGGTATTGACCACGTGGTACAGCGGCGAACCCCATTGGTTGTGTGAAAGTTTTAAACTTGTTCAGTAAAAATATTGGTGAACAAGGAGTGGAGTAGAGGAATGGAGTTTTACATCCCGGTCTGGGTCTTTCACTTATACAGGGTTCGTACGGGCCTGGAAAAGTCCTTAAATTTTGAGGTTTGCCTTAAAAAGACCCTAAAAACAAGTCTGACCCTAAAAAGCCCTTGAATTTATCCCGAGGGCCATAAAAAGTCCTTGAATTTGGCCAGTTGGGTGTCTGTATTTCGATATTAAGTGGTTGCAAATAGACTGATATAAATAAATAAATTAATAAGTTATGTTTAAATGAGCAATTTAAAGGTACCTGGCCTCCCGAAGGCCCAACTTCAACCTTATCCTTATCAAGTGTCATAACTATGGACACGTAAGTAACTGTTTTATTGATTTAATTGTCTTTGTACCAATATTTTTTTTTACTAAAATTATCCCTCTGATTAGGCCTTAAATTTGAAAATAAGACCCTGAAAAGACCTTAAAAAGTCCTTAAATTTGAAGTCCAAATGTCTGTACGAACCCTGTTATATCAAGGCAGTCAATTCATGAGGGATGGAGACTGCCAGAAAGCCTGGAGAAAACCAATGTGGTACCTTGGCAAGAATACTGACAAAACTGTCACACTAGGATGTACCTGAAGCAAGGTTTTAACCTAGGTGCTTGGGCCAGAACGCTCCTCGTAAGTCTAAGTCTAAACATGTCTACTATATTTCCATAAATTGATGGCACATGGTTTTTATTCTTTATTTCTTTTAATTGAAAATGTTTCAATTAAACTATGGATAAAATGCATTTAAAATGCACTGACCTAACCAAATTATATTTTAAATAAAAAACATTATTGTTCAGTTCTTCTGCACATAGAGAAATTTTGCGTTTATAGTTGTTCTAAGTAAGAAGGTACAGAAGGGATAATTTTGACATAGTCATATTTGTTGTTTTGTTAAAAAGTTCAAAAATTGCTCTATGTACAGAATTAAGTTCACTTTTTCATGAATGAAATGTTTTTTTCCTATTAGGGGCACTGTGGGAGTATTCGGCCACTTAGGGTTCTATAGGCATCTCTTGTTTTAGAAATAAGAATTATATAAAGTAAAAGCTTCGGCAGTTTGGTCCGCTAAGTGTTTTATCCTACAAGATATTTTTTTTAGCTTCAATAAATATTGCTTGGGTCAAGGTCATGGACAGTTCAAATCAGCAATCAGCTTCAATATCCGGCCATGTGCGGGAGTATTCGGCCACTTTGTGGTGTTTTTTTTTAAATGACAGAAATACTAAAAAAAGTTACAATTTAGCAATTTCTCCTTTTAATAACACATTTCTTAAGATTATTTAGGCTGTGTGACATTAATAATTGATATAAAAAGTATTTCAACAACGACCGATCTGCACAAGCCACGTGATGCATTCTACTTCCGGTACACATATACTATTAGCCTGTGTTTCTTAAGTGAAACACTGCATTATTTGTTTATTACATTTAATACTGAAAAGTTGGAAACACAGAATATTTGACAAAATGAATAAATAAATAAAATTGCCAAGAGAAAACATGTTTATTAAATATCCGGATTGGGAACCACGTGGGTGGCCGAATTCTAGGTCAAACATAATGAATATTCATAACATTCGTCATACAATCATGTGATCTTTTTGGGATGCCCCATTATATATGTGACATCCCTGTAATTTTCAATGACATGCCCATCAGTTATATACCAAAAAGTTTTGGCTATTCAATGGGAATAATGACATTATATATTGCTAGAGCTGAATGTGACGTTATGTAACGTTATAAAAATGGCGGACAAGGCGGAAATGACCTTTTTCACGGCAATGGATACTCCATATTTTGAGGAAGATTGACGGCATAGGTGGCGGGAACGTAAATAATTAAAAGGAGGGAGATGCGCATGATCAACTGTCAGCATCGAAACGAGAAAATCCATTGTTTGTTGAACATAAATGACAACCAATCAGAAAGTGGCCGAATTCTACACCCTGGCCGAATACTCCCGCGGTGCCCCTAGGTCAGTATATTTTGTATTAAGTTTTGACAATTTTTTTGTGAGTTTGGTGGAAAATACGACTTTATTCTTGCATGTTCCACGTGCCCTCAATTTATGGAAATACAGTATATATATAACAATATAACGAAGTTAAAAATGGAGTCCCCAGGGCTTCCTTATAAATGTGTTTTACTGTATATGGCTATGATCAAATTAGTGCATCATCTGTACTTCGATACTTTTACAAAACAACTGAGCAGATTTCAATGAAAAATATCTAAGGTCATTGCAAATTAATTTTACAATCCATCAAAAATAGCAAGATATCAAGATCATTCTATATATATACAGTCAAACCTGTCTTATAGACCATGCACCTCTATATATAGGTAACCTGCTTATAAAGGCCAGTAAAGTTGTATCTTAATTGTTCTTTATTCATATTATTAGAACCTGTATATAAAGGCCACCTGTCTATAAAGGCCACTTTTAATGGTTCCCTTGTGGCGCCTTTATAGACAGGTTTGACTGTAGAAAATGGATAAATGTTTTTTCTCTTGGTACTCCTGTTTCCTTCCCAATCCCAGAGCTGACTGACAGCCCTCAATTTTGTCTACTAAAATGGTAGCAAAATTGACCTGAAATTAAGACTGATGACCTAAAGTTTGAAAATGGTGGCCAGATTGTCCACTTTAGATTTGAACTTTTGTGACCAGAGAACAGATATTTTTTCTTTGTTATTGAATTTTCATGATACTGTTACCAATTCAGGCAATATAATGGACACTACAATCTACATCATCATTATTGTTATTAATAACACTGATGTATGTAAGTGATTGTAAATCAGTTTATATAAGTGCATTTTTGTTTTTTCTTGCCTTAATTTTCCTTCATTTGGAAGAAAAGATTGCCTGCCACTAGCCACCTGAAAATTTAAATTGGTGGCTTGCCACTTAGTTTTGAAACCCATTTTGAGGGCTGTGACTGCCTGAATATTTCTGGGGCCTGGGCTGTGACTGCCTGAATATTTCTGGAGCCTAAGACACCACTGTTCCACTCTTCCATTGCACTAGTATAAAGAATAATGAAAAACACTTTGTCTTTGAACATGTTTGTAAAATTTATTTTAAGAATTTCACAGAATTTGTTACAAGAGTTTCATAATAAAACACTGACTAATGCTATAAGTAATAGGGTCAGTGGTTTTTATACCCCCCTCCCCCCCCCCCCCCCCCCCCCCCCCCCCGGCTTAAAAAGTGGTATATAGTGATAGGGTGTCCGTCCGTCCTTCCGTTACACCTTAGGGTACCTATCTCTTATCCGCAACTCCTCCTAAACCCTTCAATGGATTTTCATGAAACTTTCACACAATCTGTGTGATATAATGTAGATGTGCACCTCCTATTTAAATTTTTGATCCCATGAATTTTTATGTGGGGGGTATTTTTTATGAGCTTTGTTGCTCACAGTTTTTCTAGTTGTGAGCTTGTGGCTCACAGTTTTTCTAGTTTTTCTTGGCACCCTAGTTTCCTCCAACATCCCAAAACTGACCACCTTGATATGGTATATTAATGATAGAATCTTGACTTGGACATAAAACACCATTACTCCACACTCCTCCAATGCACTGGCATTTATAAAGCATAATGAAAAACACTATGTCCTTGAACATGTTTGTAAAAAAAAATTATATCATCATTTTCAGAATTTGCTACAAAAGCTTTGCTACAAAAGTTTCATAATAAACTCCATGACTAATTCTGCCAGAAATAAAAAACCCATATACCTCACTTGGAGTTAAGTGTAACTGCAGGACTTTAAATTTTAATAAACATGCAAATTTTATAATTAATTTTATTACATAATATTTAAATTTAATACATGTCTCTTACACGGCAGTTTTTTTTTGTTTATGTAGTTTATTTATGTTTACATACAAGACATGCACATAAACTCACGCAGCAAGGGTAAGGAAAATATAAAAATATGAAAATAAAATTACATTTATATGCGGTTGCGGAAATTTTGTAACGAGACATCTCTGAAAACGAAATTAGATTGATATTCTAAGGGCGTACTTTAAGCTACGCGACAAGTTCATCATTATAATTGGGAATTTTTTTTTTAAAATTTCACCACAAGCTGTTCATGTGACGAATCATTGGTATTAACTGAAAACTAAACAGAAACAACCCGCCATTGTCCTGTTATAGTTTATATCCTGTAGTTCGTGTCCGGCTCGTTTTTAAAAATTCGGCTTTTGTTTAAGGATTGACATAGTGAATATAAAGGTAAGATAATGTTTTTAATTAATTATTTGCACAATGCCAATATACAGTTAAACCTAGTTATAATGCTATAAAGAAGCTTGTGCCCAATCAGCGGTTGTTTTGTAGTGACCAATATGAAACTCGATAAACTAAAAGCATTAGATTTAAACATTAATGGCATCAAAAATGATGTCGAAGTTTTCCTAAAATGAGCAAAAAGTTTATAGTTTTTCCCAATTTTTAGTTTAGGGCCTTTTTCCAAAAGATCTTGATAAATCCCTGCACAGTAAAACCTTGTCATAATGCCCTTTAGTAACTTTACCATTTTGCTTATCGCCACAGTGAAAGCTCATTGTAATGTCCGTTTATAACTTTATCACCTCACTCATTGCCACAGTAACACTTAGTTATAATTCCCCCTGATAACTTTGTAACCTCAAATGTTGTCACGTTAGAACTTTTTATTATGTCCTCCAGTAACTTTACTACTTAGCTTATTGTCACAGTAAAACCTAGTTATAATGCCCCTTGATAACTTTGTCACCTCACATATAGCCACAGTAAAACTGCCCATCTTTCCCGCTTCTCCAAAACTCTCGAAATTTTCTGTAATTCTCCAAAAATTTTAAGTCACAATTTTATGGTTATTTTGTATTATGGTTCATTGATTGTTGTCTTGTTCCATCGAGTAATTTTTGTGTTACATACTGATGAAATTGTTATTTTCTGTCACTTTGTCGGCGCCATCCATCATCATCCTTGACCTGTGTCTGCATTGTCACACAAACCTGTTATATACAATCCATTTTGTGAAACTTTCAGGATGTTCCCACTTCTTTGAAGTATGGTTTTGCAACTAATATTTAGTCATCTTTTAGTAAAAAAAATGGATTAATAATTTTTGCAATTGGGAGGGGAAAGAAGTGCTATCTATTATCCTTGTAAAAATTAGACAAATAGAACATGTAACAGGAAATTTTCGGCAGAACATAGGGCCTCAGTGGCAGAGCGGTCTAAAGTGTGCAAATATGGATCACAGGTCCTCTCACTGTCCAGGTTCAAATCCCACTCTGGGCAGATTCTAGTGTGAGACAGTTTGTCAGTTTGCTTGACTAAGGACAACTGTTTTCTTCAGCACTCTGGTTTCCTCAAGCATCCCAGAAAAAACTGTCTCCATACAGGTGAAATATCTTGACTGGGGCATCCAAAACAAACATACTAATCAGGGGTTCAAAATTATGTTTTGTAATGGAAGGTCCAGGACATTTTGCCTTTATTATTGGTAGGTCCTACATCAAGTTTTGAAAGTCCAATCTCACCATTGAAATGTCCATGTGCAATTATGTTTTCATATGTCCTTGTAAAAAAAGGCAGGTCCATTAGACAATAAATATCAAGGTCCAAATGTAAAATCAATAGGTCTCGGACCTCAGACCTAAAGAACTTTCAAACCCCTAACCAATTCATGTCCAAACCAAAATTCTAAAGCAAAGTAAAAACTTTGAAGCTAGCAAATCAAACTCTATTACTCCCCATTCTACTCTTCCCTGGAACACTCATAATTCTAAGTTTAATTATTGATCAAACTCCGGTTTAGAAGCAAAGTAAATGAAGGACTATAAAATTTCTAATTAAAAGGAAGATGCAGATTTTGAGGACAATAGATTGAATATTTTTATCCTTTATGGAGTTTCCTTTGTCTTTATTTTCTTGAATTTTATAACCAAACAGACAAAAGAATGTTTGTGCTAAAAATGTTAAAAGATTGCATTATTTTGTTAAGGATTTTCTGAATCTGTTAAGAGATATGACGATGACCAAACTATTTTTGTTCCAATGTCCATAAAACTATCAGCATTACTCAGAGACATTGTCTGCCATTTTAATAATGGATATAATCTTGGGTAAATAAAGTTTCCTTTTGTTTTCAACCCTGGGTTGGTGGTTAGTTGATGGGTGGTAAATGGTTGATATAGACTATGTTTTCTTGTTGATAACCATTTTTTCAGTGTTAAGTCTCTGGCTTAGTTTTAATTTCTAATGTTATTGTTGGATGTTGTGGGGCCTAGTTATTAAGGTGACAGTTGTGGTGGTAGTGGTGGGTAGTAGTGGTGGTAGTGGTGGGTAGTAAAAGTTGGATGGGGGTTGGGATGGGGAGTTATGAAATGTGCAGAGCGTTATTTATGTTATGACTCAATAAACTTGTTAAAAACACAAGTTATTCCCTAAATAAATTTTAAAGTTTTCTCTTAAATTTAATTATTTTTTTAACAAAAAAAGGTTGCCAAGTTAATGTCGAAAATAATAATGTTTTCAGCCAAAAAGAATAAATGTTTAACGGATGACTAAGCCATCATTAATAGCATGTTATTTACACAAGCGGAATTATAATAGAATATCAGGACTGTTCCTGTCAATTCTATTTCTTCACTCAAATTCTTTCTTCTGTTATCAAAAATATTTTATCTTTTATTTTTCAAATCCGCCTTTTTTTTGCTTTATCTTCTATTTTTGAATTGTTTTCACCTCAAATTTGAGTGGATAAAGATCTTGAATCAACTAGTTAAATATTTCATGTTTTTTCTGAACTTTCATATTGATAACAGAATCTAAAATTTTAGATTTGCTAATTGTGTAATTTGCCAACTTTGAACAGATGCTAATTGTCAGATGCCAGTTATTGAATAAACAATTTTAATGCTTTTCTTGTAATTTATGCCTTTTGGAATTTAAAATCTTGTGAAATTTATCGGAAAATGGAGATTGTACATGATGTAATAAATGTTCATTCTAATGGCAAAGTGTAAAAACTGGACCAGATAGGACTCTTGCATTGGATTGGACTTTTGGTGCAAAATGTAGACTGTATTGGACGCTAGGTGTAAAATATGGACTGGATTGGATTCTTGCACTGTTGCTTTAGTTTTGATCATTTAAACAAAGCGATTTCTTACAGTATTAGTAATTCATGAGTCCAGTCTACAAGGCCAATCCATCCAACAGTCCTATTCATGAGTCCAGCCTACAAGTCCAATCCAATCCAATCCAATCCACATTTTACACTTTGCCCATTCTAATCAGAATGTGAAGTAGATGTTTGGATGTTACAAGCTGTTCAGATCCATCAAAAACAATGCTTTACGACAACTGATTGAAATTTTGATAACTTTGTCTTTTTTCAGAAGGAAAAATGTTAACAAATAAATAAAAGTGAGACTTAAAAAAATTAAATTTAAAGATAATGTAAATTTGGCAGAAATAGTGCATATTTATCCCAGAAATCTAGTAATGGATTTCGTCTTTGTGTCTTTGTGTCAAACTTTTTGTCTGGACCACTTTTCTATTACCTTTAATGAGGGAGTACAGCAATGCATTTCCTCTGACTGTTTATCTGTCTGTCTGTCTGTCTGTTTGTGTGTCTGTGCATTCCAACTTCTTTCTTGGACCACTTTTCCTATACCGCTCATCTGTTTTTGATGAAACTGTACAGGAATTAGCTGTGTGTATCTCCTGTTCCTGTTCTTGTTCAGCGATTCCCTTGGAGTATTGGCCCTTTGAATACCTCTCGGTATTGGACCCACTGAGCTACCTGGCCACTTATCAAGTCTGGCCCACCACATTCCTCATTTCCTTTTTTTCGATTTTACTCCCATGAATGGAAATCACCAGGTTCCACCCTGGACCAACCTGTTGGTCGGCCACTTCCCAGGGTTGGACATACCCTCCCAGGGTTGGACATACCCCCAAATGTAACAGGAAAGGCTTAAAATGCAGTAACCAAACGGGGACTCAAACCCGGGGACTTTCCCAATACAAGCTGGATGCTCTACCCACTCAACTTGTACCCAGCCACCTATCGAGTCTGGCCCACCACATAACAAATAGACAATATTACTGATAGATCATATCTCTATATAAAATACATAAAATTTTTAATTTCTTTATGCCAATATTTAAAAAGAAAGTTCTGAAAAAGTTTGATAAAACAGTCAGGTTATTCAAAATGCTTATCGTCTGTTGGTATGTCTGTTATTATCTTTGTTAATTTGAGATCTTTAAAATCAATAAACTTAACAAAAAATCCAGAGGCTGTGCCGTAAATAAATAAATAAATAAATAAATAAATAAATAAATAAAACATGAACAAAAACTAATAAAAATAAACAAAACTTGCTGCAAATACTGTAAATAAAGTTTTCCATAATTTAATCTGATCTAATTTTTTATTTTATCATGAGATAATTTTAAAGAATGGGAGGGAGGATAAGATTTTAAACAAAAATGAAAAACAAACCAAATTAAAAAAAAATTAATGCTAATAAAGAAAATTTTCCTTTAAATAATTTAATAATTTTTTTGATTTTATCAAGAAAGAATTATGATTGTTGGGAGAGGAGTTAGATGCATAAAAATGAAAACACAAACCAAATTAAAAGCCCAATCACATTCAAAATTTACTATAAATGAAATACAAAATTTCCTTTCATCTAATTTTAATTTTTTTTTATTTTATCAAGAAAGAATTATGATTGTTGGGAGAGGAGTTAGATGAATAAAAATGAAAGACACATGCAAAATTAAAAAAAAAATCCCAATCACATACAAAATTTTCTGTAAATGAAAAACAAAATTTCCCTTCATCTAATTTTAATAAATGTTTTGATTTTATCAAGAAAGAATTATGATTGTTTGGAGGGGGGTTAGATACATAAAAATGAAAAACAAACCAAATTAAAAAAAAAACCCAATCACATACAAAACTTTCTGCAAATAAAAAACAAATTTCCTTCATTTGATTGAATAAAATTTTTGATTATATCAAGAAAACATTATGAATGTTGTCTGTGTAAGTTTTATAAATGCTAGAGAGAAAAGTTTTTGCACTCATCTTAAACTCGTAAATTATCTCTATCTAAGGCCCTTTTTGTACCCGTAGTGAGTTCACAGAGTGATAAATTATTTTGTGTTATGTAAGCCCAAACCATTATAAACATCAGTACATTTATTTTATCGGCAAATAAAGAATGCTAAAAAAAGAGGGAAAAGTGATATTTTCGGAGTTCGATAAATAACTCATTTGTAAAACAGATGATTGATAATTTCAATTAGAATTTTTCGGATTACTAAGTTTGATAATTCATGGCTTCATGTTCAAACGTGGATGTTTTGTGCGTTATTTATATACACATGCATCTGTTTGTTTAAGAAAGTACGAATAATTATAGGTATAATTTACGGGAAAACTTATCATGTACACGCCTCATAAATCGTCTGCCCCCATTTCTTTTTCTCCCCGGCAATCAGCATTGTTACAAAAAAAATCATGACAATAGGTTGCAGCGAGAATAACCATTAACAATACACGTTGATGCATCTGATAGGAAATTTTAACCAATCGGTCTTGGTTAATGAGCGGTGAAATAAGATGGGAATTAATGGGTTACACATTCTAAAGAACTCTGGGTAAAAATAACGCAGCAGCTCGCAGCTCATCTACCTGGGATTGATATCAGGGCCCCGTTTTTTCTTAGGCCAAAACAAAAATGTTTCTCAATTCATCTAAGATTGATTTATATAAGAGCCTATTTTTTGTAAGGCCTTGAAAAAAATTAATTGTTTTTTGCTACTTGTCCATCCCTAAATTTTTATACCTACCTTAAATTTTTCATGACAATATTTTAACAAGCACTGTTAAAGTTGGCATTTTTGCCCCATACAGTCAATGTAAGAAAAATTGCATTCTTACCATATCTTTTTTTAAAGAACATTAGTAAGCAGAAACACACATTTTATTTCTTTGGCCTAAGATTAAATGACTCTCATATACTTTAATATTGTTTAATGTTTTAGAGGCTGATAGTTGAAGGTGTTATAATTATGGTTTATGTGACAGCTCCCGTGATTCAATCACTGACGGGTTTACGGCTTTTTAATGATAATGATTTTATCACTTTTGATAATGAGGTGATAAGAACTTGCTACAAAGACTGTCTAGACATTGGGTCAATTTGTTCTCTTGCTACAAATTGCCCTGAGATGTATTTTTGTTTAATGTTAGGAGAGTGATATTTATTGAACAAATAAGTCTTAGTAAAAATCTATTAATAAATGTCAGCAAGTCAAACAGATTAAATTGATTAGACATCACCTTTAAAATTTATATTTTTTGATATAAAAATCAATAAAAACCAATTAAAATCATGATAGTTAAAAATGTTCAGAAGTGAGTTTTTTTTCATTGTTTAATGCCTTGCCACACATCATTACAAGATATTGAGTGATACCCCCCATTTTTATTGACAGGTGTGTATGTGTGTCTGCCTGTCTGTCTGTCTGTCTGTGTGTCTGCCTGTGTGTAGATGACAGTACCTCTCACTGTCTGTTTGAATTCAACTCTGGGAGATTCTGGTGTGAGAATGATTGTCAGTTAGCTTGCGGAGGGTCAAATATATTTTTGCTATAAAAATGGATAAAAACAAATTATAATCATGATAATTTTTAAATTTTCATTTACTTAAATGTTCAATAAAGAGGGGTGGTAAAAAACAATGTGATACCCTACATATTCATTAACAGATGCCTGACCAACAGGTGCCTGACCACCTGTTCTTGTGTGGATAACAGTGCCTGTCATTGCCTTAATTTTTTAATCTGACTGTGACAGACTCTAGTGTGAGATTGTCAATTAGCTTGCAGAAAGTCAATGGTTTTCTCTGGGCACTCTGGTCTCCTCCACCATTCCAGAACTAAGTGCTATCTTGACTGGAGTGTAAAACACCATCACTCCACTCCATTCCTTCAATCTAGATTGACAAATTTTTTTCAATTTTGCAATTCTTTACTGTAAACATATTGTAAACATATTGAATTATTAACGTATTAATTTTTAGAGGTACATGAGATTTAGACATATCCACGCAGTTCAATTTTGGTGTTTTTTTTAAATATGCATAATAACACAATAAGCGTAATATAATATTTAGTTGATATCAATTTTCGTGCAAAACAAACAATAATTGAAATATTAGTACACTGCAAATTAATATGTTTACAGTATTAAAAAAATCCTATATTTGTAGTAAAATACTGTTTTTACCAATGAAATATATAAAAAAAGGTTAAATATCAATGCTAATACAATATGTATAGAAAAAAGAATAAACCTTATTTTTAACTAATGTAGAGGAAAAAAACGATCAATTTGAAAATCCATTTATCATTAAAATTCTGACATTTTAATCAATGATTACTATATGGTGCACTTTGTTTTACCATTGTAAATTAACACTTATAGTATGTAAAAGTCTTACATTTGTATGATCCAGACGTATCCAGTTATATTGTAACCTATCAAATTGTACCGTATCCTAACAAGTCACTCTGTCATATATATGACAGCATATGAATAAAAGCATTGTAACATTAGCTAAGTGTTCCCATGAGAACCATTTATTTCAAATTATTTATTTAACATTGTCAGTACTTTGGGTGCTTTTATATAATGTTTTAATTTTTTTTTCAATTGAAATTTTCATTTTGTTCTGATAATAATGTTTTTGTGACCTTTGGAATTGGTTTTGTGACTTTTATCTTGGTAACCAAGGCAAAAGTATCGGTTACCATGTCACATGACATTGTTGTCTATGGTTAGCATTGATGACCTTGACATAGATATTGCTGACCATTACATTGAAAAGTTGTCACCATAGTATTGGTGTCCTTTATGGTAGTGGTCAAAAGATTGAAAGTTGAGTAATGGTATTTAAGGTCCTAGTCAAGAATATTTCACTTATATCAAGACTTTGCCAGCCACTGTCTGTGCATTGAGTTGATGGCATTATACAGCAAGGTTCTTTATCATGCCATGCCTACAGTGACATGGGACCTCATTTATTTTAAGTTCCCATCAGAAAGAATCGTCATTTTGTAATGTAAAGTGTTTGGTCAAAAAAAAAAAAAAAACCAGTCACTACCCACTTTTAAGTCTTGGGTCAGACCCTTTACGGGTTCAAACATGACCTCCCTCTTACTGAGTGAGCACTCTACCAACTGAGCTACCATAGTGGTACCAAAAGATTGAGAGCTGGTTTGTGACTCAAATGGAGTCAAATTACGTGATGGAAATCTTCTTATCAAGCCAAATTTTGCTCACATTTATTTTGTGTGAAATTCCAATTGAAATTCAATTGAATTTCAAACAAAATATTTCACATAAATTGAGCTTATACATGAAATTCATGTGAAATTTGTTATGTGGAAATTGTGTGAAAAACAAATTGGCTGTATACAGCATGTGAGTTGAGTATATATACATGAAATTCATGCGAAATTTGTAATGTGGAAATCACACGAAAAAAATTGGCTGTATACAGCAGATCATAAGAAATTACCATGCTTTTAATTTATTAATTGTGATGAATATTAAGAAGTAATTCTACTTAATGAACAATGAACATTAATTTAGACAAATCATATGTGAATTTTATGTTCATTGAGGCATTGCCGACATGTTTCCATGGATTGATGGAACCTGACAGGACGGAAGATAGATATCTGGGCATTGCTGTTTATACCTCGGTAAAAATGACGAGTTGATCCGACTTTTAATAAGCGGCGTAGACATCATGGATCCTGTTTGTTTGTTATCGTAATCCGTAATCAAACCACAGAAATTAGACGTGATTATTACGGAAGACAATGGCAGAATCATATAGATAGATCGTTTCTCGGAGTTTTTGTTTTCTTGTTGAAGGATCTTTAGGGAATTCCTGTAGTAATTAGTAATCTGAATTATCTCTCTGATAACATTTTCTTTGTTTTGGCCTTCCAATACACAGCCTCCGATATCAATCCAAGGTAGATCAAGCTGCAAGCTGCGTTATTTTTACCCAGAGTTCTCTAGAATAGGTATTGTGGTGATAATGATAAAGTGTCCATTATCAAGTTCACAACCAGCTTGCTGTATTAGAATAGTGTATTAATGTAGTGGAGAAATGGTATTTTATGTCCAGTCAAGAGTTTTTCACTCATATTGAGGCAGTCAGTTCTGGAAAAGAAACCAGCATTTCTGAAGCAAACCAATGCAAACTGGCAAACTTTACCATGTCCATTATTGAGTTCAGCTATATCAAAATGATGAATTAATAGAGTGGCACGGAGTAATTGTATTTTACGCCCAGTCAAGAGTTGTTCACTTATATTGAGGCAGTCAGTTTAAGGATAGTTGAGAAAACCAGAATTTCTAAAGAAAACTAATAGATTTTGGCAAACAGACTGATAAACTTTTTATGTCCATTATTGAGTTCACAATGAGCTAGCTATATTAGAATGGTGAATTAATAGAGTGGCATGGAGTAATGGTATTTTACGCCCAGTCAAGAGTATTTCACTCGATCAGTTCATGGAAGGTGGAACAGAATGTTGATATTGGTGTTATGTCCCAGTCATTGTTAAAGTTAAAGTTAAAGTCTGTCCCGAGCCATTAGGCCCATCAGGCCGGAGCTTATCCTGGTTTCGGTGGCGTTAAGCGACTGAGAGTACAAGACTCTCCTCTGAATGGGACGCCGGTCCATCGCAGGGTTAACCCCCAGCATTTTGCTGGTACTCATTTATTTTTCAGCTGAGTGAACTGGAACAACATGAAATTAAGTGTCTTGCTCAAGGACACAACACATCGCCCGGTCCAGGGATCGAACCCACGACCTTCGAATCATGAGTCCAACGCCTTAACCACTAGGCCACGCGCTTCCCAGTCATTGTATTTTACTAAATATATCGAGTTCAGGAATGGTGAAGTAGAATGGTAATAGTATTTTAAACAACAGTCCAGACTATTTTACTTTGACATATTTTTTTACAAAACACAAAAAATTGTACCGATTCTCAGGTGAACAGCAAGGCCATGGGCCTCTCGTTGAAAATTGCATTATATGCATTATTCATAAATAACATTGTAACTAAAGGCATTTGTATCGATTTCAAATATTTTACCAGATTTTCATATTTCAGATTTTTTTTAACAAAGATGATAGTTGACATAGCTTAGATCACTCAATATTATGAAATTCTCTTTTCATGAAGTTTTTAAGTTGTGATATGGGCAAACAACATTGACCTGTCCACTTGACCTTTAATTTAAACTTATTATAGATGAGCACATTTTTGTATAGGGATCACAAGTGTTAATTTTGTCTTCATAATGAGAATCATGTGCCTTGTAAATAAGTATTAGTAGTAACTGTGAATCCTAACACTACCCATGTATTGGGTGGATCCTTCTATATGATTTCTAATCAAAGGTCAAGCAGACAGGTCAATGTTGTTTGACTATACCAGATGTTACTCAGAAGATCGTGTAATATTGTGTATTTATAAGCATTTATGTGTTTTCACACATAATTCACATTCCAATCACTGATTCAGAAAAATAAAAATTTCAGAAAAAAAGCAGATGTTTGGGTAATCGATTTTACAAAAATGTTGATGATAATGTATAATAAAAATGAGCTGAATAATGTATTTGGTAGGGTCGGGTCGGTAACAGTTATTATTGAAAATTTAAATTGTAAGCATTATATATATATCTAGTTGTAACCATGACCTTGAACTAAACGTCGAGGTAGTGGGAAAAGTAAGTGAGAAAATCATAAAACTTCACATGAGTAATCTTCATGGTCCAAAGGTGTGTCATGACCTTGACCATGGTCATATAAAAAAGGTCAAGTTTGCGGGGAAAATTTAACCCTTGTAGATGTACGAAGAAGGTGTATTTGGCTCTGAAGTGAATCCCCTGGGAGTAAAATCTGATAAATAAAGTGCAAAAAAATTGGTCCATATTCAAATCACAATGCCAAAAGAAATTAATAAACTTGAAAAACTGGCAATATAAAAATAAGCTAAATAATACATTTGTTAGTCATAACAATTATATTCGAATTTAAAATATATATGTTTTATTGGGATTTAGATATTTCTCTAAAAAATGATAGAATACAGTGGTCAGGAATGGTGTTACTTTCAAGTAAAGGCAGTCCATTTTGGAGTGAAGTAATGGGTTTTACTATCAAATCAACTTGGACAGTTCTATAGCGGAATTGAGTTGTAGTTTTTGCTCCCCCGCCCCCAACCCACTAGTCAACCAAGTCATTTCTGGCCTAGAGTGAGTGGAATAATGGTATTTTGTACCCCACCCAGTCAACAACCCCAGTTAGTTCTCGAATGGAGTGTGGCAATGGTGTTTTACCCAAAAGTAAAGCCAGTCAGTTCTATAATGGGCGGACATGGCCGAGTGGTACTTTTTTTGGCTTTTGAAGTCAAGGGCTGTGGGTTTGATCCTCACTCTGGACTTGAAAACTCATTCTGGACACAATTTGGGTGGACATGGCAGAGTGGTACTGTCACTAGCTTTCAAAGTCAAGGGTTGTGGGTTTGATCCTCACTCTGGACTTGAAAACTCATTCTAGACACAATTTGGGTGGACATGGCAGAGTGGTACTGCCACTAGCTTTCAAAGTCAAGGGTTGTGGGTTTGAATCTCACTCAGGACTTGGAAATTTTCTGATATGATTTTTATCTCCTCCGATACAGAGCTGTAAAAAGCTTAATACTAGAGTAGTCTTTTGGGTGAAACTCAAAACAAGGCTCCCATGTCTCAGTGCTCCGTAGAGTTAAAAAAAGAGTAGGCCACCTGTGGCTGCTACAGATGATGCTTACAACTAGAAGTGATTGAAACAGACTGAGCAAGAAGATGAGTACTGTAAAACATGAAATTTTCGTGTGCATGTTATTTTTCGCGTAATTCGCGAGTTCATAAATAATCGGGAAAATAATATGCACGAAAATAAATTTGATTGAATAAATATGAATGGACTTTTACATGAGGGGCTCACGATGGGATCAGGAATATCGTGAAAATTTCATGCCGCAAAATGACTTTGATACTAATATTGCGAAAATAAAGTATTTTACAGTATAGTGGAATGGAGTTATGATTTTTGCAACCCATTAGTGTGTTTTCCTATCCAGTCAACAGCCCCAGTCAGTTTTGGAGTGGAGTGTGGTTATGGTGTTTTACCACAAAATCAACCCAGTCAGTTTTCCCACATAATTTTCATTCCAATCACTGATTCAGAAAAATAAAAAAATCAGGTAGAAACAGATGTTAGTATTATTGATTTGACAAAAATGTTGATAATAATTTAAATATTTAGATGAGCTGAATAATGCATTTGTAAGTGTTGTTACAATGATAATTTAAGTTGTAAGTATATTTAGATTTATTGGGGCTAAAATGGTTCGTCCATAGTCCTGGGGTTTATATCTGAAAAATTGAGAGCAAATCATGTTCAAACCTAACTTTCAAAAACAAGAAAAAAACTTGGAGAATTGAAAATACATAAACAAGCTGAATAATGCATTTGGTAGGGTATTAATAATTATTATTCAAAGTGTGAGCATATTTAGTTTAATTTTGGCTAAAATGGTTTTTCCCAACCTAGAATTTCTTTTTTTTTTTATAAAATTTGAAAAATTTAGTGCAAACATACCGGTCCATGGTCGATGTAAAATCTACAATTCTGTTCAACAGCAATGAAAAAACTTGGAAAACTGACAATACATAAATGAACTAAATAAAGCATTTTGCATGGTGATAACAATCATTATTCAAGTTGTTAGCATATTTAGTTTTATTAGGGGTATAATGGCTTACTATATTGTGGCCAAAATAGCTTACTAAAAAGTGAATGTTATTTTACTCCTCAGTTACCCAGTGGAGTAATAGTGTTTCCCCCAATTCAACCTAGTAGAGAGAGGCCGTGGTAACCTAATGAATAAGACATCAGTCTACAAATCCAGGGTCTCTCACCACTGTGAGTTCAAGCCCCGCTCAGACCACATGTGGGAAAGTGAATTTCCTTGCCATTGACCCTTTACTGGTTCACCTAGTATCAGTATAATGTGACTTTGGGAGTGGTACGCTTGTCTGTGGCATACTAATTCTGTGAGCTAGCACGTTAAAGTCACTCTTAGTGCCTGCTAGTACAAGGCAGATCATAAAAACACACTGGCACTTCACATGCATACACGAAATTGTTCATAGATTAATATAATAGTTCTTGTCATGAATAGCTGAAAAATTGCTAATGTGACATTAAGCAACATTCAACCAACCAACCAACCAACCAATCAACCTAGTAGAGTAGAGTGATGGTGTTTTACTCCCCATAATGGCAGTCCTCCAGAGTGGACATATCAGTCACTGTTAAACTAACAATCTCTAAAGGAAAGTAAAAGATCTGAAAACAGACACATTAAGATAAACCTATAAACGTCCACAAGGGAAAGCAGGGTGGGTGCTTAGGATGGGTTATACCTTCTGTTTAGCTAGATACACCTGCCACCCAAAAATTAAAATTGAAAATGAAAGGAATATGGACTTTGAAACATCAAATATCACCTAATATTTTCAATCAAATGCAAATTCTGCAGTCACTTATATAATGTAATGTTATTTCAGCATACTCCATTTGTTCGAACAAAGCCTATATAATGTGTGCAATCACATGATTGTATAGTTGATAAAATCAGTGACAATGATAGTTAAAAGCATTTGTTTCTGGTGAATAGTTTCTTGTCACAGAATGCAATCTGATAGTCCAAAGACAGCGAGCCAAAGATATTTTTAATTCAAACATAGCGAGCCAAATTAATTCAAAAATTTACCGTGCCCCCCAAAAGTTTTCTTAGAATCATGGAAATTGATGTGAAATAAATGTAGTCACAGTATAATGTTATTTTGTCAATCACTTATTTCTGTGGTTGATAAAATCAGTGACGGTGATAATTAAGAGCATTTGTTCCAGGGAAATAGTTTCTTGTGACAGAATATAGTCTGATAGTCTAAAGATAGCAATTCAGAGATCTTAATAATTCAAAGATGGTGAGCCAAATATTAACTTACTCCAAAAATTTATCACGCCCCCAAAAATGGAAATTTTTTTTAAAGAATCTTGGAAATTGGACACCATGAAAAAATAAATGTTTTCACAGTATAATGTTATTTTGCCAGTCACTTGTTTCTGTGACCATGACAGTTAAGAGCATTTGTTTCTGGTAAATAGTTCTTGTCACAGAATGCAGGGTATGATAATCAAAAAAGATAGCGAGCCAAATATCTTGATAATTCAAAGATTACGGGGCCAAATATTAAGTTAATCCAAATATTTTTCATGCCTCAAAAATGGGAAGTTTTCCTAGAATCATGGAAATTTAACACCATGAAAATGGTAACACCACGAATGTGATTTCACTCACAGTAAACAGTTATTTTGGTTGTTTCTGAAGTTGATAAAATCAGTGACAATGATAATTAAGGGCATTTGTTTTCTGGTGAATAGTTCTTGTCACAGAATATAGTCTGATAATGCAAAGATAGCGAGCCAGAGATTACAATAATTCAAAGATAGTGAGCCAAATATTAAGATAATCAAAAAATTTATCACGCCCCAAAAAATGGAAGATTTTATTTTAGAATCCTCTATAATGTTATTTGATTAGTCGCTTGTTTCTGTAGTTGATAAAATCAGTTGCATTGATTGTATTTTTTGTCACAGACTGGAGTCTGATAATCCAAAGATAGTGAGCCAAATGTTAATATGTTATTTCAAAAAATTTAAATTTATCACGCCCCCAAAAATGGAAATTCCAAAAATTTATCATGCCCCCAAAAATGGAAATTTGACACTTATGAAAATGGAAACAATACAAAAATAAATGTTTTCACAGTATAATGTTATTTGGTCAATTGCTTGTTATTTTAGTTGATAAAATCAGTGATAATAATAATGGAATGCTTTTGTTTCTGGTGAATAATCCTTGTCACAGAATGGAGAAACCGATAATTAAAAGATAGCAAGCCAAATATCTTGATAATTCAAAGATTACGAAGCCAAATATGAAGTTAATCCAAAAATTTATCACACCCCCAAAAATGGAAATGGGACATTATGAAAATGGTAACACCATGATTTCACAGTATATTGTTATTTGGTCATTTATTACTTGTTTCTGTAGTTGATAAAATTGATAATTCAAAGATAATGAGCCAAATATTAGTTAATTAAAAAATTTATCATGCCCCAAAAATGGAAGATTGTCTTAGAATCATAGAAATTGAACACCATGAAAATGGTAACACCACAAATATGATTTCACTCAGTAAAATGTTATTTAGGTTGTTTCTGTAGTTGATAAAATCAGTGACAATTATAATTAAGGGCATTTGTTTCTGATGAATAGTTTCTTGTCACAGAATGCAGTCAGATAATCTAAAGATAGTGAGCCAGAGATTACCATAATGCAAAGATAGTGAGCCAAATATTAAGATAATCAAAAAATTTATCACGCCCCAAAAAATGGAAGATTTTTTTTAAGAATCCTCTATAATGTTATTTGATCAGTCACTTGTTTCTGTAGTTGATAAAATCAGTTGCATTGATAATCAGAATATTTGTTTCCATTGAATATTTTTTTTGTCACAGAATGCAGTCTGATAATCCAAAGATAGTGAGCCAAATGTTAATACGTTATTCCAAAAAATTTAAATTTATCACGCCCCCAAAAATGGAAATTCCAAAAATTTATCACGCCCCCAAAAATGGAAATTTGACGCTTATGAAAATGGAAACATCACAAAAATAAATTTTTCCACAGTATAGCGTTATTTGGTCAATTGCTTGTTTTTTTAGTTGATAAAATCAGTGGTAATAATAATGGAATGCATTTGTTTCTGGTGAATAATTCTTGTCACAGAATGCAGTCTGATAATAAAAAGATAAGGAGTCAGAGATCTTGATGATTCAAAGATAGTGAGCCAAATATTAACTTAATCGAAAAATTTATCACGTGCCCAGGGCTCTCAAGTACTGAAACTTCAAATGCAGGTCATGACCTGCATTGGACTTCACAAATGCAGGTCACTGCGCGGACGGACTTTTCCAAGCTTAACAAAATCAATAATTAGACTTTATACATTTTATTTAAAAAAAAAAACAATAGATATGTTTGTGCATACATGATAATGCCAATACTTCTTTTTCTTGCCTTCTCTTTTTTCAATATTATATAATTATTATATTCATGGCGAACTTTTTTTGCCCTTCTCAGTACCATATCACTTGGTTCATAATTGAAACATAATTCATCAGAATTGTATTTACAACTTAACAGTGAATTTATTGTGTCCTGATAGACAAGCTCTAAATTCTGTAAAAATATGTTTTACATAAGAGAATAGTCTTTTACAGTCTGAATTACTGTTTGGTAAAATCAAAAACACTTTTAAATAATATTTACAAAATGGTCATAAGATTGAAAAACTATACCCACTGACTGCATGTTTACTAAAACTATTTTTTTCTTTTTATTTCACTCTGTTTATTGTTAAAAGTGCATTAGTACTTTATTATAAGCTTCTAATATTTTTCATGTCATAGTTGAGCAGGGCAATTTTTAAATAAATGAATAATAAAAAAAAATGTTTGAAAATAAACTAAAAGATAAATAAAATTATGTTGTTTAATATCATAATGATGAATGTATATTCTAGAATAGTGCCAGTCTTTTCTAAATATAGACTGATAGATTGCTGTTTGAGTTATCTCCCTTTTGTAAACACAATGGCAGAACTGACAGATGCACCACTGTGACACTGTCACTTTCCAGCAATGGTTTTCACTATTTAACATCATGCAATCGGATAATGCTTTTATTTATGGATTATTTCATGAAAAAGGAACATTCTAAGTGAGTCTGTTATATTATTAAAGTTCTATTTAAAAAATCGAAGTGCAGTTTATGTTTGCTCCTGTATGCGGTACCGTTTTACCTATGTATGTACCCGATATACACAGGTGTTAATCCAGTACCTGTGCTGTTTATTTAACCATGACTGATCAATCACAGGTGGATAGATTAATTAGTGTCTATACACAAATAACCATTGCCCAGGGACTTGAAAATAGGAGTAATTAAGGATTACTTTACGCAAGACTTCGAACTTCAGGATTCCCGGGTCATATGAAAATTTGCGGGTGATTAAATGGGTGCGGGTGTTATGCGGGTCATGGTCTTAATTTCCGGGTGTGACCCGCACGATCCGGGTGACTTGAGAGCCCTGCGTGCCACCCAAATTAAAATTTAAATTAAAAAGAAACATGGAACTATGGAACATCAAACATCAACTGATTCAATGCAAATGCTGCATTTCCATATCCAGTGTAATATACATGTAATGTTATTTTTGCATAAACCATTTGGTCATACAATGCCTAATGTGTGCAATCACATGATTAAATAGTTGATAAAATCAGCAACAATGATAATTAAGGGCATTTGATTCTGGTGAATAGTTCTTGTCACAGAATGCAGTTCGATAATCAAAAGATAGCGAGACAGATATCTTAATAATTCAAAGATAGCGAGCCAGTGATTACATTATGTTATGACATGTAGTAATTAAGAGTGCAGTACAGATGTCCGAGAATTAGATGGCACATTCTTGTCGCTAAATACATGATGTTTAAGATAGTTACATTGCTTTTGTAATAATTATGCAATGGGAGATCTTTATCGGGGAAAGAGAAATGTCATGCACCGTTTCGATAAATATACACTCAAACCTGTCTATAAAGGGAATCAGTAAAAATGGCCTTTTTTGGGGAAGTGGCACTTTCATACAGGTTCAAATAATATGAGCAAAGAACATGCACCAGGACAAAATTTTACTGGGCTTTAAAAGCAGGTGGTCCTTATGTAGAGGTGGCTTTTATGACAGGTTGGACTGTATAAGGGATATGTTAGGGCCTATACTTTAGATCTTAAAAGTGAAATGTGTCGCTCTCATCATTTTAAATATAAGGGTTATATTGTGACCTCTGTGGTAGATAGACAATTGAACTGATTTAAACTGAATTCAAAGTAAACTTATAAACTACCTAGACTGAATCCTGATTTACAGAGTCAAAACCATGACAGTGAGATATTGTCAGGGTCTGAACTTAGCAATGATGGGACCTGGGGAGGAGAATATATCAAGAGACTATTCTATTTCCCATGGACTGCATTATTACATGTAATGATAACAGTATTCAATCTAGAAGGGGTCCTTGCTCCATTGATTCCTTAAGTAGTGATTTTGGCCCATATTTTCTAAGCTGAAAAAAGTTCTACCTCTTTCTCATTTATGTTTTTTCATTAACTTAATACTGATCTTTTCAAATGAAACACATGTTATAATGTGAATTCAACTTTTGAAAACATGGTCTCCGTTTTTTTCAAGGCCAATGCAGGATGATCCCATCAAAAACATTTCTGGATTAAACACAGTGACATCATATTGCATTTATGCCTAGTTCTAGCCCAAAGTTTTAACTTCCTTAGATATATCCATAAATGATAAATTTAGCTATAATTTTTCCATAGATCATGATCATTGTCTGACTGTCATAACTTAACATGTACCCTTGTGTGTTCATATTTCTTGGAAAGACAGATGTTTGTGTCAAGTTTTGATGTATATCACTAATTTAAAGACTGGAATCAGGACATTACTGTGTCAAATTCTGATATAATGTTCTGATATATTATCAGTACACCCATGCTCAATCACTATGGGTGTACCAAATTTGTGCGGGTTCTAAAAAAATTTTGGAATTGCTTAGTTTTGATGAACTGATTTTATGCAAGATCTAATATATTGATGACTTTATAAAGGCTTTGACTTAGTAAGGTGTACCAGGTTTTTGCGAGTTCTAATATATTGCTAATTTTATCATGTGTGTATATAGGTTCTTGCAATTAACGTTCAATCTAGAACTGAGGTTAATCGGGTGATTGTGCCCAGTCCTTGAAAAAAAAAAGATCACATTTTCAAAAAGTAGGACAACAGTAAATAGTTAGTGTTGATGGACAGTAAATTATATAAGATAAATGTCCTGTATCATCTTTTAAAAATATAGCGAGCTCATACCGAGAGTAGAACAAAATTTACCAAACATTCAAGATGGACCATGGCCCATTGTCAATATTATTTTGTATTTCTGTTCCAATGACGCAAGGGCATGTTCTAGATTGAACACTGTTCTTACTTAGTATGGGTGTACTGAACATTAAAGATGGACAAGTGTTGGCCCATTGTCAGCATTTTTGATGACATGTATTTCTGTTTTGAGGCCAATGGCACAAGGGGTTGGTGTACTGAACATTGAACATTGGCGAATGTTGGCCCATTGTCAGCATTCTTGAGGACATGTATTTATATTTTGGGGGCAATGGCACAAAGGCCTGATTTAGATTGAAACTTCTTAGTAAGAGTGCAATGAACATTTAAGATGGGCAAGTGTTGGCCAATTGTCAGCATTTTTGAGGACATGTATTTTTTTTTTTTTTTTTTTGAGGGGGGGGGGTGGGGTGGGGTGGTGGAACAGCCCTTTCTATATTGAACACTGCTCTTACTAAGTATGGGTGTACTGAACATTGAAAAAAGGCAAGTGCTGTTGGCCCATTGTCAGCATATTTGTGGACATGCATTTTTTTGTGCCACATCGAAATGGCGCAAGTATCGAACACTGATGTTTCTTATTTCGCATATACTGATTTTGTTCCAAGTTTTAGTATATTGCTAATTAATTGTACATATAGTTTTTACTTATCTGTAGAATACAGAGTCATTTTACGTTACTAATAAGATGTTATCTTGTTTCTGTAGCTTGTAAATATTCTTTAAACTGTCAACTTACAGATTCTTAAAATCTGAAAGAGGAGCCTACCATATTGATTAGCCCTTTGTTGCCATGGTTACATAACAGCCATCATTAGAACTGTATACCTCATGTATCTTCTTCTTTATTTTTTTTCGCTTTTCATTTTAGTTGAGATAGATTAAATTTAAAATCCAGGAATTTATACACATAGTTGAAAATATTTTAAAAGTGAAATGTGCCATTAAGAATACATGATTTGATTTCCTTGAATGTCTTCCTGTATTCACCACTCGGGTAGCTCAATTGGTAGAGTGCTCTTTTTGTAAGTGGGAGGTTGTGGGTTTGAACTTCAACTGGGTCTGACCCAAAACTTGAAAGTGGGTAGTAACTGTTCTTTCGCTGCAAAGCACTCGACATTACTAAATGAAAGTCACGGTTCTTTCGGATGGGAACTTAAAATAAACAAGGCCCTGTGTCACGTTAAGAACTCTGCTGTATAATGCCATCAGCACAACACAAAGTCACAATTTCTGCATCTTCGCCTATAGCTGGGGAAGTCTCGATATAAGTGAAATATTCTTGACTGGGATGTTAAACACCACTACTCAACTCTTCCTGCATTCCTTCAGGCCTTGGTGGCCAAGTGATTTAAAATGATTACAGTGCTTCTTGCCATCTAGGATGGAATCCTGCTCAGGCAGATGTTAATGTGAGAACATTTGTCAGTTTGCTTTCTAAAGGGTTGGTTTGTTTTCCTGGGGACTCTGGTTTTCTCCACCATCACAGAACTGGTTTTGGTTTTTGTTATAATTAGTGAGTTTTTTTGTCTAATTACTGTAAACATATTTATTTTCAGTGTTTTTCGGTCGTTTTTTTTTTTTTTTTGTGCGAAAATAAATACAAAGCAAAAATTATTATATACTTGTGTTATAGTGCATATTTAAAAAACGTGAAAATTTAACTACACGGATATATATAGATTTCCTAAACCTTGAAAAAAATACACAAGAATTTACAGTCAAACCTGTCTATAAAGGCCACTAAAGGGAACCAGTAAAAGTGGCCTTAATAACAAGGTGGTCTTTATATACAGGTTCAAATAGTATGAATAAAGAACAGTGGGGATACATTTCTACTGGCCTATATAAGCAGGTGGCCCTTATATAGAGGTGGCCTTTTAGGCAGGTTCAAATGTAATGATGTTTACAGTACCATAATATTTTCACTCATAATAACGCCCCTTCAGATAACCTTTGCCGTATTTTCATGTTCTTAGATACAAAAGTATAGATAATATTACTACAATGAATCTCGAAACTAATTAAGGTTTACTATACATGTCTATAGAACTTAAGTGACGTCTATATCCCACACCTGTACCTTAATTAACTGACTGACCATAATTACAACTGACCAGTGTTGATGACCATAAGCGACGTCTATATTCTGCCCACACCTGTACCCAAATAAACTGACCGACCATAATTAAATCTAACCAGTGTGGATGACCTCAAGTGACGTGTAGTCTATATCCCAGCCACACCTGTAGCTTTATTAACTGACTGACCATAATTACAACTGACCAGTGTTGTTAACCTCAAGTGGCGTAGGTTCTTTATTACTGACTGACCATAATGAAATCTGACCAGTGTTGATGACCTCAAGTGACGCCTAGTGTGTATCCCGGCCACACCTGTAGCCTTATGAACTGACTGACCATAATTACAACTGACCAGTAAGGATAATTGTGGTGTTGTATTGTTTTGTCTGTTGGCTGGCAGTCAGTAGTCGGTGGTCAACTGATTATCATATTCATGTTGTTGCTGTTATGTGATTGATTGAATGGGATGTTATGTTAAGAGTTAAGACAATTTTGCTTCTATCGAGACACCACTAACTATAGATAATGTGGCAGGAAGTTTGACCTTTGGAAAATGTTCAAGGGAATGTGCAGGTAGAATTCCTTACAGTGCCAGACCTACCATTACAAGGGGCACTGGATTTTAAAATAACTTGCAAAGGAGGCCACAGCTTTCATTTTTAGGTTCCAAGTCAGTACCTATCATCAGGTTTTGGTCAGAACTGGTTGGGGTTTGAACCATAGTCTCCCACTCTTCCTTAGAAATTAAGCTTTACAAGAATTTAACCACTGTGGTAGCTCAGTTGGAGGGCTCACTTCGTAAATGGGAGGTCGTGTGTTGAACACAGACCGAGTCTGACCCAAGACTTGAAAGTGGGTAGTGATGGTTCTTTGGCAAAGCACTCAGCATTGCCAAAAGAAAGTCACAGTTCTTTAGTATGGGAGCTTAAATAAGTTCTACCATGTTTTTTCCCAACATGTATTGATACCACCTCAGTGTCTCAGTGGTGAGACGTCCGCCCTCTTGAGCCAGAAGTCAAGGTTTCAAACCCTGGCCAGTACCAAAGACTTTAAAATTTGAGCTACTGCTTCCTCCCCTAGTGCTGGGTGATAAGAAGACAAGAGTAGACAGAGGATCTACTGTACTGGTTCACCCAGAGCCAAGATAATTTGACTGAGGGAGTAGGCTTGTGTGCCATGTGCTGTTAGTTAAAACCGTAAAGTTGGCCCCTAGTACAAGGCAGACCATGAAACATGCTTGCACATCTCAAGCATACATGAATAACTGGAAAATAGCTGATGAGACGCTAAACAACATTACAACCACAATGATTGCATAATGGTTAAGATTCCAAAAAATCTACCTGAAGAGAGTGAAAGAGGATAGGGAGAGTGTATGAAGTGTGGAAGTCCTTCACATCTAACCAGCAATCCACAAGAGAGAGAGAGAGAGAGAGAGAGAGAGAGAGAGAGAGAGAATGAGCTTATTGTGTACAAGTGGAAGTCCTTCCTAACATCAACCAAAAATCCACAAGACCATTTCAACAAAAATTCCTGTTTATGGTTTGACCTTTAACCTTTTTGAAGAATAAATACAGACCTTTGACCTTTGTTCCATCTCTATCATTTTATATTTTCCCCCCAAAGTTACCAGACAGCAATCAACTAATTTTGATGATCAGAAAAATTCTTTGAGATTACAATAAAGGATTACTTTGACTGCTGTACCATATCTGTCCCCTTTATATTTTTTCCCCATTTATGGTATGACCTTTAACCTTTTTTGAAGAATACATAAAGACCTTTGACCTATATATAAACACCTTCTTCGTGGCCCCTTTATATTTTCTCCCCATAGTAAGGTGATGGCAATAAACCAAAATTGATGATCTGAAAATTTCTATGAGATGCCAATAAATGATTGGTTTGGCCATTTTTCCCTCTGCCTTTTTATTAGCTCACCTGGCCAAAGGCCATGTGAGCTTTTGACATCACTTGGCGTCCGTCGTCGTCTGTCGTCCGTCGTCCGTCCGTAAACTTTTCACATTTTGACTATCTCCTCTGACACCACTGGAGCAATTTTAACCAAACTTTACAGGAATGATGTATGGAAGGTCCTTTACTTAGATTGCCGAAATTTTTTTGATCCGCCAAAAAACATGGCTGCCAGCACAGAAGATAGTTTAACATTGGACCCTATGGGAAAAATGCATTTTTAACGATTTCCTCAGAAATGACTGAAGCAAATTTAACCAAACTTTACAGGAATGGTGTAAGGAAGGTCCTTTATTTGGATTGCCAAAATTTTTCTGATCCGTCAAAAAACATGGCCGCCAGCGCAGAAGATAGTTTAACATTGGACCCTATGGGAAAAGCATATATTTTCTATCTTCTTTGAAACCGCTGAGCTAATTTGAACCAAACTTTACAGGAATAATGAATGTAAAGTCATTTACTAAGATTGCCCAAATTTTTCTGATCCGCCAAAAAAAATGGCCGCCAGGGCCAAACAAAGTTTAACATTGGGCCCTATGGGAAAACGCACATTTTGGCTATCTCCTCTGAAACGACTGAAGCCAATTCAATTAAACTTTACAGGAATGATGTATGTAAGGTTTTTTGCAAAGATTGCCGAAATTTTTCTGATCCGCCTAAAAACATGGCTGCCAGCGGGGAACTTAGTTTAACATTGGACCCTATGGGAAAACACATTTTTGCTATCTCCTCTGAAACTACTGAAGCAAACTTAACCAAACTTTAGAGAAATGATGTATTGGAGGTCCTTCACAAAGATTGCCAAAATTTTTCTGATCCGCCTAAAAACATGGCCGCCAGCGCAGAAGATAGTTTAACATTGGACCCTATGGGAAAAACGAATTTTTGGCTATCTCCTCAGAAATGACTGAAGCGAATTTAACCAAACTTTACAGAAATGATGTATAGAAGGTCCTTTACTTAGATTGCCAAAATTTTTCTGATCCGCCAAAAAACATGGCCGCCAACGCAGAAGATAGTTTAATATTGGACCCTATGGGAAAAGCATATATATGCTATCTCCTCTGAAGCTAGTGAAGCAAATTGAATCAAACTTTACAGGAATGATGTATAGAAGGTCCTTTACATAGATTGCCAAAATTTTTCTGATTGGCCAAAAAACATGGCTGCCAGTGCAAAAGATAGTTTAACATTGGACCCTATGTGAAAAAACGCATTTTTGACTATGTCCTCAGAAATGACTGAAGCAAATTTAACCAAACTTTACAGGAATGATGTATAGAAGGTCCTTTACATAGATTGCCAAAATTTTTCTGATCTGCCATAAAACATGGCTGCCAGCGGAGAACGTTGTTTCACATTGGACCCTATTGGAAAAGCATATATACAAATTTGCTTTAAAAGCATTTTAGTCAGGTGAGCGATACAGGCTCATCCTGAGCCTCTGGTATTTTTATCCCTAAAGTTATGAGATAGCAATCAACTAAATTTGATGATTTGAAATATATTTTGAGATGACATGAAAGGATTACTTTGACCATTGTACTACCATTTGTGTCCTTTTGTGCCCCATAGTTATGTGATGGCAATTATCCTAATTTGATGATCTGAAAATGATCTGAAAATTTCTTTGCCATGCCAATAAAGGATTAAAAATGACTGACCTATCCTTTAAAAATGGCCGACCCATTGTAAAGCAGCGTTAATTAATTAATGATGATAACGGTTATTGAATAAAGCTCGTTTTTACAAAATGGTCTTCATCTATGTATTGTACTCCTCGATGAATTCATATCAATATTATGATTATATCTACAGAGACAGATATTTATGGAATAATTACGAAAAATTAAAATATTTCTAACAAGAGGTATGAATGAATCGTTGTCCCTAAGGAGTTTGTTTCTGTCTGTAGAATCAAGTCCATCCATTATGTCTGATAATTCTGTAATTCCGTTACTTGTCACTAATACAAATAAAATCGAGTATATTATTCCCCGATGATGAGTATTTCACGGCCTGAATGATAGAGTCAGTAATTCTCCGATGACGAGTGAACCATAGAGTCTACAATTCCCCGATGACGAGTATTTCGCGGGCCAAAATGATTGAGTCTGTAATTCCCCGATGAGGGGTATTTCACGGCTTAAATGATAGAGTCTGTAATTCCCCGATGACGAGTATTTCACCACCTGAATGATAGATATTTTGGTGACATGATTGCTAAGTAAACTTAAAGGACAAACAGTTTATTTGATTATTGATATTAGTCTGTAGGACATCGCTACATCGGGATAATTGGTAATCAAATAAATAAACATGTAGTGCATCACTATTCTGTGTGATAAATCTTGTTTGATGCAGTCTAGACCGGAATAATTTACATGAAATCGACCCTAGGGGTCTCCAAGTCAAATCGACCCCGAGTTTTAACTTACAACTGACTAATGAAGTAGAGTATTTCTACAGTTTTGATTGCGCATAACGTAAAGTAATTACTGAATATTATATCTTGTCTGGCTTGTCGGTTATCAGTTTGTGCGACCGAGACTGATGGATTACACAGGAAATTCAGCGACAGTTTAGCCTGTATAGATATGAATGCCAATTGATATTGTTCAATAATTGTCTGTGTAACTGCGTTTTGTTCTACGCATATCTATTTTTAAGTACACTTAATTATCTCTTTATTTTCACTCTGATGATGACAATAGGTGATGTCTACTTTTATCTTAACACATTTACTGTGACACAGGGCATACCCACTGCTGAAACAAGACACGCCCACTTTGAAAATAGAACACAACTTTAATTTAGTGACACAAAATGTCCACATAATGGCCACTATGTCATAGAACACATCTACTGTGACATAGGACACTGTCCACTGAGACAACACCCCCACCTACTGGCAGAGAACATGACTTGTGTGACACAAAGCACACACTGACACAGAAATGCTGTGATCCATAAGCACATGCTGTAGACCATTAGGCAACCAAGGTCCTGGATTGCACAGAACATGTCTTTTGTACCATAGAACACCCACTGTGAAATAGAACATAACTATTGTGATAGAACATGACCTATGATCACAAAACAGGCCTATTGAGACACAGAACATGACTTCTTTGACATAGAACACCTACATTAACACAGAACACAAATGCTGACACGTTATATATTGACATAGAATATACCTACTGTGACACAAAGCATGTCTTCTGTGACACGGAACACAAATACTGACACATTACGTACTGACACAGAACACAAATACTGTGACACAGAGCACAATCGCTGTGATAGAAAACACTCCTACTGTGACACAGAACAGAACCACTGTGATAGAAAACACACCTACTGTGACACAGAGCAGAACCACTGTGATAGAAAACACACCTACTGTGACACAGAGCAGAACCACTGTGATAGAAAACACACCTACTGTGACACAGAGCAGAACCACTGTGATAGAAAACACACCTACTGTGACACAGAGCAGAACCACTGTGATAGAAAACACACCTACTGTGACACAGAGCAGAACCACTGTGATAGAAAACACACCTACTTGCAACAAGCACACTGGCTGTGATATTTGATGTAGGATTATCATAAAGAATAATTTTATTGTATTAAATATTCAAGTCAAATTAAAACATTAATATGAGAGGGAGAGGGAGAGAAATAATTTCTGTGTTATTAAACTTTTAATGTAAATGTTGTGTGCAAAGAAAGATGGTCGTGTACATATCAGTTATGCAAGCACTCTCCTAGTCTTGTTCTCTCTTTTGCTCTCTCTCTCTCAAACAGGCACACGCACACACACACTTTGTTTTTCCCATCCATCTAAGAGTTAATTAAAACTGCTGTTTTTGTAAAGACACACAAACACACAAACACACTCATGCACACACACTGTTTTTGTCATCCATCCAAAAGTCAATTAAAGCTGTTGTTTTTTGTAGACACATGCACACACGTGCACATGCACACACTGTTTTTGTCATTCATCTAAAAGTCAATTAGAACTGCTGTTTTTTGTAGACACACAAATGCACACACATACACACACATGCACATTTGTTTTTGCCATTCATGTAAAAGTTAATTAAACTGGTTGTTTGTGTAAAGAAATGATAAAGTATGTAGACAAATAAACACACACATTTACAGGTAACTCAAACTATCTAATTTTCTGCCTCTCTGTTAAGCGTGCCTTTGTTGATGAAATCATAAAAGATTCCTGGTTACGGAATCAGACATCGTGACATGCATATTGTTCACATGTAATCAGAATACCGTCTTTGATCTACTGCTGATGGTGATACCACCTGTCAGTTATACACAGAGATATTTTGCAAAAGAAACCTCTGGCACTGTAAAAAGTGTAAGAACAATTTTGATGGCTTGATGATCCGATTCTAAGCTATAAAGAAGTCATTTTATATGTTTTGACATGTTGAAAAATCATTAAACGATACAACTGTTTATTCCAATAAATTTTTATGAATTGTAACAGCAAAACATTAAAACTCTCTTTGAAATTCCTAAGTGTAGATGATGTGTTTTGGAGTTATCTCCCTTTGATATGGTTCTTTCTTTTTTTGAGATCTGTTTCGTCTATAAAGTCATACTTGGTTTCAGAGAGAAAAGATTATGTCATATCCTTGTTTAGTGGTGGCAAGTATTAGTCAAGTTTCTTAAATGTGATTCAACTGTTTGCTTCAGTATTTTTTTTTAATTGTAACACCAGAAAATTCAATTCTTCTGTTTTGGAGTTATCTCCCTTTGATATGGTTTTTCTTTTTTTGAGATCTATTTTGTCCATAGAGTAAGACTTGGTTTCAGCAAGAAGAGATTGTGTCATATTCTTGTTTAGTTTTGGCAGCCATTGATACGTACATTTTATACACACCAGTTTCTTAAATGTTATGTAACAGTGTACTCCCAATATTTATTTTAATTGTAACACTATCTTTAAAACTCTTAAGTGTAGATGTACTGTTTTGGAGTTATCTCCCTTAGATATGGTTTTTTTGTCTGAAGAAAAGCTTATTTCATATTCTATACACCAGTTTCTGTGAAGTTTTAAATGAAATTCAAAGTGTAGATGATGTGGTTTTGGGGGATTGATCTATCTATCCCCTTTGATTTGTTTTTGGAGTAAATCCCCTTTGATGTGCTTTTTCTCTCTGAGTTGTCTCCCTTTGATGTAGCGCACAATTTGTTGAGCCCATGCTTAGCATAATGAAGAGAACAGACAGTACCCATCAAAGATTTGGTTCAAATGAATAAAATGTTCAGATTTTGAATATAGATTATGTCCTATATCGCAAATAAAAGAATAAATTTTTTTGTTAATGAATGAAATTTTTTTGAACATTTGTCACTATTATAATTATGCAAATTGCTAATTGTCAGGTAGTTTCAAGACTAGCAGACGAAGCAGCAGACTAAATATACTGATGCCCTACCTGAGACATAAATCAATTTTTTTTATTCTTCAAAGTTGATGATAAAAAGGGAATCAAAAGAGAAAAAAAGTATAAAATATTAATTTAAAAAATCCAGGTCAAATGATTTGTCACAATGGATCAATCAGAAAGTTGCATAAAATGTTACCGTAGAAACAGTAGGGAACCAGACAATCAGAGAAAGTAGAAATAAAACCGCTGTTTTCAACAATAAAAACTGAAAAATATATTTTCACATCAAAGTCGGGAAATTTTTTGTAACTTGATCAATATAACCATCAACAGACAAGGTGAACATTAAAAGATCGTAAATACCGATCACAGATCACAACGAGCCACTGTACAGCAGGCTTTATCACACCATATAAACTGCTCATTGAAAAAAAGCGCAATAAGTATATTGGCCTTTGACATAAATAAATTGGAAATTATATAAACTGCTCATTGAAAAAAGTGCAATATGTATGCTGGCCTTTGACATAAATTAATTGGAAATTATATAAACTGCTCATTGAAAAAAAAAGCGCAATATGTATATTGGCCTTTGACATAAATAAATTGGAAATTATATAAACTGCTCATTGAAAAAAGTGCAGATATGTATGCTGGCCTTTGATATAAATAAATTGGAAATTATATAAACTGCTCATTGAAAAAAGTGCAATATGTATGCTGGCCTTTGATATAAATAAATTGGAAATTATATAAACTGCTCATTGAAAAAAGCGCAATATGTATGCTGGCCTTTGATATAAATAAATTGGAAATTATATAAACTGCTCATTGAAAAAAGTGCAAATATGTATGCTGGCCTTTGATATAAATAAATTGGAAATTATATAAACTGCTCATTGAAAAAAGTGCAAATATGTATGCTGGCCTTTGATAAAAATAAATTGGAAATTATATAAACTGCTCATTGAAAAAAGCGCAATATGTATGCTGGCCTTTGATATAAATAAATTAGAAATTATATAAACTGCTTATTGAAAAAAGCGCAATATGTATGCTGGCCTTTGATATAAATAAATTGGAAATTATATAAACTGCTCATTGAAAAAAGTGCAAAATGTATGCTGGCCTTTGATATAAATAAATTGGAAATCCTATAAACTGCTCATTGAAAAAAAGCACAAATATATATGCTGGCCTTTGACATAAATATATTGGAAATATATAAACTGCTCATTGAAAAAAGCTCAAATATGTATGGTGGCCTTTGACATAAATAAATGAAAATTATATTAACTGCTCATTGAAAAAAGTGCCAATGTGTATGCTGGCCTTTGACATAAATAAATTGAAAATTATATTAACTGCTCATTGAAAAAGGTGCCAATGTGTATGCTGGCCTTTGACATAAATATATTGGAAATTATATAAACTGCTCATTGAAAAAAGCTCAAATATGTATGGTGGCCTTTGACATAAATAAATTGAAAATTATATAAACTGCTCATTGAAAAAAGTGTGAATATGTATGTTGACCTTTGACATAAATAAATTGGAAATTATATAAACTGCTCATTGAAAATAAGCGCAATATGTATTTTGGCCTTTGACATAAATAAATTGAAAATTATATAAACTGCTCATTGAAAAAAGCTCAAATATGTATGATGGCCTTTGACATAAATAAATTGGAAATTATATAAACTGTTCATTGAAAAAAGCACAATTATGTATGCTGGCCTTTGACATAAATAAATTGGAAATTACATAAACTGCTCATTGAAAAAAGCTCAAATATGTATGCTGGCCATTGACATAAATATATTGGAAATTATATAAACTGTTCATTGAAAAAAGCGCAAATATATATGCTGGCCTTTGACATAAATATATTGGAAATTATATAAACTGCTCATTGAAAAAAGTGCAAATATATATGCTGGCCTTTGACATAAATAAATTTGAAATTTCTGCTGAATTAAAAATGAACACTACACGTTTAGCTATATACAGGCTTAATAACATCAAATAAATTAGAAATTATATAAAATGCTCGATAAAAACAAGGGCAAGGTGTACGATAGCGTTCATATACAAATAAATTGGAAATTTTATAAACTGCCAGATGATAAACGACTGCAGCATGTATGGCTTTATATACACAAAATAAATTAGAAATTGTATTTAACTGCCCACTGAAAATGAGCGCAACATATTGCATGAAATTAAAATGAACTGATGCTCTTTATTTTATCAATATAAAGGTTTTATACTTTCTTCCTTATTGAAAATAACATTTCTTTTTTCAGTTTGATGTATTTATCTGTTTTCATTTTCTTTTTCTTTTTTTTATTTATTTTTTTTAGCTGTAGAATAATACTTTTGTATCTGTTAGCGTTATTATTTCTGGAAAATTGTGATGATGAAAAAGCCACAGCGTCTGGGATTAATGTTTTAATTAAATGTACCTGTATGACCCCTAAAGAAATATCCGATCCCTTTTCAATGAGACGCAGCATGTGCAGTAGCGAGACAAAGAAGATGAGAGGAAGTAATCTCCATGCAAAAGAATAAAAAATATTTGTGTTTGTGTTTCGAACAAAGGTTATATAATTCACTGCAGTGTTACCTGTATTGAAACGAGAAATGAGCAGAAGAAAAAATAATATTTTTTAGTGGAAGGTCCAGGTTCCGGTTTCACAATCATTCCTTAGCTAAGATTTTCCTTAACTTAAATTAGCAAATTTTGGTAATCTGTTTTTAGAATTGCTAATAAATACTTTTGTCAATATTTAATGCAAATGCTATAAGGTAGAATAGATCTTCAAAATGACACCTTCAATTCCTGAATATCTTAAAAATTAACAAGATTATAAAGATTTGAAAATTTGCAAGATTTAAGTTAAGGAAAATCTTAGCTAAGGAATGACTGTGAAACCGAGGCCAGGTCTATTCCTTTACTAAGAATTTCTTTAATTTTAATCTGGCAAAATTTAAAAACTTTATAATTTTGTTTATTTTTAAGAGGTTCATGAACTTACAGTTTTACCTGTAAATGAGAAATGAGCAATTGTTCAGAAAATAATTTGGTTTGACAATCGAATAGGCAAGTGACCATTTGATAGAATCTACTTCACCTAAAGATTCTTGTTTATATGCAAAGGTAGAGTAATCATAAAATGGGTCCTGATAATAAATGGTGGGTCCATCAGACTTATACAGTCTAGATATCAAGGATCCAAATGAAAAATCAAAAAGGTCCTGGGCCTAGGACCAAGTGAATTTTTAACTCCTGATTAAAAGTGTTTTGTATGACTTGTCTAGTGAAATAAGAGACCTAGTTGGACATGTACTGCTAAATGTGCCTAGCAGTTTCAGATCAGATCATGTTCAAAGAATTGTCATAAAACAACACCTCATTTACATTATCTGTGAAAATGGTGGTGCTGTGATCCGTGAGCTCATTAAACCACAAGCCACCGAGCAATCCGTAAGCTCGTGCTTTAGACCACAAGCTACCGAGCTAACTTGTGTTTGATTATCTATTCAAGATTCTTTCAAAGTGGTTAGAGTTTTTATAATGAATAAAATCACATTACCCAGAAAAAACCACCCATCTTAAACAACATCAATTAAGCTTTGTTGTTCATTATACCTCCCGCTTAAAAATAGGGGGTATATAGTGATAGGGGTGTCCGTCCGTCCTTCTGTTACACCTTAGGGTACCTATCTCTTATCCGCAACTCCTCCTAAACCCTTCAATGGATTTTCATGAAACTTCGCACAATCTTTGTAGATATAATGTAGATGTGCACCTCCTATTTAAAAATTTGATCCGATGGATTTTTTGAAGCGGGGGGGGGGGGGGGGGGGGGGGGGGGGGTATTTTTTGTGAGCTTGTGGCTCACAGTCTTTTTAGTTTAATATTAAGGAGCCTTTGTGGCTGAGTGGCCTAAAGCTCCGGCTTACAGATTACAACACATCTTACTGCCTAAACCTTATTCATATTATTAATAAAATCCTGTTTGTGATTGTGTTTGTGAGATTGTGGTCAAATTTTACAAAAAAAAAATTTTTTCTAGTTATACCATCTTATTAGAAGTGATGTTATGTACATTGTATAAGGATAAAAAGGTGGATTTGTTGGACATACATTTTTTTTTTTCAATTTGAATTGAAATTGAAAATTTTACTGAGTGTGCAGACTTTTTGAAATAAGATTTTGAACAGTGACATTGTACATTACCGGTAGGCCACTTTCTAATAAAATGATGCCACTAAAAAAATAGTAAATTTTTGTTAAATGTGGCCAAAATTTCTGAAAACAGGATTTTAGTAATAATTTGATATGGTTTATTATTCTTGAATAGCCATGAGAAGAAACAACCCACCTTTCATAACATCAAGAAGGTGTTGTTGTTCATGTAATATTAGGGAGCCTTTGTGGCTGAGTTGTCTAAAGCAGTGGGTAAGAGATCACAACACATCTCACTGCCTATCATATGACATACACAGGTGTACATCAGAGTCATTAATTTTTTGTCCATTCATCGTATCATACGTCACCAGGGTTTGTACAGGCCTGGAAAAGTCCTTAAATTTTTAGGTTTGCCCTAAAAAGACCCTAAAAAGCCCTTGAATTTATCCCGGCAGTCATAAAAAGTCCTTGAATTTGGCCAGTTAGGTGTCTGTATTTGGATATTAAGTGGTTGCAAATAGACTGATATAAATAAATAAATAAATAAATTAATAAGTTATGTTTAAATGAGCAATTTAAAGGTACCTGGCCCTCCCGAAGGCCCAACTTGAACCTTATCCTTATCAAGTGTCATTACTAAGGATGCATGAGTAACTGTTTTATTGATTTAATTGTCTTTGCACTAATATTTTTTTGCTAAAATTATCCCTCTGATTAGGCCTTAATTTGAAAATAAGACCCTGAAAAGACCTTAAAAGTCCAAATGTCTGTTCGAACCCTGGTTACTACATCAGCATTATTACTACTGTCCACCATATAAGATACTTCTACTGCTACTTAAGTGACATCACACATAGGTTCCTCTCAAAATGATTCGTTTCACATGAAGCAATTCCGAGATGGCAAAATTCTTGATTTAAACCGCTTTAACTTTGTTTTTTGGTCATCCATTTTGATGCGGCTTTTGATATTGTGATATTAAAATGGTATCTACCGCAAAAATGAAGTAAAATATTTTTGTGATGTTACAGGTATTTTTTTAAGGTCTTACAGATTACAATACATTTCATTGCCTTAAGGTTCAAATCCCGCTGATATTATTTGTTATAAGAACAATGTTAATTCAGTCAAACCTGTCTATAAAGGCCACCCAAAGGAACCAACAAAAGTGGTCTCTATTGGCAGTGGCCTTTTTATATAGGTTCAAATTATATGGATAAAGAACAATTGGGGTACAATTCTACTGGCCTTTATAAGCAGATGACCTTTATGTAGAAGTGGCCTTTAAGGCAGGTTGGACTGTATTATAAAATACATTATTACAATTTAATTATATTTATTTCCTGAAGTAAATTCATTCCGACAATAATTTTAAAATTATCAAAAAAGTGAAGAATTTCACTGACAAGTAATTATTGACAAGTGTTTTTATATTATCTTAACTATCCTTTTGAAAACTAAAGATTTCCTGAAATTGATTAATTATAATATTTTTGTTTTTAAATATATATTTTAAACAATTAATGTCTGAATAATGTAAAGAAGTTATTAAGTACACTTTCAATTATTATTTTGATATATCTGAAACATCTATATATGTGTATTGTGATTTTTAGCCAAGTGACATTAAAGTTGAACTCTGCTTTTAGTTAGGTGATGGGGTGAGATCGAATGAGTCTTGTGTGTTTTTTCTTTAAACCTGCAGATATTAATTAAACTGACACATTTTTGTATTTGATGGGTGATTCTAAATTTATGAGTAATAGATCATGTTTTGGGATTTCTTTAAAAAAAAAAAAAAAAAAACAGTTTCCAGACTGTTCTAAAAACGTAAGATATTGAACTAAAACAAATAATCAAGAGCTCTCACTTCAAGATTACATGTCTTTTCGCTGCTTATCCCACTCTGGATAGTACAGATCCTATAGTGTAAAAGTTTGTCAGTTTGCCTACAGAAAGTCTGTGGTTTTCTCCAGACATTCCAGCTTTCCCCCCTTATCCTCTAGTAGCCGTCTTGATATATCTAACAAAATCTTGACTGGGCCGTAAAACTCCATTACTCCACTTTGGTTTTCTCCACCATTTCTGAACTGACTGACTTGACATAAGTCAGGGCTCTACAATGTGAGTAAAACACTCGCATATGCGAGTAATTATTTGTAAATGCGAGTGGATATGTCAAATTCACTCGCCCATGTGCGAGTAGAAAGTCAAATCCGGATTTTTCCTTTCCGTTTTTGACAATGAAATTACTCTCATCAAGCAACATCTTTAAAGCGTTTAAATTCATAAAGCTGCAATCCATTAATTTGTTAAGCGTTTCTGTGATCACGTTCTCAAGTGCCGATTTCATCGCTCCGAGTGGCAAATATACATGTATTTGTTTTTTAAGGCATGAGTACGAATAAAAAAATTAGAATAAATGACCAGGAAGAAACGGCCTCGTATACGACTTAGTCCAAGTGATAACCTGATGGAAAACAAACGTAATCCTTTATAGCTATGAAGGAAATCCGGCTTCCGAGTTTGCCTGGAAAACAAGAGTTTTAAACCGGGGAAAAAACTTTAAAAGATATATCTTAAATTTTACATGTGGTAGGTGTATCTAGCTACACAGGAGATATTTACATTTCTGGAGCAACTCTCCTCACACCTCTGATTTAAGTACATGTGTTTGAACTTAATTTGCCGGTTTTTAAAGTTTTTGCTTTGCTTTTAGACATGCGTTGCAAATTTTGTGTTTAATACCACAATAAAAGTAAATTAAATGAAAAATATTGTGTCCAACTGCTTTGTCTGCATCTTTAAAATTAAGCAGTAATGAGAAGTGTCACCAGTGTAATCCAAATTAAATTGATTTTATAAAAAATGTGGCGAGTAAGATTTTTGCTCTGGCTAGTAAACAACTCGGGTTTACTAGCCAGGAGGCTAGTGAAAAAAACTGCAATCGTAGAGCCCTGTAAGTGCAAGAATCTTGACTGGGACATAAAACTCTATCACTCCACTCAACACTTGTTTTTTCATCTTGACCTTTACTTTACACCATTTATTGACAGCATGCAATGTTGTTTCAATAATCCTTAAAACTGAATTATCATTTCCTGATATTCAGAATAAATATTTACAAAATATTTAAAAGATGTATTAAGTTTTCAAAGATTAGAGAAGCCGGCTAACATGAATGTCGGATATTTTTCCTCCAATATCCTGAGATTGATCGGTTGGTATTGACATTAATAGCAGATTTCAAAGAATGTGAATACTAAAAATAGATCCTGAGACTGATACGAAGTGACAGGCCATATAACCACAAATTTAAGGATTAAATTTTGATATTTTTTCTTAAAAAAAAAAAAAAAAGGAAAAACAAAAAAAGAATTTTATGGAATAAATATTTTGAAAAACTTCAAATAAATTTTTTTTGTTAAGTTGTTGAAAATATAAAGCTACACACAACTTGTGTATTAATTGAGTTACTTATCATTGACTAGATACAAGATACATTTAGAAATTTTATTTATCCTGGAATTTAAAAATACAATGCACTGGTACAAGACAGACCATAAAACACACTTTCACACACTACCAATTACACATACTTCCTCATTCTTCATAGAGGCCACAGTGACCTAAAAAATTAGACGTCAGTCTACAAATTCAGAGTTTCTCACTGCTGTGAGTTCAAGTCCCGCTCAGACCGCATGTGGGAAAGTGAATTTTCCTTACCATCAGCCTTTACTGGTTCACCCTGTGTCAGTATAATGTGATTGGGGGAGTGGTACACTTGTCTGTGGCTTACTGACTCAGTGAGCTAGCACTTTAAAGTTGCCCTGAGTGTACGTTGGTACAAGGCAGATCATAAAACACACTTGTACTTCACATGCATACACAAACATATTCATACATTAATCCATAGAGATTAATAAAGTAGTTCTTGTTGCAAATAACTAAAAAATTGATGATGATTCAACGTTAAGCAACATTCAACAACATCAATATAGCTTTCATTCTGACACCAAGTTCAGAGGCAAACCTGTAACTTTTAAGTTGAAATTAAATATGCAATACTTTGAAACTACATTCTGACAGGAACAATAAGAACTTTCCTAAAAAATTCACATGATGAACTATTACCAAAATAACATCCAGGGGCAGAATTTAATTTTTCTCCCCACTGGCAAATGCCAGTACAAAATTTTTCTACTGGCATTCTTAGTTTTCAACTGGCAATTTTATTTTTTTCACACTAAAAGTGTTTTCTACAGTTTCTATATATACATGCATGTTTCATATATACTTGTTGACCAGCCAGGATGCTTTGGAATTTGAAATTCAAAGAAATATATGTTTTGATAATGAGATGCATTTTATTTCATGGAAAAAAGGTACTAGCTTTTTTTGCATGTAAGTAGATTTTCAACTCGCACTTTGTGAAAACCACTTAAATTTTCCCAGTATGCCAGTGCCAAATTCGAACCTTGACATCTAGAGTGTGAGCTTACAGATTAAAATGACTCTCACTGCCTACATCTGAATCCCAATCATTACAAATCCTAATGTGAGAATTTTTTCAATTCACTTGTCCAAGGTTGCTCATTATCTCTGGACACTTCAGATTAAAATGCCTGTCACTGCCCAGATTTGAATTCCAATCATTACAAATCCTAATGTGAGATTTTTTTCAGTTCATTTGTCCAAGGTTGGTTGTTTATCTCTGGACACTTTAGATTAAAATGCCTCTGACTGCCCAGATTTCAATTCCAATTATTACAAATCCTAATGTGAGAATTTTTTTCAGTTCACTTGTCCAAAGTTGGTGATTATTTCTGGACACTTCAAATTAAAAAAAAATGCTTCCCACTGCCCAGATTTGAATCCCAATCATTTTTTCAGTTCACTTGTCCAAGGTTGGTGATTATCTCTGGACATTTCAGATTAAAATGCCTCTGACTGCCCAATCATTACAAATCCTAATGTGAGAATTTTTTTCAGTTCATTTGTCTAAGGTTGGTGATCATCTCTGGACACTTCAGATTAAAATGCCTCTGACTGCCCAGATTTGAATTCCAATTATTACAAATCCTAATGTGAGAATTTTTTCAGTTTACTTGTCCAAGGTTGGTTATTTTTTGTGAGCACTTCAGTTTTCTTCTGACCATTCCTGAACTGACCATCTTGATATAAGTGTATGAATCCTGAGTGGGATGTAAAATACCATTAGTCCACTCTATTCTTCACAAAAATTCCACTTTGATGTTATAACTGGAATTTGATATTTTCATCTGTAATGTAAAGGAGATAAAAAAGCAAGGTAGGCCAGAGATTGAACCTGGGACCTCCCACACTATAGAAGAGTGCTTTAGCAACTAAGCTACTCATACCACTACCTAAATTTCCTGTTATTTTTTAGTTTCCCAGTCTGGGGTTGGGGAAATCTCACCCAAATTCCTTAAGATGGACTTTTAATGGCCCCCAAGTCTATTGCCAGTCCACTACTGCCAAATGTCACACTGGCCACCAAACCATAAGAGGAAGAAGAAAAATGCGGGATTGGACTGTCAGATGGTCAAAATTAGAACTTAAATTGGTCACTTTAGTCTAATTTACTTTAAATGTATTTTGAACAAGTTAGTTCATTTTATTTTCTCTTCCAAAACATTTTCATACACATACAAATTATCCGAAACTCTCAAGATTTTTTTTTGCATATAAATTTTTTTACAATTTGAGATGCATCGTCGTTCTTTGTATATAATTTCCGTGGCTTAGTTATTATAATGTAGAGAAATTACAAGATTTCCAGACAGAATATTGATCGGAAGCTTTCTGACGACATCGACGGCGGTAAAATTATTTGCAAATGTGCATCTCTGTGTTACCTTAGAATTTATTTTATTTCCCTGCAGAAAGCTGTTAATGTCGTATGCACACGCTGCACACAGGTAGCCAATTTTAAAGGTAAGTTACCTGGGTAATTAATCGAAGTGAACATGACATCAAGGTCACTAGTTTTAATTCTTTAAGTCAACCATGTCTGATTTTATTTTAATTTTATATCTTTTTAATAGCACAATTATTGGTAAATTCATCCATTATTATATTATTTATAATTGATGAAAGAATAGTTTTAGATAATGAATTTAAAGATGCATTTTGCTAGGTTTACTATATCTCAGAAAATATTAGGGCGGTAAGGGTGTCTGAGTGGTGTAAAGCGTGCACATGGGGATCATGGTGGAGTGCCAGGAAAAAAGTACTGATCTTTAGCAAGAAAACTGACATGGGATTTGAACCTACACATTTAGACAATGATCCTTAAGCATACACTTTAGACCACTCTTCCACTGAGGTCCTTTTTGCTATAAATCTAAGTAAGACATCTTATACCATGGAATCCTAACTTGACCAATGTTTCCATTCCCATAGCCAAAATCGCCATTGGTTACTCATTTTTTTGAAATTCTTTCAAAAAGTAACCTATTTTGAAAAATTTGAGAAAAATTACTTTAAAAAGTACTATATTTTCACAAATCTTGGAAATTTGGCTACTAATAATTTTAAAATTGTGGAAACATAGACTTAACCTTAATCTCTCCTTGCCAGAAGGTACATAAGGCCATAACGCTATCTTTCCTATTTTTGGCCTGTCCTTCGCTGCTGTTATGGCTGGTCCATCCTGCTACGTTTCTTTCCTTTTCGGTCGTTCTCCTCCATATGGACTTAGGTTTTCCCCTTTTTCTTTTCCCCTCTGGTTGCCAACCTAGTGCTGTCTTGCAGTCATTCGTTCCCTCTTTCCTCAGTATGTGCCCCAGCCAGTTCCATTTTCTTCTGATCTCACAGCTTATATTGTTCAGTCTAACTGTTTCCAATATATTTCCATTTGTGACTTTCTGTTGCCATCTTATTCTTAATATCCATCTAAGGCATTTTGTTTGGAAGGTGTCTATAAGGTGTTCATCTTTTCCACGTTTCACTTCCATAAAGCAGTACTGTTCTTACCAAGGTCTTAAATATATACCATGGAATAAGGTCTGTAATACTTGTCATGTGACCGGTGTGAATTTGCGATTTTCTCATTAGATGAACAATCTGCATGACTAAAAGTCATACTAAACAAAGATACCTGTGAGCTACTTCTTAATAGCTCACTTAGTATATCCCTGTTTTGTTAGAATACAAACAAACAAACAAAACCCCGTTACCCTGGACCAGGTGGGATGTAGGGGTATTGTACTAAAAGCCTGGTCAAGTACTAAATAAAATCTCATATTTATTATCTTAAAAAAGAAAATGATCTAAATCAAAAAAGAAAAAAAAAAAAGAATACAAACAAAATGTGAAATAGATTTCGGCAGACTTGAAATCAATACTTGCGATATGGTACTTGGACCTCATGCATACACACTTTTAAGTGGCTGTGATTAGTAGTTGCTGAGAAAACTGTTACAAAAGTTTTCAACTGTTGACTGTAAATGTTGAAAAATAAACTAACCCCAAAAAACAGGAAGTATATTTCTGGCAGACTTGAAATTAGTATTTGCGGTATTGTTCCTCACACGAAAGTCACATACAAAATTTCTTGTGGCTGTGTTTAGTAGTTGCTGAGAAAACTGTTATGAAAATGTTTGTTTTGGACAAAAAGACAGAGGTTGATGAGTATATGTTAACATAATTGACATTAGTGCTTGTTTTTGTGGTATTATTGCAGGAAACATTTTAAATTTGAGTACAAAATGAAAGGAGTGAGTGAGTGAGTAATGGTGTTTAACATCCCAGTCAAGAATATTTCACTTATATTGAGATGTCACCAGCTATAGGCAAAAGTGCAGAAATTTTGCCTTTGCATTGCGCTTATGGCATTAAACAGCAGGGTTCTTTAGCGTGCCAATCCCACCGTGACACAGGACCTCGTTTATTTTAAGTTCCATCCGAAAGAACCGTGACTTTCATTTCGTAATGCTGAGTGCTTGGCGAAAGAAGAGTCACTACCCACTTTCAAGTCTTGGGTCAGACCTGGCCGGGGTTCGAACCCACGACCTTCCATTTACAGAGCGAGCACTCTACCAGCTGAGCTACCGCAGTGAAAGGCTTACAGAATATTCTTTTTGAGTTTTCAGCTCAACTAACTATATATCACAAGCTCAGCATTTGTGACAGTTCAGTATTTTGTGTGGGCCACTATACACTAATTTATCTCTACTATTATCTTTCCATTTCTGGTATCCAAAAGCGCCATTTGCTACTCATTTCTCAGAAATTCTTTAAGACACTAACCTATTTTAGAAAATTTGTGAAAACAGTAACAAAAAAGGACTATATTTGAAGAAAAAAAATTTGGAATGTGGCAACTTATAATTTGTGGAAACCTAGGCACTGTGACCTATGGGCACTTTGAAACAAGTCTGTTCTAGTACATGTACATACTTGGGTAGAAATAGCAGGGATTGTTCTGCCCTTTTTGGGAAAAGGACCTTGGGATGAAATTGGGAAAATGCTCAACAAATATGTAATTTTGGAAAAAATCACAACAACATATTAGAAATTCTAGACCACTAGAATACTGGTAATTGAACAAATTATATCGGTGTTCACAGCAAAATAGTGCTGTCTCTTTTGTCTCTATATAAATCATCCAGCAAAATGTGGGTTAATATAGATTGAAATCGTTATCAGAACGAGATATCCTCCGAATATGATTTAAATGATCTTGTGAATTTTTTTTTCTCAAAAAATTGATAAACATAGCTAATTGGGAATTTTTTACTACAAAATTGGGAAAAATGTATGTTTTTTTGCATTGGGAATGGGTCCCTTTACCGGACCCTGTGGATACCCAGAAAAATCCCTGAATAGTTTCCTAATAATTAAATGTCTTATTCTTGTAATATTAGAAAAAGAAAAGAAAAGAAAAATTAATAAATGTCAAATGTAGGAGTGTAGTCTGTATGATCTAGCTGATTTATATAAATAGAATGTGTTACCACCTCTCAATTATGGATAAGAAATATGAACATAGGATACTGTATACGTAGAAATATTTGCCGTGTATTAATGTTCGCTTTTTTCGCCGTCGCTGATCAACCGCGAAAATAAATCCATCGTGAAATTTTATATCCTTGTCAAATGCTTACACTACCTAGGTGACCGCAAAAGTTTATACCAGCGAAAATACTCTCTATACGAAAACCGCGAAAATTTATACCAGTGAATATTTCTACGTATACAGTATAATATTCTTTAGCAAGGTCATGTAATACTGTAAATCTATGTATTTTCATGTGTACTAATTTTCGATTATTTAGTGGCCATTTGTTTTGTGCAAAATTAATACCAAGCAAAAATACTTAAAAGTATAAAGTTATTAATATGTTATAGTGCATATTTCAAAAATGTGAAAATTTAACTATGTGGATATGTCTAAATTTCCTATACCGGGAAAATAAATGCTTGTGAAATTAAGTATGTTTACAGTATTCGATTTTTAAAATATGCAATCTATGTAACAACCTGTCTTATAAAATAGAAAAATCTGAACCTATTGTCTTACTGTATAATGCTTATATTTCGCTGTGGTTTTATTTTCCCTATATTCGCGGTCAAGTGTATTCTCACGAAAATAAAAACGCCGCGAATATACACTGGAATTACCAGGCCATTAATCTTCTTAGAGTCGTTTTCCTTTAATGAGATAAGACCGTGAAAATTTGACACCGCGAATACACTAGTCATTGTCAAACCGCGAAAATTTGACACCGTGAAAATAAAGCAATATACAGTATATTCTTTAGAAAGTTGTAGAATAAAAATTATGAGACTCAGCATCCAGTCCATTTAGCCAATGAGTTCAGTTAAGTGTTTTAATTCCTAGTCAAGATTTTTATTGATGGCGGAGGAAACCAGAATGCAAGAGAATATAATACTTTTGGTGAGTGAACTGACAAACAAACTTTCTCAAACTAGCATCTGTCCAGAGTTGGATTTAAACCTTGACAGTGAGAGGTGCTGTGATCTGAAAGTGTATACCACTTTGCCACAAAAGCCACTGAGAAAAACGAATATCATATGTAGGCATATAGTCTGATGTAGATTAAATGCCATAGTTCCTTTGATTTTCAATTTTGATTTTACATGTGATGAATGTAGCTAGCTAGACAAGAAGTGCCTACACTTTCTTAGCACACCGACTCGCTTCTCTGGTGGAAGTTCACCTTAATTTGCAATTTTTCAAAGTTTTCACTTTGCTGTTGGGATTATGACTGTAACGTGAACCAGTAAGTTTGTTTTGATTTATCTGGCCTAAAACATACTTTAGTGTATAAAATGAATTGAGGATGCGCATTAGAATTGATCTGAACTAGAAAGCTTCTATATGGTGCCAATGAATTGGAGCACCTCTTTTAAAACATGACCTTAAAATGATTATCAAATTAGCAAATTGTAATTTGATAAAAGAAATAAATGTTTTGGTTTGTATGTGATAACCATTAGTAGTTTTATAAGTACTTTTGGATCTGGGCCATAGTGGTTGGTTCGTTTGTTGATGGTGTTTAACGTTCCAGTCAAGGATATTTCGAGACATTGCCAGCTATAGGCGAAGTTGCAGAAATTTTGTCTGTGTATTGTGCTGATGACATAATACAGCAGGGTTCTTAATAGTGCCATGCCTACTGTTACACAGGACCTTGTTTATTTAAAGTTCCCATCTGAAAGAACCGTGACTTTTATTTTGTAATGCCGAGTGCTTGGCGAAAGAACAGTCACTACTCACTTTCAAGTCTTGAGTCAGACCGGGTGTGGGATCAAACCCACAACCTCCCACTTACGAGCACTCTACCAACTGAGCAATCACAGTGGTTGCCATAGTGACCAAGGAGTTTAAACAAGCATGCTTACATATTGCAGCTTTTCTCTTCACAAAGGTTTGATTTAGGACCACTTGAGCAGATCATGGTGATGCCTCAATATTATAGGGTTATTGAATTGATATTGTGAAATATTGTCTTGAGTTGACTGGACATTTGCACGAGCTTGCGAGTGCAAATGTCGAGTCAACGAGGGACAGTATTTCATAATATCAGTTCAATAACCCTTTTATTATATAGCAAAATAAATTTCGTTCACTTCTGTCTAGTATTTCATGTAAAATACCATTTTGTTGTACAATACATAAATATTACGCTAGTTCTTGTAAATGGAACTAGTGCAATATGACATACAACACAACGATGATGTCGACAACAATCGTATGACGTCATAAAAGACAGCGTCATGTGACAAAGCGTGCAATATGAAAAAATTAATTCAGGAAACCTAGGACTGGAACAAAGTTAGCGTGCAAATATCGGTATATATTGCACGCTAACACCTCTGGATTTATTGTTTAATTTATATGCAAAGCATATATTGCTATATAATAAAAGTTAAATATTTTTGACTTGGCCGGAAAACCCAATTTTAATAAATCAATCCACTTTTAGGTGATAATCAAATAAGTAGACTGTAATTTGATAAAAGAGATTGCTGTACCTTTAACAATATTTTTTGTGGTTTTATGCCATACCCATTAGTAGGTTTATCACTACTCTGCGATCACTTGAATCACTTAGTTCTGAATCATTTGTACCTGTCTCTGTAGCCAAGATGAGGAAGCATTTACAAGGTGTAATAATTAATAAAAGTTGCATTGATAAGAAATAGTGACAGTTGTTATGTGTGGTGTACATGCCAAGTCATACCCATCGGAATGTTAGAGATGCCAGTCAGCCTTTATCATTCCAATCTTTGTACAATATGTGATAGCTTGATGCATTCTACATTTGTTCATAATATATCTCTTTTTACTGGTAAACCTTTTTGTAGGGCATAGTGTAAAATCTGGATTTGACTGACTGGTATGTGGATTAGATTCGGACTGTTATCATGGGGGCTACACTTGGTCTGTTCTCTTGTAGACTGGATGTGGACTGTTCTTCCGTGGACTGGACATGGAATGCTTCTTGATGTTTTTCTTTTAGTGAATGTTTTCTGGGGTTTTTTTTTGGACTGTTTGTTGATACCTTATTTGACTAGTTACATTTACAAGACCTGACTTAACTGAACTGCTCTGATTAGACACTGAACCTAAACAACCTATTCAATATCAAACACTCCAGTACTATGGCCAATTATGTAAAGATTTGAAAAACTGTAATGGAGCTAATCTGTCGGCCATGTCCAGTCTTAAGTATGAATCACAGTCCACATTTTACAATTTGCCTCATTGTTTTTCTGTTGTCTTTGCTTCTAAAACGGTCTTTTGTTTTTATTTTAATGAGTGGCACAAAAAATTCTAGTATTTTTATATTATTTCTTATGTCATTTGCTTTTAATTGGCATTGCATAATAGAAAGTTCTAAAAAAAATATTGACATCTCAACTGCAGCCTCTCACAGAGCATTTGTAATCGATAATTGTATCCAGGTAAAAATATGTCCTTCTTGATATAATTTCATGGTCAAATTTATCCGGCGGAATAAATTCCATGCCTTATTCCGTAAAATATTATCCATGGATATTATTTACCTATAAAATGTTATCCATGACTTTTATTTACCTATAAAATGCTATCCATGGAACAAATCGCACGAGCAAATATTATCCTAGGAAAATATTTCATTTGGGATAAAATAAACCGTTACACATTGATGTCCAATGGGCAACTTTAGACAAAGTTCCTTAACTGGACAACTGTTGAGACACCACTGCGGTAGCTCAGTTGGTAGAGTGCTTGGTCCGTAAGTGGGAGGTCGTGGGTTCGATCCCCAGCCGGGTCTGACCCAAGACTTGAGTGGATAGTGACTCGCATTACGAAATGAAAGTCACGGTTCTTTCGGATGGTAGAACTTAAAATAAATGAGGTCACGTGTCACGGTGGGCTTGACACCCTAAAGAACCCTGTTGTATAATGCCATCAGCGCAATGCACAGGCAAAATTTCTGCACCTTCGCCTATAGCTGGCAACGTCTCTATATAAGTGAAATATTCCTGACTGGGACGTTAAACACCATTACTCACTCACTGGACAACTGTTGAAGCAGACCTATTATGATAGAAAGTTCTATGAAGCATTTGTCATTAGCACTGCAGCCCCCACATTATATTGTTATCCAACTTCTTGATAAACGTTCATAAAAGGGCTAATGTTAAAGCAGACATGTTTTGATAGAAAGTTCTAAGAAGAGTTTGGCATCTGCAATGTAGCCTTGCTGAGCATTGGTGGCCAATATGAAACAGTTAACACTAGATAAAGTTTCTTTAAAGAACAAGATTTTTATGATAAAGCAGACTGATAAAGGATCACACATTGCCCATGAAAATTGCCTATCTGACCCTCATGGAAAAAATTCTGAATCTTGTATGAATGAATTTTTGCTACACTAAAAATAAATTGTCTGAATTTTTCTGAACACTTATCTATATTTTGAATTTTGTTTGAAATTTTAAATTTAATTCTGAAATTGTAAATATATTAAAAAATTCCGGGAAAATTCAGAACAATTTCAGAACTGTGTCATTTTTGGAGACCAAAATCATGCTCTAGTGCATTTGTATTTTTATCTATGCATCTCCATGTTGTTATTATTTTCCTTCATCATATATATATACAGTCAAACCTGTCTATAAAGGCCACCCAAGGGCCTGTATAGGCAGATGGTCTTTATATAGAGGTTCAAATAATATGAATAATAACAATTAAAATCCAATTCTACTGGCCTTTATAAGCAGGTAGCCCTTGTAAAGAGGTGGCCTTTAAGGCAAGTTGGACTCTATTTAAATCCTAAATTTGAAAATTATTCTGGCACCAGCTACATCACAGAATAAGATGCCTTAAGCACACTCTGCTTGCTCAATCATTCTCAATCAAACTCTCACAAACACATGGACACAATTTACCCTGAAAACAAGGTTTTGACTAAATTAAGTTTGCCATCTGTTTGATGTTTTACTGTTGGGTCAGTTGGTTGCCTGGTAATCTTTCCTGATTGGCACCTGTATTTTTGTGACAAAACATTTTAAATTGCTTTCGAACGCTGTATTATTTTTGGTCACAACTGTAAAATGTTCTTTTAGATCTGATTTTTCAAAAATAAAGGTGGGGAAATAGCAGTTGACAGAAGAGCTTGTTCAAAAATAAAGGTGGGGAAATACCAGTTAACAGAAGAGCTTGTTAAAAATAAAGGTGGGGAAATAGAAGTTAACGGAAGAGCTTGTTCAAAAATAAAGATGGGGAAATAGCAGTTGACGGAAGAGCTTCTTGCTCAATTGACCACTGTGATAGCTTAGTTGTTAGAATGCTCACTCTCTAAGTGGGACACCATGGGTTCTAAACCCCAATCAGGTCTGACCTTAGACTAGAAAGTGGGTAGTGACTGTTCTTTCAGATGGGAACTTAAAATAAATGAGGTCCAGTGTCAATGTAAGCGTGGCACAACAAAGAGCCCTGCTATATAATGCCATCAGTACAATGAACACGCAAAATTTCTGCACCTTCTTCTATAGCTGGCAACATCTCGATATAAGTGAAATATTCTTGACTCGAACGTTAAACAGCATTACTCCACTCAACTCTTGCTCATTGGAAAACTACCAGTCGACTATGGCTTATATCACTATGCTAGTTTTAGTTTACACATCACATTTTAGGAAAACATGGAGATTTTATAATTTTTCTTTTATAAAGTTTTTTTTTCTTATTTGTGGAAAAAAATAATATCAAAATATAAAGATATCATCTACAAGTGCAGACAATACCTGTAATTAACAAAGTACAAGTATCTCACCTGTGATTGAATTAATGATCAGTCAATAGCCAAGTTCAATTTAGTTTATTCAACTGAATATAATGATGTATGACTTGATATCAGCATGTTTTTTTTCCCATATTTTTTACAAAGATACCTTATGTCAATTAGAGGTATACTAAAATTGATCAATTAGAATTTACTCTCTCAGTCAATGTCAGTAACTATAGATTCGCTGACATACTTTGTGGGTGGAAGTTTACATGTTGAACTTAGTTTGCTAGTTTCAAAGTTTTTACTTTGCTTTTGGGATTCGCTGACATACTTTTTGGTGGAAGTTTACAACTTAATTTGCTTATTTCAAAATTTTTTTTACTTTGCTTTTGGGATTGTGATTTTGACGTGGACTGGTATTTTTTTCTTTTTTTTTAAATTACTAATGTTGACATCATATACTAGCTGGGCAATGACATGTACCACTGCAGTAGTTCAGTTGGTAGAATGCTCGGTCCGTAATTGGGAGGTTGTGGACTTGATCCCCGGCTGGGTCTGACCCAAGACTTGAAAGTGTGTAGTGACTTCTTTTGCCAAGCACTCGGTATAAGGAAATTACAGTCACAGTTCTTTTGGATGGGAACTTAAAATAAATGATGCGTGGCACAATAAAAAAACCCTGTTGTATAGTGCCATCAGCGCAACACACAGGAAAATTTGTTGTACCTTTGATTATAGCTGGTGAGGTCTGAATATAATTGAAATATTTTTGACTTGGACATTACACACCATTACTCAACTCAACTCACTTTTTTAACTGAATTTGCTAATTTTCCAAGTTTTAATTTGTTTTTTTATTTTAACATGGACTGGTATGTTTGTTTTTTAGATTACTAATGTTGACATCATATATACTAGCTTGGCAATGACATGTGATAGTTGGTAATGTTTGAATAACTGAGGCAACACTTTCTGTAACAGTAATATTGGCTATATTGTCAGATGAGCATTGGGGGGTAATGGGCCTTCTATTAAAATTTTGAAAAGTCCCAGTACCAATTGTGGTAACGCTGTGTATATGAACTTATTAACAATTACAACTTGTAGACATCACATGATGTTATAACTGTTTAGTCAGAAATCTTAATATGGAACAAAGAACGAGCTATTGAACATGGACGTAGAAACCTTTCATATTGGATATATTGTCAAGTGAGCAATGGATCGAATGGGCCTCTTGTTAAAATTTTTAAAAGTCAAGTTCAAGTTGAGGCAACACATTATCATTTGTTTACAATTTATTAACAGTCCCACCTTGTAAACATCACATGATGTTATAACTATTAGTCAGAAATCTAAAAATGTCAGGTGAGCGGTGGTGCTAATGGGCTTCTGATTGAAAATTCCTAATTGTATAACACTACCTGTATCAGTTTATTAACATCACCCCTTGTAGACATCACATGATGTTGTAACTGTTTAGTTAGTGATCTTAATATAGAACAAAGAACAAGCTATGGAACACAGACATAAAAATTGTTCATATTGGATATATTGTCAAGTGTGTAAAGGTACCTATGGGCCTCAAATTAAAATTCCCACAGGGATTTTTCTGGGTATCCACAGGGTCAGGTAAAGGGACCCATTCCCAATGCAAAAAAACATACATTTTTAGCTCACCTGAGCCGAAAGGCTCAGATGAGCTATTGCTATCTATCACCGTCCGTCGTCCGTCGTGCGTCGTGCGTCGTGCGTCGTGCGTAAACTTTACATTTTAATCTTCTCCTGCAAAACTACTGAGCCAAATTTGATGAAACTTGGTGATTATTATGCCTGGGTAACAGGCTTTCAAAATTGTGTTCGGGGTTTGACCACACCCAACAATATGGCTGCCGTTACTATAAATAGCCAAAAGACAAAAAAATCTTCTTCTCTGAAACCAAAAGGTGCAGGCAAATTTTGATTGGATATTTGGATTCAGGATACCTAGATACACTTAAATTGTGTTTTTCATGAAAATTGGACAAAAAATAGGTTACGCGTTTTTTGCGTAAAATTATGTAATTTTTAAAATGAGACATTTATTGTTATAACTTCATAATGGCTGAAGATAATTGTATGGAGTTTTCACTGTTGATCTTGTCTTGCGACTTTCTTCCGATTGATGTCAAGGTCAAAGGTCAAGGTCATGTCCCAGTTTTTGACCTTTGATAAAAAATGCTATTTTTTAAACATTTCTGGTGATAATGATGTAGGATTTTTTGTTAATTGTAGGTATTGACATGACGATCATTTTGATATATTGATTAAGTTCATGGGTTCAAAGGTCAAGGTCACAGATGTACAAGTTTACCAAAATAGTTAATTATCTGCAAAACTATGAACTTTTTGTATAGGCATGTATATTAGAATATTGTAGGTAATGGCCCAATGGTCATTTTGATATATAAATAAAGGTCATGAGTTCAAAGGTCAAGGTCACAGATGTAAACAAGTACTGAAATGATTATTTATCTCTAAAACTATAGACTTTTTGTATAGGCATGTATATTAGAATATTGTAGGTAATGACCCAATGGTCATTTTGATTTATGAATAAAGGTCATGAGTTCAAAGGTCAAGGTCACAGATGTAAACAAGTACTGAAATGGTTATTTATCTCAAAAACTATAGACTTTTTGTATAGGCATGTATATTAGAATATTTTAGGTATTATCCTAACGATCATTTTGATATATGAATGAAGGTCATGGGTTCAAAGGTCAAGGTCACAGATGTGAATGAATACCTGAATGGTTAATTATCTTGAAAACTGTTCACTTTTTGTATATGCATGTATATTAGAATATTGTATGTATTAGCCTAACAACCATTTTGATATATGAATGAAGGTCATGAGTTCAAAGGTCAAGGTCACAGATGTGAACAAGGTCTGAAATGATTATTTATCTCAAAAACAAAACTATAAACCTTTTGTATAGGCATGTATATTAGAATATTTAGGTATTATCCTAATGATCATTTTGATATATGAATGAAGGTCATGGGTTCAAAGGTCAAGGTCACAGATGCGAATGAATACCTAAATGGTTAACTATCTTAAAAACTATTAACTTTTTGTATAGGCATGTATATTAGAACATTGTTGGTACTGGCACAGTGGTCATTTTGATATATGAATAAAGCTCATGGGTTCAAAGATCACAGGTGAGCGTTAAGGCCCATGGGCCTCTTGTTCCCAATTTTGTAGTAAAAAATTCCCAATTAGCTACATTTATCAATTTTTTGAAAAAAAAAAATAAATCACAAGATCATCAAAATCATCAAAATCATATTCGGAGGATATCTCGTTCTGATAACGATTTCGCTCTTTATTAACCCACATTTTGCTAAATGATTTATATAGAGACAAAAGAGACAGCGCTATTTTGCTGTGAAACCAATATAATTTGTTCAATTACCAGTATTCTAGTGGTCTAGAATTTCTAATATGTTGTTGTGATTTTTCCCAAAATTACATTTTTGTTGAGCATTTTCCCAATTTCATCCCAAGGTCCTTTTCCCAAAAAGTTCAGAAAAATCCCTGTCCCAGTTACAAGAGCGGCAACACTGTTGGAATCAATCACATCTTGTAGACATCACATGATGTTATAGCTGTTTAGTCAGAAATCTTAATTTAGAACAAAGAATGAGTTATCGAACACGGACATAAAAATTGTTCATTTTTACTGTCATTGGTTCCAATCTTATGCAACCAGACTCATTTAGCTGTCGCAATATTTCAATCATGTCGATGTTCGACTACTTCCAAACCCCAATAAATTGTCTTTAATCAGCTGTATGTGTAATCGTATAAATGTTTCGTTAACACACAATAGACAACAGGCACTCGACCTGTTAGAACACCGGGAAGATTAATTTGATTGGATGTTTATAATCACACTCCCCGTAATTATAACAATGGGCAACAGCTCAATAAATAAAGTCGCTGCACTGATTTATCCCGTAATTTCCGCTTAAAACCAAGCCTTACCAGACATAGGATTAACATCTAGTGATCTCCGACACTTAGGGTAAAAAAATCAATATAGCATGATATTGAAAGTCATTACATGTGAAACACAGAATTAAAAAAATTATCAAAACTCGGCTCGGATTGGATTTCAAGTGTAGAGTTATTTTTGTGTTAACGATTGTGTGTTTGTTGTAATATAAATAGCAATCACTGGTAATGTGATATAAAGTGAGAGATTGCATGACAAAGGGTCAGAATACGACCCCCTAAGGTACGAGCTAACATAAACGAAAAACATTCTTATAATGATTTAACACTCATAATAAATCTATTACTAAACAAGGGAGTTAGTCACATAACTCCGATAAAATCTAAATGGTTATGATGTCATTTTATTTTTTTTTTGTCTGTTGTCTTTGTTGCTTTCTTTCTCTATTTTGTTTTTTTTTTTTTTTTGTCTTTCTTTGTCTCTTTTCTTTTTTCTTCTTTCTTTGTCTCTTTCTTTTCCCCTCTTTTTTTTTTTAAACTTTTTTTCTGATTTTTTTTCTCTCTTTCTCCCTTTTTCTTTCTTTCTTAATTTTTCTCCTTTTCTCCTTATCTCTTTCTTTGTGTTTTTTCTTTGTTTGTTTTTCTTTTTCTCTTTTTTTCTGTTTTCGTTTTTTTTTTCTTTTTATTTTTTTCTCCTCTTTTGTCTTCTTTTTCATTTAGATATTTTGATGACTATAATAACATTTTAATCCACATTTTAATTATTTTCTATCCTAAATTCTAAAATGTCCTATGTTTCCATTTCTGGTAGCCATAATTGGCACTGAAATTCTTTCAAAAATTACCTATTGTTTTGTTTCTTTTGTTTATATTTATCTCTCACATTTAAAAAAAACCTTGCTGATTGTAACAACATTTAATCATTTCCTTTAAGTTTTTCCTAAATAACTGTTTCTATTTCTTTTTGACAAAATTGCCATCAGCAACTAATTTCTAACAAATTCTTATTAATAATTTTGTGGGGAAAAAAAACTTAAACAAGACTTTATCTTCACAAGTTTTGGCCATTGGTCCATTATTTTGTCAAATTACCCATTGTAAAGGCCTTAGTGGACCATCTTTAATTAAGAAATAACATTGTATTTGAGTGTATTCATTCGGTATTATGAATGAGCAGTTCATGTTAAATATGCTATTCCTGACTCTCATTCATAATACCGAATGAATACACTCAAATACAATGTTATTTCTTATATTTACAATCATAAAAAACATTGATAGCATGTCCGAAATGTAAAATTATCGCTACAATAATTTATTTCATTCAAGATTGCGACAAACATACGGGATTGATGGAACAGCCTTGCTCCAAATAAGGAAAGTTACGTCGAGAGTAGACTTGGATGCTGACCAATCAAACAATGCGTGACGTAATAGATGTCATTCTGTGACGTAATCGAATAGTTAAACGTTACGTAATCAGAGGTCATGACCCCACACTGTATTCAAGAGCAATTGAATGCCAGCTAAAACAAATAGGTTCATCTAAAGAAGGTCAATTCCAATTGTAAATATCATTACATGAATGCAAAAATATAGATGATATGGTGTCTCAAAGAAATGTTTTTGAAAATGGACCCTTCTGAGAAAATCCTAAATTGTCCTTGAGTCTCCTGGTTTTCACAGTTATTTCACTAATAAATAAATTTCTTGTAATTACTGAAAAAATGATGACTTTTTACTGTTTCTAATAAAATATTTAATAAAATGTGTGTAAACTTGATACCTGCATTATACATTATAAGTTACCATATTAACAAGAGGCCCATGGGCCTTATACGCTCACCTGATAACTAATGGCTAGCTGATAGATTTAAAGAAAACATAAATACTAAACCCCAATGAATTTTTTCTTTACATCAAAATGATCATTGCATCAATATCTACAACATTCTAATATACATGCCTATACAAAACTTTTATAGTTTTCAAGATAATTAACCATTTCAGTATTGTTTTCGCATCTGTGACCTTGACCTTTGAACCCATGACCTTTTTCTATATGTCAAAATGATCATTGTATCAATACCTACAACATTCTAATATACATGCCTATACAAAAAGTTTATAGTTTTCGAGATAATTAACCATTTCGGTATTGATTCGCATCTGTGACCTTGACCTTTGAACCCATGACCTTTTTCTATACATCAAATGATTGTTGTATCAATACCTACAACATTCTAATATACATGCCTATACAAAAAGTTTATAGTTTTCGAGATAATTAACCATTTCGGTATTGTCTCGCATCTGTGACCTTGACCTTTGAACCCATGACCTTTTTCTATACATCAAAATGATCGTTGTATCAATACCTACAACATTCTAATATACATGCCTATACAAAAAGTTTATAGTTTTCGAGATAATTAAACATTTCCGTATTGTTTCGCATCTGTGACCTTGACCTTTGAACCCATGACCTCTTTCTGTACATCAAAATGATCGTTGTATCAATACCTACAGCATTCTAATATACATGCCTATACAAAAAGTTTATAGTTTTCGAGATAATTAAACATTTCCGTATTGTTTCGCATCTGTGACCTTGACCTTTGAACCCATGACCTTTTTCTATATATCAAAATGATTGTTGTATCAATACCTACAACATTCTAATAAATGCCTATACAAAAAGTTTATAGTTTTCGAGATAAGTAACCATTTTGGTATTGTTTTACATCTGTGACCTTGACCTTTGAACCCATGACCTTTTTCTATACACCAAAATGATTGTTGTATCAATACCTACAACATTCTAATATACATGCCTATACAAAAAGTTTATAGTTTTCGAGATAATAATTATAATCAGAGGTAAAAAAAATTAGGTCACGACCTTCACAATTGACCTTGACCTCAATTTGAAGATACTAACAAGAAGATGTCAAAACTGAAAACCCCATGTCATTATCTGGCCAAATAGTCAAGTTATAACAATTTGAAGCTATTTTACGATTTTTTCAAAATTAAACGCAAAAACGCGTAACCTATTTTTTGTCCGAATTTGACAAAATGAACAAACTATAGGCTAAAGACCCTAGAGAAGCCAAATATCACATCAGATTTTTTCTCTAATCAATACTTTCGGAGAAGAAGATTTTTTAAGATTTTTGCACCCCTAGGTCACCTTGACCTAGTTATGGTAGCCATGGCAACACCACGAACAAATTTGAATTGCACTGACCAAGACATGCATCTGACCAAGTCTCGTTGAAATCTGCCCAGTGGTTCGTGAGAAGAAGATGAAAATGTGAAAAGTTTACGACGACAACGACAACGACGACGACAGACAACGGACAAATTGTGATCAGAAAAGCTCACTTGAGCCTTTGGCTCAGGTGAGCTAAAAATATACCAAAAAATAACAAAACAACATTGACCTGTCTGCTTGACCTTTGATTTAAATACCAATTATAGACCAGTTCACTTCCGTATCGGGAACACAGGTGATTATTTCATCTACATCCTGGGTGGGGGTGGGAGCAGATTGTTAATAATAATAATAATAATAATAATAATTTATTTTATTTAAGTGTCACATATAAAAATTCAATGTTCACATACACATTAAAAACCTTGTAAAATTTTTATATCCGGCCACATGTGGCCTACGAGACACTACATATTGTATCTATAATTAAAATACATGTAAAAAAATACAACAAAATTCTTTATATATAAACTGCGAAATCCTAACACTATCCATGGATTGATTGGATTATCGAATTTGAATATTCCTAAATAAAAGGTCAAGCAGACAGGTCAATCTTGTTTGCCTATAACAATATAAATATATTAATATTTTCAAATATCTGGTTGCACAGACAACTGATATTGATTTAACAAAAATCATGTTTATCAAAAACTCTTGTAATTCCCTGCAGCAAGGAAATAAAAGTCTGTTTCAATATGTAATCCTATTCCTTTATTGTTCTTTTAATTTTTAGCTCACCTGACCGAAGGTCATGTGAGCTTATGGCATAGCGCAGCGTGTGTATGTGCATGCGTGTGTGCGTGTGTGCGTGCGTGCGTGCGTGTGTGCGTCGTTAACACCTATTTTCGACTTCTCCTCTGAAACTACTGGACAGTTTTTAATGAAACTTTGTCAGAAGTATATATGGGCTGGTGCAATTCAGATTTGTTCGTGGCGTTGCTATGGCTACCATAACTAGGTCAAGGTGACCTAGGGGTGCAAAAATCTTAAAAAATCTTCTTCTCCGAAAGTACTGATTGGAGAAAAAATCTGATGTGATATTTGGCTTCTCTAGGGTCTTAAGCCTATAGTTTGTTCATTTTGTGAAATTCGGATAAAAAATAGGTTACGCGTTTTTGCGTTTAATTTTGAAAAAATCGTAAAATAGCTTCAAATTGTTATAACTTGACTATTTGACCAGATAATGACATGGGGTTTTCAGTTTTGACATCTTCTTGTTAGTATCTTCAAAATGAGGTCAAGGTCGATTGTGAAGGTCGTGACCTAATTTTTTGTACCTCTGATTATAATTATTATCTCGAAAACTATAAACTTTTTGTATAGGCATGTATATTAGAATGTTGTAGGTATCGATACAACGATCATTTTGATGTATAGAAAAGGGTCATGGGTTCAAAGGTCAAGGTCACAGATGCGAAACAATACTGAAATGGTTAATTATCTCGAAAACTATAAACTTTTTGTATAGGCATGTATATTAGAATGTTGTAGGTATTGATACAGCGATCATTTTGATGTGTAGAAAAAGGTCATGGGTTCAAAGGTCAAGGTCACAGATGTGAAACAATACTGAAATGGTTAATCATCTCGAAAACTATAAACTTTTTGTATAGGCATGTATATTAGAATGTTGTAGGTATTGATACAACGATCATTTTGATGTATAGAAAAAGGTCATGGGTTCAAAGGTCAAGGTCACAGATGTGAAACAATACCAAAATGGTTAATTATCTCAAAAACTATAAATATTTTGTATAGGCATATATATTAGAATGTTGTAGGTATCGATACAACGATCATTTTGATGTATAGAAAAAGGTCTTGGGTTCAAAGGTCAAGGTCACAGATGGGAAACAATACCGAAATGGTTAATTATCTCGAAAACTATAAACATTTTGTATAGGCATATATATTAGAATGTTGTAGGTATTGATACAACGATCATTTTGATGTATAGAAAAAGGTCATGGGTTCAAAGGTCAAGGTCACAGATGTGAAACAATACCAAAATGGTTAATTATCTCAAAAACTATAAATATTTTGTATAGGCATATATATTAGAATGTTGTAGGTATCGATACAGCGATCATTTTGATGTATAGAAAAAGGTCTTGGGTTCAAAGGTCAAGGTCACAGATGGGAAACAATACCGAAATGGTTAATTATCTCGAAAACTATAAACATTTTGTATAGGCATATATATTAGAATGTTGTAGGTATCGATACAACAATCATTTTGGTGTATAGAAAAAGGTCATGGGTTCAAAGGTCAAGGTCACAGATGCAAAACAATACCAAAATGGTTAATTATCTCGAAAACTATAAATTTTTTGTATAGGCATGTATTTTAGAATGTTGTAGGTATTGATACAGCAACCATTTTGATATATAAAAAGGTTATGGGTTCAAAGGTCAAGGTCACATATGCGAAACAATACTGAAATGTTTAATTATCTCGAAAACTATAAACTTTTTGTATAGGCATGTATATTAGAATGTTGTAGGTATTGATACAACGATCATTTTGATGTAAAGAAAAAGGTCATGGGTTCAAAGGTCAAGGTCACAGATGCAAAACAATACCAAAAGGGTTAATTATCTCGAAAACTATAAACTTTTTGTATAGGCATGTATATTAGAATGTTGTAGGTATTGATACAATGGTTATCATGATGTAAAGAAAAAAGTCATTGGGGTTTAGTTTTTATGTGTTCTTTAAATCTATCAGCTAGCCATTAGTTATCAGGTGAGCGTATCAGGCCCATGGGCCTCTTGTTTATTTTATTTTGGAAAGTGGAAATCCCCCTCCATTTACTCTTATTATTTCCAGAGGTAAATCACATTTTCTGTATATTTTGAGGTGAAATCCCATTGCCTCTATATTTAGAAGTGAAATCCTATTCCATCTATATTTTGAGGTGAAATCCCATTCCATCTATATTTAGAGGTGAAATCCCATTGCCTCTATATTTAGAGGTGAAGTCCTATTTCCCTTTATATTTAGAGGTGAAATTCATTTCCCTTTTATATTCCCTTGAATGACTTGAAAATATCAATTCTTTGACAATTCTTTGCATGAAACGGATATCAGTATGTCAGAGTAGGACTTTAATCCAAGGCCTTAGTAGGCATATAATCCCTGGCCCGAAGTAGGTTTATAATCCCAGGCCTGGGTACAATAATAATCTAAGCCTTAGTTGGTCATAATTCTAAGCCTTAGTAGGTCTATAACCGCAGACCTGAGTTTAGGTCTATAATTCCAGATCTGAGCTTAGGTCTATAATTTATGACCTAAGTAGGTATATATCCAAAGCCTTAGAAGGTCTTTTTTGCAGACCTCTGGGGAGTTTACTTTTGTTGTAGAAATGAAAACCAATACATCAGGGTAGGGCACTAGTATATGACCCAAGTAGGTCTGTAATCTCAGGGTTGAGTAGGTTTATACTCTAAGGCTTAATAGATCTATAATGGAGTTACTTACTAGGAGAAATGGAGATCAATACGCCAGAGTAGGACCCAAGTAGGTCTGTAATCTCAGGGTTGAGTAGGTCTATAATCCTCCTAAGCCTTATAGTAGGTCTATATAATGACAGACCTCAGGGGTTTACTCACCAGTTCACCAGAGAAAAACTCAAGTAGGTCTAAAAGCACAGTCCTGAGTATGTCTTAAATCCTACTAAGCCTTATAGTAGGTCTCTATAATGGCAGACCTCAGGGGAGTTTACATACCAGGATAGTAATTGGTCTAATTTGATTTAATGATAAGATATAATTAACACTAAGTCTGGATTCCTTCACACTAATCAGCAATTACTACACTGTTGATTTCTTATATTGATTACAACTGCAATTAAACTGAAACAGACTATAAGAAGCAAAAATGGTCCTTCACTGCCACTGATAAATTGAAATGGACCATATAGCAAGCCAAAAAACTGATGCAAGTTTTAACTTTTTTTTATTTGAGTGAGCATTGCTATGGACTGTTCCTGTATTTTGCTTTGTTGATTACTGTGACTATAGTAGGAAAAATGGTCCATCAATGCCACTGATGAATTGAAACAGACCATAGCAATCTAAAAGCTTCCAAAGTTTTAGATAAAAGTTTTTATACCCACCACCCTCCCCCCCCCCCCCCCCCGCTTAAACCGTTACACCTTAGGGTACCTATCTCTTATCCACAACTCCTCCTAAACCCTTCAATGGATTTTCATGAAACTTTCACACAGTCTTTGTGATATAATGTAGATGTGCACCTCCTATTTAAAAATTTGATCTGATGGATTTTTTTTTTATGTGGGGGAGCGGGGGTATTTTTTGTGAGCTTGTGGCTCACAGTTTTTCTAGTTTAAATCCAGAGCTGCCAACCCTATTTTTGTGTAATTGTGGGTCTGACCATGTCTGGGGTGCATCCCTACCAGAATTGAAAATTGATAAAACATATGCTGCATTGTTATTTGATGTCTTAATGGATATAGTATAATGCATGCAGTGATTTTTCACCTGCTCCTGGGCACAAAATGAATCCAATACAACCTTATTCCACCCATGTAAATCACTCTAAATTGCTGTGATTACAGATGGATTTGTAGTGGTAATGAATAAACATTGCAAATTCTCAAACTCTATGGTTGTTTGCTGGTCAGTCCCCTTCTTGGCGGGTCAGCGGGAATTCATGACGAAATGAGGGTCAGACCCCCAGGTTGAGGTTCAGTTGGCAGCTCTGTAAATCTTAGATGTAAATCTTAGAATCTAGTGGCCATTGCCACTATCAATGGAGATCTTCTGCTCCTGCAATTTGCTGTATATTGCTTATAACTGCAATTAAATTGAAACAGACTCTAAAAGAAAAAAAATGGTCCATCACTGATAAATTGAAACAGATTATAGTAAGCCAAAAATCTCTTTGAAACAGTGACCATTGCCACTGATAATTATGGAGAAATTCTGCATCTGCAGTTGTTTGTCAATTTTTAGATTTAAAGTTTACAAAATTGAGCGATAATTAAGTCACGATGCTGCATATTTGTGAAGATGGCCGACATGCATTATGGGAGAGTTACAGCTGGCACTAAAGAAGTTGTATTGGCTTCCAGTGTTTTGTAATTAAATTCATGTTTTTAATTAACAAAGTTTACACAAAAACTAAGCCATACCGTTTGGAAGAAATAATTTTCTTTTTGAAGATTCTAAACAAACGGATATCATTGTCACGATATTGCCAAGTAGTTTATCATGCGTATTGTAATGTTTTAGCCTAGAGATATTGAAATGGTAATTCTAGTTTCTACAAGCGTTTTTGTGCTAGATTTCAAATTTGTAAAAAAAATTCTTTTACAGTAAAACCTTGTTTTAATATCCTTCCCTAATTTTGCCAACTTGTTTATCACCACACTATTTTGAAGTCCAAACAGTTTTCTTCCAGGTCAAAGGTCAAGGTTATGAAGTCCAATCTTTTGTCTGCATTTTATGCACTCTGTATCTTTTACATTTATACATGGATTTGATGAAACTTGGTATGAATTTTTAACCAGCATGCAAGGATGTGTCATAAACTATGTTAAATTATGTGGGTAAAATGACAAGGTCATGAGGGTGATGTTGAAGCTGGTGGTATTTGAGGTTACTTTTTCTCTTGTAATCCCCCCTGCAAACTAGTTTAAGGGGGTTTATAGGAATAACAGTGTCTGTCTCGCCATGTTAAATCATGTCCCATAGATATCTTATTATTGCTTTGGACGACTGTCATAAAACTTCACATGAATAATCTGCATGGCCCAATGGTGTGTCATTACCTTGAACCAAGGTCATATTGGAAAGGTCAAGGTCGCAGTAAAACATTAAACCATCATAGATTTTTTTAGGGAGGAGGTATTTGATTCTCAAAGACAGATGTAGTTAAAACTATGGTAACAAATGCTGTTGTTATAACCATTGTAACCATTGTTGTCATTATGTCTGTGTGAATTACTAGGAATTCCCATAACGCCAATAATGTACTCATTTTCATATTGGAAAGGTCAAGGTTGCAGGAAAACATTAAACCATTGTAGATTTTTTTAGGGAGGAGGTATTTGACTCTCAAAAGACAGTTGTAGTTAAAACTATGGTAACAATTGCTGTTGTTATAACCATTGTAACTATTGTTGTCATTATGTCTGTGTGAAGTTGAAGTGAGAATTACTAGGAATTCCCATAACGCCCATGATGTACTCAAAAGTCATTTTCAGCTTCAATAATAGACATTTGCTATTTATGATTTCCGGAGAAAAATGACAGTAAAAGGCTTCCGGATAATCATTTGTGAAATAAATATCTTATAGTTTAGTCTGTGTCCATGGTAACGGATGTCATGTTATTAAAAGTTGACAACATCAATAGAGTAATAATAAAAATGAATCTCTAGCCTACAAAATTTAATATTTCACATAATATTCGATTGAATTTCACAGTAGGGGGAAATGATCCTCTTTATGGACTATTAAATGTCTTAAAACTCTACCATGACTTAATAATGTGTTTATATTTATTTTTCAAAGTTATACATGTATATTTAGTGAGTGGTTTTGGAGTGGAGTAATAGAGTTTTAAGCCCTAGTTAGAATTTTTTTTTTACTTTTATCAAATCTGTTAATCGAGTAATATTGGAGTTTTAAGCCTTGGTCAAGATTATTTCACTTAGATCAAGGCAACCAGTTTAGGGATGATGGGAAAACCAGAGTGTCTGGAGAAACTGCTGAACTTCTGCAAGAGAACTAACAAACATCTGCCCCTCATCTGAACTTAGGTCCTTTGATCTACATAGGTGGGATTTGTACCAGTCAGGCCACTGAATCATGTAGAGGCCACAGTGGCCTAATGGATAAGACGTTAGTCTTCAAATCCAGGGTCTCTCACTGCTGTGAGTTTGAGTCCTGCTCAGATCACATGTGGGAAAGTGAATTTTCCTTGCTGTTGGCCTTGACTGGTTCACCTGGTATCAGTATAATGGACTGGGGGAGTTGTACCCTTGTCTGCGGCGTACTGACTCTGTGAGCTAGCACCGTAAAGTCGCCCTGAGTCGCGCTAGTACAAGGCAGACGATACAACACACTCACACTTCACATGCATACACAGAATTGTTTCATAGATTAATCCATAGAGATTAATAGAATAGTTCTCATCACAAATAGCTGAAAAATTGCTGATGCTACATTAAGCAACATTCAACCAACGAAACCAATCCTATAATCAAAATAATGTCACCTATACCAAGATAATAGCAGCTACAGATCAAAGTCTAGAAACTGACACCTTTGCAGTGTGCTTCTGACACAAAAGAGTGGGGTTTTTTTGTTTCATGTATGCAACAAAAGAACCTTCTTAGTGCAGGGATATTTCTGTCCAATCAAAGGGGCCAGTTAGGGACAAATTCCCAAGTGGTTTCCTCCACCATCCCTGAACTGACTGCTTCGAAAGTATCTAGACTTATTCAACTCCATTCTCTATTTTGCTTACTTACCTAAATTTTAAAAATAGAACTATATTATGTGGTCCCATATAACCAGCTTAAAAAAAAGTGTCCCTCTATTGGTTTACACTGAAAGGGAGATAACTGTCAATTGAAAAATGGGTAAAATGTCACTGGAGATTTTATCTCTTTAAGATTTAGTTACCAAGTAAAGTCAAACCTGTCTATAAAGACCACCCAAGGGAACCAGTAAAAGTGGCCTTTATGGGCAGGTGGCCTTTATATACAGGTGCAAATAATATGATAAGGAACAATTGAAATAAAATTCTACTGGTGACCCTTATATAGAGATGGCCTTTAAGGCAGGTTGGATTGTAAATGAATGTGAATTTTGAATAATTTTTTACATAACAAATTGTCAAATAAGTCCAAAGAAGAAAAAATATGTGTTTCTGCTAACACTCTTAAGAAAAATGAATGCCGGTAAGTAGGCAATTTTTTGGCATTTTTTCACATTGACTATATGGGTAGGACAAGGATGTCAAAAATATATTCATAAAAAATTTAGGATAGACAATATTTAGGGTCATTAGGGTTAGCGGAAACAAACTTATTTATTTTTTTTTAGGTGAAATAAATTAGTAATAAAAATATGTTGATGATGTATTGGAGTTTTATTTTCCTTTATTTACTAAAGATCTGACATTATTTATTTCAGATAAGATTATGAGTCACATTTTAAAGACACTTTATTATATCTAAACCTTTGTAGAACTGTGATGTTTTGAAGTATTTTAATCCAAAACATTTTAAAATTTGTTGCTGTTACGTAATGTGTACCTTTGTTGCCATGGTTTGATTTTTTAAAACTTTTTTATAGTTATAGTTACACTAACGTTGTATCACAATTTTTAGCTCACCTGAGCCTTAAGTGATGTTTAATGTTTAACTGTCCATTACTGTAGATCACTTTTATTTCGCGAGAGATTTATTTTCGTGTAAATTCGCGACTCATCTCATTCGCGAATTCAAATATCACACAAATATATCCAGCACACAGATATTTCTATGTTGACATACATACGTTGTATTCGGCAAGATTCCAAACGCGAATTCCAAACGCGAATTCAAATATTTGCGAATAAGGCCAAGATGGTCTTGACACAAAATTTTCTACTCGCGAAAAATAAGTGATCTACAGTATTTTTCATCCATCATCAGAAGTACATTGTGCATAAACTTGTTACATTTAAATCTTCTATGACATTACTTAACCACTGTGGTAGCTCAGTTGGTAAAGTGCTCACTCCGTTAGTGGGAGGTTGTTGATTCAAACCCTGACCAGGTCTGACCCAAGACTTAAAAGTGGGCAGTGACTGTTCTTTCACCAAGCACTCTGCATTACTAAATAAAAGTCATGATTCTTTCAGATGGAAACAAGGTCCAGTGTCACTGTACAATAAAGAACCCATTACTTCAGTCCTCTCCTTAGTACAAGTATTACATATTACAGCAACTCAGTTTTTAGAGTGCTCGCTTCATATGCGGGAGGTCATGGGTTTGAACCTTGGCTGATTTCTGATAAAGACTTGAAAATAGAAAAAACCTTTCGTGAAGCATTTAGAAATAAAAGCCACAGAGTTATTCTGAAGAGATCGATGAATGCCCTGTGTCATACCAGGCATGGCATGTTAAAGAACCCTCCATGTGCATTGCCTTGAGTGCACTGCAAAGGTAAAAGTTTCTGCCACTTCAATTATATCTAATGACATCTCAATATAAGTGAATTATTCTTGACTGGGATGTAAAACCACATTCAATCAATCAATCAATCCTTAATACAAGCTTAATACAAGGGCTAAACTGCAGTTCTGTGCTGTGGACTCCCAAGTGAAACTTTACAAGACTTTTTAATGTATAAAAGCCGGTGTTAGCAGACACTGCCTTCAGGTGAGCAATAAGGCCAATTAACCTCTTATAAAAGGTAAAAAATACACTGTGTCATGTCTATGCCCTTTGTTTTTTTGCTGATTTTCTTCACACCATGGTAATATTTATACTGGTCATAAATTTAAATGAAAAAGAATATTTTTTTAATTGAATGTTTAAGGATAATTTATTATTTAAAAACAATTTGATTTACTGGCAGATTTAGGTTTTGTAGTGGTATAGCTACATGCTATATTTTGTGCTATGTACAGGTTAAGACGTTACTACTGTCTCATCTATGAGGTACCTTTTTGACAAAACAGTAGAGTGCTCGCTCGCTTTAGACATTGGACACCTGGGTTAATTCCTGTCATCAGCGGAAGGGGATTACTTTTGTTATAACTAGTACATATACAGGTGTGTTTGTTACAATTTATTAGGTGTGTGTTGGGGTGGGTGAGTCTGTATGTGTGGGTGGGTGGGTATATGGATGGGTGTTGTATGTTTTAAGAATATTTATTTAAACTTAGATGTAAACAACAATAAAATAGCTAAGTGGTTAACAGGCTTGACATCAGTCTAAGGGGTGTTGTGGAGTAGTAGAGTTTTATGCCCCAGTCAAGATTCTTTTACTGATATTGAGGTGGTTGATTCAAGAATAATGTAAATATAATATTGCCTGAAAAAAACTATGACCTTTTGCAAGCAAAGTAAGAAATCTTCTCACAACAAACTGGGTACCATTTCAAAACAGTTCAAGGGCTACAGTGGCTAAATGGCCAAAAGTGTGCATGTATGAACATTGCATCTCTTACTGACTGTGTTTGATTCCCTCAATATAGGATCATAGTGAGAGAAAATTTGTCAGTTGATTTCCCAAAGGTCAGTGGTGTTATAAGGGCACTCTTGTTTCCTCCACCATGCCAGAACTGACAGACTTGATATACATGGAAGATGGAAATCTTGGCTGATACATGAAACTCCTTTATATTCCCAAACAACTGAAAGAAAAATTCTGTAACCTGGCCATGGAAGTCTCGGTTGAGTTTTGGAGTACTTTTGCAGTTCCATTCATGACATGGTCATCAACAGATATTGCCATTTTGTTGGTATCTGCTCTCTTTTTGCCATGGTAATCTTGATTCCGCTGTGCTTATATAAATACAAACCTTTTTTAAATTTAAGAAAAGACGTTATTAGTCTCGCTAGACAATTCCAGTGTTAAAACATTTGTCAGCTGAGTTGTTGAAGGACATTACTGTTCTCCGGGTACTCTAGTTTCCTCAACTATCCTTGAACTTATTGCCTCAGATTGAAGTGGCACATAAACCTCCACTGCACTCCCAACACAAGAACAAAAATAAAATATCTTAGCCTTAGGTTGGGGAGTACTGTTGGTGACACTTCATAGTCAACAACAGATATTGCCATTTTCTTTTGTTCCTGCTCTTTTGTAGCCATGGCAACCTTGACAGGACGAAAAAGAAAGCATTTCTGTAACCTTGCAAAGTAAAGTCTCGGCCTTGGGTTGGGGAGTACTTTTGTAGTATTGTTGGTATTGATATTGTCATTTTCTTTGTTCCTGCTCTCTTGTAGCCATGGTAACCTTGACAGGACAAAAAAGAAAGTATTTTTTAATTTTGCAAAGTATATTTTCAGTTTCAACTGAGTGTGGAAGTATTTTTGCAGTACTATTGCACTACATAGTTATCAACAGATATTGCCATTTTCTTCCTTCCTGTTCTCCTGTAGCCATGGTAACCTTGACAGGATGAAAAAATCTGTAATCTGGGAATGTAAAGTGTCAGCCTTCGTCTTGGGAGTACTTTTGCAGTACTATTGACTATATTCATAGTCATCAACAGATATTGCCATTTTTTTTCCTTCCTGTTCTCCTGTAGCCATGGTAACCTTGACAGGATGAAAAAATCTGTAATCTGGGAATGTAAAGTGTCAGCCTTGGTCTTGGGAGTACTTTTGCAGTACTATTGACTACGGTTCATAGTCATCAACAGATATTGCCATTTTCTTTCTTCCTGCTCTCTTGTAGTCATGGTAACCATGACTGGAGTGTAAGACACCTTTATTGCACTGCATTTAAAATTGAAAGACATCTTTAATTTTTTGTATGAATTTTTTTTGTTTTGTTTTATTTTTCAGATTAAGGAAGCTTTGTATAACAGGAGAATATCAAACTGCTGCTTTTAATTTTCCCACTCATGTAAGTTTTTATTTTTATTACATATGCATTTTTAAAGTTTATTGGTTCTGAGTATGCTTGCACTTCGTACAAAAGAGATGATGTATCCTGGCTAAACGTGTCCTTATTTTAAGGTTGAGCATTTGAAATTTGCTCTATGGTCGTTTGCGGGTCAGTCCCCTTCTTGGCGGGTCAGCGGGAATTCATGACGAAATGAGGGTCGAACCTGCAGGTTGAGGTTCAGTTGGCAGCTCTGTAAATCTTAGAATCTAGTGAACTTGCCATTGCCACCAATAATGGAGATCTTCATTTGAAATTTACTCTTTTAGGTTTTTAGTCCCCTCCCGGTGCCACCGGGTTTCATGTCTTTCTGTTTGTCTACATACCATGTTTGCCGCACTTTATTTTGCAGTGATTTGAGATATTGCATTCAAATTTGGTGTATGGCCTCATCTTATGGAGTTAAAGTGCCACTTTAATTTTGAGTAATTTCTGTCTATTTTGTATGAAGTTATGGCCCTTTGAACTTAGAAATTTTGCTAGTTAAATCTATATTTTTAAACTCAATCAGTTTTTCGTAATAAATGATGAAAAATGCCTGAAAAATCCTCAATTGATAGGGGTTTAAATCTTGTATTCTAAATTTCTAGATGGCCACTGTTAGTATGAATAGCAAAATCTGATCATTATAAAAAGAGTGGCTGCATCGTGGCTTAGGTGTCATCAGTTTAGGGTCCAAATTAAAAATTTTACTATTGAAGGTTTTTAGACCATGTTAGTAAGCTTAAGACTTTTTTTCTGATACAAATGCCACATGACTGTCTAGATGAACATCTCCAATTAAACCAAAGTTTATAACAGATTTTGATTGATATTTTTGTGGCACATGCTGCTAAGATCCTTTTTCAGAAAATTTTCTGTCTTTTTCTCTTTTATCCCTGTTTATTAAGCTCTCGATAAACTAAGAAAATTATAAAATATTATCGTAATAGCTGCCGTCTTTTGACAGCTGGCAATGCCAATGCAGCATTCTAAATACTTTTAAATTTCATTTGATCTACCCATATACTTTTTTGTGACATATTTTGCTAAGTTTATTTTCAACTCTTTTATTTTCTTTTTAATTCCTTTTTAGCAAGTGTAAGATAAATTAGGAAAATTATAGGAAAATTACAAGTGTAGGATAAATTAGGAAAATTATAACATTTTATTGTAATAGCTGAGTGTTCCAATTCTTGACACCTTGTGCATATGCAATATCCCATAATTCCTTAGTTTTGATCTATGATTTTTGTGTCATGTTTTGCCAATCTCACTTTTTAATCCCCATTTAACAAGTGTAGGATGTATTGGAAAGATTATAAAATTTTATCGTAATATTGGTGTATTCCATTTTTTAACACCTTTTCCTGATACAGTATCCCATAATTCCTTAGTTAATTTAATTACAAGTCTACTCTCATGGCTTTCATGTTATGCAACCTGAATTAATTATTTATGAAAACTTTCTCCGTTAAATAGAAAGTACGGTATTTTAAATCAAAACTGACAAGTATAACATGCATTTTCACGGTTTTTGTTTTACAATCGACCAATCATCTTTAAGTTTTAATTTAAAGCATATTTAGATGATAGATTAAGAACATGAAGATTTTATAATGTTGGTATCAGGAAGATAAAATTTTGGTCGGAGATATGTAAAAAATATCGCTTTCTAAACATTGCATGCTGGGAATATTTTTATGTGCAAATAATCAAGATTTATGCCGATAAAGTAAGGTGTAATGTATTCTCCGGTAACAGTATGCGCGTCGTAATAATTACCCATAATGCTAAGTAACAGGATTTGTACATAACTTTCTTTTCCTGGTTCTGATTGACTGAGTTGATATGTCTACCAGACACGAGGAAATACTTAACACTTTAAGTAGGGCCAGGGGGTGGAAAGGAGGGGTAGACTTCAAGTAGGATGAGGGTTGGAAAGGAAGGGGGGTAGACTTCAAGTAGGCTGAAGGAGTGGATAGGAGGGGGTTAGACTTCAAGTAAGGCAAGGGTGGAAAGGAGGGGTTAGACTTCAAGTAGGATCAGGGATGGAAAGGAGGGGGTAGTATGTTTGGTTTCTTTCTATTTGTTACCAACATTGCATTTCTGGTAATGCAGCTGACTTATATGACGAAGTAAGATGCATGGTGAATAGGAATAAATTCAGAACCCATTACTATGAAATGTATGCAAGTTTTTGAAAATATTTCAGCTATTGTGTAAATCAAAATCAAAAGTACCAATCCATGTCCAAATCCCAATCCCAAAGCAAAATGAAAACTGGTAAATGAAGTAAAACATGTGAACTTCCACCAGGGAAGTAGGTCAGATGCTCTGGAAGGGTAAGCACCTTACCTTCTGTATGGCTATCTACACCCCCATGTGTGAAGTGTCAACTTACAAATAACAGTGCCTCTCACCTCACAGCCTAGGCTCAAATCCCACTCATTGCAGATCCTAGTTTGAGAAAGTTTGCTTGCCAAAATTCAGTGGGTTTTTTTCAGGCACTCTGGTTTTCTCTACCCTTTTCAAACTTACCAGCTCAATATTAGTAACAGATTCTTGATAAAGCTTAAAATACTGTTATGTCACCCTACCCGGCTCCACTTCAATATTTTATACCAGAAGTCAATGCAGTCCTTAGTTCAGCCACTTTTACTTAATTTAAAGGGGATTATTTTCACAGGGTGAAAATTTCACAATTTCCAAAATCTGACATTTCCCATTGGTGTCATTTTGCATAACTTGTTATTCTTTTTCTTTACCGAGTTGAGTTGAGTTGAGTTGAGTTGAGTTGAGTAATGGTGTTTAACATCCCAGTCAAGAATATTTCACTTGTATCGAGATGTTGCCAGCTATAGGTGAAGGTGCAGAAATTTTGCCTGTGCATTGCGCTGATGGCATCATACAGCAGAGTTCTTTATCGTGCTAAGCATACCATGACACGGGACCTTGTTTATTTTAAGTTCCCATCCAAAAGAACTGTGACTTTCATTTCATAATGCCGTGTGCTTAGCGAAAGAACGGTCACTACCCACTTTCAAGTCTTGGGTCAGACCCGATCGGGGTTCAAACCCACGACCTCCAACTTATGGAGCGAGCACTCTACCAACTGAGCTACTGCAGTGGTCTCTTTCTTTACTGCCAAACCCTTTTATAAAATCCTTCCATTAGAGTAGATCCTAAGGTCATTATTATCACTGACAAGTGCATCATCCCAGAACTATCCAACTCAAATAACATCGAAAAATTTTCACTTTGGCATAAAAGAACATTATTTTACTCTGACACTCCCCTATTTAATTAGGGGCCTTGGTGGCAAAGTGATATAAAGCTCATACTTACAGGTCACAGTGCCCTCATCACCAAAATCCCAAAGTATCCTATAGTGCACCTGTTTAAATGGAACACCTTCCAGTTTCAGATACTGTAAATCAGGAATTTAATGCGTCATGAAATTAATGCGAATTGCCGATTTTGCTGTAAAATGCGTATTCAAATTAATGCGATTTTTTTTTAAATTCCAAAAATTACTTTCGCCATTTTTTATCTTGAAAAAATAACAAAAAATGTTGAATTATTGCCTTATGACTTGTTTATTATTCCATAAACATGTAATAATCATACACTTCGGCACCACAAAGAAATTCGTTTGGTGCATAAGAAGAATGTCCCGTTTCACTGTAAATTATTGTATTTTTAACATGGCAATGTGAAAGTTTGTGACGAAAAAAAGTCTTACTTATGTCGCTAAATTTTCGACAATTTATGAAGAGATAAATAATACTTTATACCAGAACTAGAGAATTATCGTCATGAGTTCTAATAAATGACCTACGATTACAACTTCCGGTTCAAGGGAGATAAATCATTTTACATTAAACTTTTGGAAATCGGAAAATTAATGCGACAAGAAATTAATGCGATGAAACGGGCCTCGCATTTTTCGCATTAATTTCTTGCTCGCATTAATTTTTGATTTACAGTATTCTATACAATGGATGCAGGGTTCATACAGGCCTGGAAAAGTCCTTAAATTTTGCGGTTTGCCCTAAAAGACCCTAAAAACCAGTCTGACCCTAAAAAGTCCTTGAATTTATCCTGAAGGCCCTAAAAAGCCATTGAATTTGTGTAGCTGGGTGTCTGTATTTGGATATTTAGTGGTTGCAAATAAATAAATATTAATTAATAAGTTACTTGAAAAGAGCAATTTAAATGTACATGGACCTTCCAAATGCCCAACTTCAATCTTATCCAATTCAAGTGTTGTTACTATGGGCATGTAAGTAATTAATTGTTTTATTGATTTGATTGCCTTTGCAACAGTATTTTCCTTTGCTACAATTGTACCTCTGATTAGGCCTAAATTTGTAAATGAGACCCTGAAAAGACCCTAAAAAGTCCTTAAATTTTGAATCCAAATGTCTGTACGAACCCTGTGGATGGATCACTTTCCAGACCAATTTTATACCCCCACTTTAAAGAAGAGGGGTATATTGGTTTACATTAGTCCTTCTCTCTGTCTGCCCGTCCTTCGGTCTGAAACAATAAATTCGTAAGAGTTTCTCAACAACTACTGAACACAGCCATTTGAAATTTTGTATGAGAGTTCAGTATTAGGTTCCATGATGCACATACCCATTTCAAGTCTGCCAGACATCTACTTTCTCTTGACCGTTTTAGTTCAAACATTTTTATGGTTGAAAAAGTGGGGGTATATACTAAGTGAGCAGACACTAGCTCACAAATTCCTTGTTTTATCTGTCTAGGCAGGTATGAGTTCAGGTTTATTCGACTTGTATCACTTACATTATTAATGCTATGTATATCCCAATAAAGTAGTTCAATATGGACAGGTGTTTGGGTTTTCTAAGGCTTCAGTTTTCACAGGTTCCATTGAATATGAAACTTCAAATATTAATTATTTGCCATAATATTGACTTCATTTAATGTGCTTTTAAGACAGCTGTTTTTAAATTTTACAACTTCCCTTATAACTGGTAATGCCTCAATATAATCAAAATCATGTATTTTTAATTACAGTCAACAGTCAAACCTGTCTATAAGGCCACCCAAGGGGACTAGTAAAAGTGGCCTTTATAGGCAGGTGGATTTTATATGCAGGTGGCCTTTATATACAGGTTCAAATGATATAAATAAAGAACAATTGGAAACATTTTACTGGCCTTTATGTGCAGATGACCTTATATAAAGGTGGTATTTAAGGCAGGTTAGCCTGTATTATAGTTTTATATTTTTAATTATTATCGGGGTGTTTTTTTTTTGGGGGGGGGGGATATACAGAGTATTATTTTAAGTGCAAATGTACTAAATTTATATTATTTTCATTAATAAGTTCAAATCTAGCTGTTTGTATGGCCTATATAGGATAATGTTTCTTTAAAAAATTATTTATTTTTAAAAAAACCTGTAAAACCGGATTAAATGAATCATGAAAGTGCTTTAAATGTTGTCGTGTATGGGAATTTAAATATTCAATATCGTCTTTTTTACCGAAATCAAATTTCTGAATGATATCCAGCAGTTTGTTTATATCATTTTCCAAATTCTTGTTAAAACTGATCTATCATTTTAAAAAAAAAAATTAAAAAAATTTGCAACACAAAAAAAGGATACTTAGGTATATACAGTCCAACCTGCCTAAAAGGTCACCTATATATAACGGCCACCTGCCTATTAAGACCAGTAGAATCGGTCTTGATTGTTCTTTATTTATGTTATTTGAACCTGTATAAATAAGGTCACCTGCCCATAAAGGTCACTTTTAGTGGTTCGCTTGGGTGACCTTTATAGACAGGTTTGACTGTATATATAATCATAATGTAATTTTAAAATCATTTTAAGTTAAATGTCCATTATATCCATTTTTATTGTGCATTTAGCCAGCATGCTAATTATACATATTCATATGCATGCACATCATTTTAATTTAATTGTTTTTAATGTACAAAAAGTTAAAACTGCTCATAAGCTTCTTTAAAAAAGGATGGAATAATTAACAATAAAAGGATACATGTAAAATTATATATTTCATAATGTGATTTTTAAATCTCTTTTTGTTATTTGTGCAGCCAATATGCTAATTACAAATTTGTATCCATTCACATCATTTTAATTTAATTATTTTTTTGTACAAAAAGTAAAAACTGCTCTGAAATTTCTTTAAAAAAAAAAATGGACAAAAAAATTGACATTACAAAAAAAGATACATGGGTACTAAAGTCCATTTACGATCCTTTAGTCTCTCGGTCTTTCGTAAAATTCTCTAAAACAAAACTTTTTATTGTAAAAGTAAAATCGTACATTTATTATACAATTCATGCCGTAATTAATTTTTAATATTTCTATCCTTAAACTTTTCTCAGTTTTGCCCCATACTCCGTAAATTTTGGTCAATTTTGAGCAACGGCTATTTTGTCTAAGTCCTACATTTCGGTCGAAACCATTTCGGACAGGGAAATACTGATCTAATTTGCATAAGAAATACTTATCGACAATATGTTGATATGCAACACTACCCATGATTGACAGGGACAGATATTGTTTTCATAAATTTGTTTATAAAATTACCCAAAATTATTTAAATTTATCCACATATGGTGTTATAGTTCTGCACGTAAGAGTACGTCATGTACTGAAAAGTTTTGTTTACAAGATTTTTATACGAAATATAGCATTCTTGCCACAAGTCACGTGTAAAATCATTATTCGAGACAACGCTCTCTCTCTCTCTCTCTCTCTCTCTCTCTCTCTCGTTGTACCACAATTCTTACTGAAATTCATTTAAGAACGGTGATACTTAACCTTGACAAACTTAAAACAATTCACGTGCAAATCATTATTTGAGACAGTGCTCTCTCTCTCTCTCTCTCTCTCTCTCGCTCGCTCGTTGTACCATTATTCTTAAATGGTAAATTATGATAACTAATTAAAATTATAAATCGTGTGTACGGATAAGTAGAAAGACCTGAAGACTGCAAGAACTTCGTCAAATCTACTTGGTGGTTGGCAAGAACTACCGTTTTCATGATCAGGTGTACACGTGTTGTAAAAGTTGATCAACTTTGACTTTAGCAATTTGGTAACCGGATTATAATAACAAATATTTCTGATCGTTGTAGCAGAAAATATGAATTAAATAATAACGATAAATCAACAACTGTGTAGATTTTAGAGACTTCACTTAAAAAAAAGTTTTAGGAAAACTGGTTGTGATATAAATTTACACGTGGTTGGGGTGACTATCTTCGTATGTGTAAATGACCCGTAACAGAAACTGATTAGCATATGAAAAACCCTCTCACTCCTGTTTTTGGTATCGCCGCAAAGGTTAGGAAAATGGCGCTAAAATAATTTACATAGCGATATCGAAGGCAATATTAAAAAGTTTTAATATGAAGTAAAGAGTGTAGATTAGACACTGGTAACAACAGGCCACATTACGGCATGGGCTTGTTTTCACGATGCAAAAAGCTATAATTTTTATTCACACGTTAACCCCATGAAAAGGGACAAAAACCAAGAGACTAATTGGTTGTAAACAGACTTTAATATATACTTTTTTCAAAATGTGACTGAAATTATTAAGTTACCATTTCTCTTTTTGTAATTGATACAGCCAACACGCTAATTATGTAATCATATGCTCATCATTTGAATTTTTTGTTTGTTTAATTTACGAAAAGTTAAAACTGCTCTGAAATGTCTTTACAAAAAAAAAAAAAAAAAAGGATGGAAAAATTGACGGTAGAAAAAAAAGGATAATTATAAGTTAGGTATATCTTAATATAATAATGTGACTTTTAAATGATTAAGTTAACATTTCTCTTTTCGTTATTTGTACAGCCAACACGCTAATTACCTAATCATATGCACATAGTTTTAAATTTTTTTTAATTTACAAAAAGTTAAAACTGCTCTGAAATTTCTTTACAAAAAAAGGATGGACAATCTTTAAGGTATATGTGACTTTAAAATTAAAATTACAATTTCTTTTTTCTTTGTTATTTCTGCAGCTAACATGCTAACTACATAAACATATCAGCATCATTAAAATTTAATTTTTTTTTTAAATTTACAAAACGTTAAAACTGCAACTCATATTTCTTTAAAAAAAGTAAAAAAGTGGACAAAAAAAGTAAAAAAGTGGACAACAATAAGGTCTACATGTAACATTATATATATCATAATGTGATTTTAAAATCATTATATTACGATTTCTCTTTTTGTTATTTGTGCAGCCAACATGCAAATTACATAACAATTTGCACATAATTTTAATTTAATTTTTTTTTAATTTTACAAAAAGTTTAAAACTGCTCTGAAATTTTTTACAAAAAAAGGATGGAAAAATTGACGGTAGAAAAAAAGGATACTTAATCAAGTTAGGTATATCTTAATATACTAATGTGACTTTTAAATGATTAAGTTAACATTTCTCTTTTCGTTATTTGTGCAGCCAACACGCTAATTACCTAATCATATACACATAGTTTTAAATTTTTTTTAATTTACAAAAAGTTAAAACTGTTCTGAAATTTCTCTACAAAAAAAGGATGGACAATCTTTAAGGTATATGTGACTTTAAAATTAAAATTACAATTTCTTTCTTTTTTTGTTATTTCTGCAGCTAACATGCTACTTACATGAGCATATCAACATCATTAAAATTTAATTTTTTTTTTAAATTTACAAAAAGTTAAAACTGCAACTCATATTTCTTTAAAAAAAGTAAAAAAGTGGACAACAATAAGGTCTACATGTAACATTATATATCATAATGTGATTTTTAAATCATTATACATGTATTACGATTTCTCCTTTTGTTATTTGTGCAGCCAACGCGCAAATTACATAACCATTTGCACATAATTTTAATTTAATTTTTTTGTAATTTACAAAAAGTTTAAAACTGCTCTGAAATTTTTTTACAAAAAAAAGGATGGAAAAATTGATGGTAGAAAAAAAAGAATAATTATAAGTTAGGTATATCTTAATATAATAATGTGACTTTTAAATTATTTAGTCAACATTTCTCTTTTCGTTATTTGTGCAGCCAACACGCTAATTGCGTAATCATATGCACATTATTTTAATTTAATTTTTTTAATTTACAAAAAGTTAAACTACTCTGAAATTTCTTTAAAGAAAAAAAGGGGATAAACAATTGACAATACAAAAAAAAGGATATATATAGATATACAGTCGAAACCACTTAATTGCATATCGGATAATCGCATAAATCGGTTAATCGCATAGGATTTGAAATCCAAAACCATTTCTTATTTATTCTATTGAAAATTACCCGCATAATTGCATAGCCAAAAATGCCCAACTCCGGTTAATCGCATAGAAAATTTCCCGACCCGATCCCAAAACCCTAGGATTTTAAAAAAAATATCATAATTTTTCTTCAAAATACGATGTGCACTTGATTTCATTTCCAGGTTTTGTGACAAATCCAAGATCGTCACCGTTATCAAGGGAAAGTGTCAAATATGTTTATTATACAGACGTAGAAGAACATTTGTATTTAATGAATAAAATATGTTGTATAAATTGTGTTTACTTGTTTGTGTTTTGTATTTTTTCCTTCTTTCTGAACATATCGCGGTACTCCAGTAAAGCAGTCGCCATTTTGAATATTTTATTGGTTTGTCTCCCTTATCGGGAATTTACTAAAATGTGTATCGCCGATGACACAAAACCTAACAGAACTCACAGGTGTTTAACTTATTTACAATGGGTCATTCCGATTAGCCATTTAGAGCTGTTTGAAGTTTTAATTGTGTAAATATTCCGATACAAACAGTAACTTCGGTGACATATGTCAGTTATAATTTTAATTGTTAAAAAAACACAGTGGTAGGTTAAGAAACTGAAACCAATGATAGTAAAAACATCGGGGATTATTCTATGATCACAGGAGACAACACTTTGATTATTAAAATAACAATGATTGGAATAAAAACTGCAATTAAAATTAGAAAAAGTTCTAATGTTGTTAATCACGATCTTTGATGGTGATCCGAAAAAAGAAGAAACTAACAAAAAGTTCAGTTACTTCACCAATAGACGGAATTTATTTTCATGGAATTTTCCTAAGTTTCTTATTTTACAACTTAAAAATTATTATAACTTAATAAAATTATTAAAAAAAATATCGTTTTAATAACTTGATGTAGATGCCGTTTTATTTACACATTATCGAGCACATGTTACACTTCTTAGTAATACTATCAAACCGGAAGTTATCAAGTTTTTGTATTCTATTCAACTCGTGGCTAAAAAACGACAACAACAAACACTTTTTAAATTATTTTATTTTCGGGATTATCATCTTTCTTTTTGTTAAAAACAAGAAGTGTAGACATGTTACTTATTCTGAAATTATTTACAAGTACAATGTACTTTATGACAACTGTAGATGTAGACCCCCCCAGCATGCGTCTCGAGTCCCGACATCGGATATTCTTGCTTATCGGTTAATCGCATATATCGGTTAATCGCATAGAATTTTGAATCACGGAGCCTATGCGATTAACCGGGTTCGACTGTATATACCGGTATATATAAATATTATAGCATGAATTTTAAATAAAAAAATAGTATTTTTTTTTTGTTATTTGTGCAGCCACATGCAAATTACATAACCATTTGCACATCATTTTACATGTACTTTTGTTTATTTTTAAATTTACAAATATATGTATCTCATAGCATGTTTTTAAATCACAAAGTTACAACTTCTGTTGTTGTTGTTTGTGCAGACGGCACACTAATTGCATGAACACATGCATATCATTTCGCTTTTTTTTTCAATATACAAAAAATTATGAAGAAATTTTTTGCACCACAAAATCATGCATGGAACAGTTGTCATATAAGGTTATATCTTAGTATAAATAACCCCATGCACACCATTTAAATAAATTTCCATAAATAAAAAAAACTGAATTTTATTTTCTATTTTCATTTTATTTTATTTTTTTCAAAATCATGCATGATGCACTTTGTTCAAGGTTACAACATCTATGCACTGACGAATTGACTAACTGCTGCGGGATTCAAATTTCTAAGCTTTCACTCTCATTTTTGCATCATGTGATCGTAATTTAAATGCGCAATATTGATTACTGGTATTTCCGTGGTATTGTGATTTGATATTGAACATTCCGCCGCTGTTGCAATGCATTTCAATAGCATCCTTTATCAAGATTAGAAATTATATTATGGTGAAAAAAGAAAGAAAACTTTGAAAGGGTTTCTCAGACTTGCTGTATTGACTTGATGCTATTTATATCTATCTTAAGGATGTTCTTTTGTGAGTTAGTGAACTAGAGATATTTTTCTGGAATAATTGATAAGGAAGTTTTGAGCTTTTGAGCTGCTTACATAAATGTTGCATTCATAATGAATTTCAATTATATTGAGGCATTACCAGCTATAAGGAAGTTGTCATATTTATACCAATGCCATGATTGTTTAGTGAAGGTTTTTTTCATACCAACTGTTCTTGTTTATTAAATTAATTATTATTTTATTATTAATTTTGTTCAAGGTCATATATAGTCATATTATCTCTTTTATTCATACATCTTCACCTTTAACTGGTGACGTGTCAATATAAGTGAAATATTCTTAATTGGGACATTAAACACCATTACTCAACTCAACTCAACTCTTTTATTCATACCCAGATTTTAAGGTGGCCCATGCTAATTTAAGTCCTTGTGAATATATCCAAGTTGTAATTTGCGATAAAATTTATACATACTTAAAATAAAGCTTTCACAGTAATAGATAGTCTGCTAATTGTAATGCCTCCAAACTTTGTATAGGCATTAAACAGTTACAGATGTTGCTGGATAAATGGAAGAATTCTAAATGGGTGGACATGGCCGAGTGGTACCATCACTGGCTTCCGAAATCAAGGGTCATGGGTTCAAACTTAAACTTCACTCAGGACTTGGAAATTTTCTGAGATGATTTTCATCTCCTGCCCATACTAAAGCTGTAAATAGCTCATTACCAGAAAAGTCTTTCAGATGAGACTCAAAACTGAGGTCCCGTGTCTCAGTGCACACTAAATACACCTCTGTAGAGTTCGAAAAAGAGTAGGCCACCTGTGGCCGCTACAGAGGACGCTTACAACTAGAAGTGAATGAAACAGACTGAGCAAGAAGATAAGATAAGATAAATGTTTAGAAATTATTGCTGTATCTAGAAGTTGGTGCAAAAAGTTCTATTTACTATACAGTTAAACCTTATTACCACTGCTGATTGTAATAAATCACGACTTTGTTCAGGCATTAAACAGTAACGGATGTAATTCACAGGGCTGAAGAACTGGAAACTCTCTAAACATTGAGAAACAATCACCATATTTATCTATAAATCAGCTGACAGTTTTATTTAATGTACAACAAATACTAGTTTTTTTGTCCTTCAATACATTTGCCACCTTGCTTATCACCACAGTATCTTAGAGTCCCAAAATCTGTTTCTTCTATGTTTTTCTTTTTAAGTCTCTCTGGATTTTATTGTGAAATCTTTAGTTTCTCTGGATCTTATCACACCCCTGTATAATGCCAGAGTTAGACTGAACAAATGATGGTGATAAATTCAGGTTTCACTGTACTATCACTAAACCCCTTTATAATGTCAAAATTCGACTGAAATAAAAGTGGAGATGAATTGAAGTTTTACTGTATAGAGTTTACAGAACTAGTGGTCTCAAAATTCATTTCTTAATTTGTAATTAAAATCTTTATTATAAAAAAAATTAATATGAGAACAAAACAAATTGTCATGTCAGTTTTGTTGTTCCTAAATTTAACCTCCATGTCAATATCAAAGGGACACAACTTGTACCTTACTAATGATTTAAAGATGTTCACTACCCTGACATTCACTGCACCTTGAATTTTTAAACACCAAGGAAATATCTTAGTTAAGTATGAAAGGAGTGTGAAACTATGACTAGACCCTGGTTTCATAATCATTAGTTAACATAACTGCAAATTTGAAATCTAAATATAATTTTGTTAGTTGTTAAGAAATTCAGGAATTTATGGTGTCATTTTGAAGATGATGTCTGACTTAAAAAAATTCACTTAGTTCATCAGAGATTGCCAAAAAAAATTAAGTGAAGGAAAATTTTTGCTAAGGAATGATTCTGAAACTTTGACAAAGTTAGATATAAAAATTTAAATATATTTTAAAATATTTTAAGCTTTTTATTAAAATTTTATTTTTTTTATATATTCATGTAGAGGTAATAAGATATTTTATTCACTGTTTATTATAGAATTAGTGGAATTGTTGAGGCCCCTCAAATAGTACTACTGCCACACCACTGGACATTTACCCAGTGCACATCCTAAGTCTGGAATTTTGTATAATCAGTGGTAGTCAAATAATACTTTTGTGTATTGTCTTGGGTTTGCGTTTTGGCAGTAAACTAAGGAAGGCCCACAAAGAAAAACATAGAGGAAATGGATTTTAGGAATTGAAAATGGTGTAGCGATAAGTTGGGTGGCAATGTTATTGTCAGAAACATTAAAACTAGGATTAAAACTGGTCATATCATTACATAGAAAAAAAGGATTTCTGGTACTACAGAATAGTGTGGCAATAGGCAATGTTGCAAAGTTATTGAGATGCATTAAATAAAAAAACAAACATACTTATTCATGTCCGAATCACAATCTTAAATAGGTTTACTGTACATTTTTAATGCTGGTCATATTATTACAGAATAAAATCTTCACAAAATTAAATTGTTGAAAATATCATTATGCTAAAGCTTAGTGTTTTAACCTGAAAAGTATATTCTTTCTAAATTTTGATATTTTTCTCAAAAATTAAAAAAAAATTGTAAGAAAATAGTATTTCAAGAAAAACAACTTTGCTGGATACATTTTAAATCATTAAGTTAAAATATCAATTTCAAATACTTATTTCAATAGCTGCATGTTTTTTTTAAACTGGAAAAGTATTATCTTTCTACATTTTGATATTTTTCCCCAAAGTTTAAAAAAGATTCCAAGAATATAGTATTTGAAGAAAAACAACTTTGCTTGTATTTTAGATCATTAGGTTAAAATATCAATTTCAAATCCTTATTTCAATTCTTTGTATGCAATTTGACAATTATATGATAATTATAATATTATATAAATCTATGGCAAATATGAATTTTGTGTAGTTATTAATGTATAGCAGTGTATAATTTAAGTATAGGTTTGCTGTTTAAATAATTAGTTTCATCTCTCTTCCCATAATTTAAAAATTAATTTAAACTTTAAAATTTTAATAATTAAAATCAAGATTTTAAAATCCTAAACTGATCCCCCTTAAGGAAAAAGCTTGAAAGACCAATCAGAATGTATAATCTATATTTAGAACTTGACGTTGTGTCTAGGCTAACATTTTACAAGCTTCTGTCTGCATTAGATGTTGATGAATGTAGTCTGTGTCCACAATAGACTTAGACAGTGTGACTTCTACCGGTCAGTTGTTTTTTAGTATTTGTACAACCATATGGACCATAATTAAGAAGAAACTGGACATAATGTGTATATTTTAGCATTTGGAAGTCAGTTATGGAGAGGTAGGCTGATTATTATCACTGTCTGTGTTTACTATCACTTTAGAATTCGACCTAGTTTCCCTCTGTCCATGTGTGTCCACTCTTAGGGTCATTTCAGGTCACTCACATAGATAAGGTGTGTAAAGTCATAAAGCTGACCATAATAGCTGTTTTAGCCCTTTAAGCTATCCAAATATTTTTAAAAGAATTTATTATTTAAAGATTTAAAATGGCTTCCGCCTTTAAATAAAGATGTTTGAGATGAAATGAATTACAAAAGATAAAGATTCAGACACTAGATTGGAGATAGGTTTTCAGAAAAGGAAAGTCAAGTTGATTTAAAAGTAAAAAAAGGTAGTTTTTAAATGTTGATGACACTTTGCTTTTTAATCATGTAAACCACAGGTAGACTGGATCACGTGACTGCCTTGTTATTATACATGCGCACCAGTCTTATGACCCAGCTACTGTTCTTTGGATGGCAATCCAAACACGCGTTTATACAACTTTGCATTCAGCTGCTAAGGCTGTCGTGTTGTGTCTCAAGACTTGAACGAGGACAACGAGAGTGATCACTGATCACTCGAGATACTAGTAGTGAGACGGAACGAGACATCCTTCGTTTTTTAACTGTGAATTTACAGAAATTGGCTTTTGTCTTTTTTAAAAGTGAAAACTTGTGTTGATGTAAAACTTTCATTTATATTATTTATCTTGGAAAAATATCTTCCCCAAAGGATGTAGTGCGTAAGTATTAATATATGTAATCTTATGTAACAAGATTTAAATTAGCGTTGTCGTCGCGGTACAGATTTGGAATTCCGTTGGTGTGGACATTGTAGGTTTTCTTTGACACATAAATTCTAATGTCTCCATTATATTTTGTTATGATTTTCTTAATTAGCGGGAGTTAACAGGTCCCTTTTACTCGTCTGTATATATATATAATAGACATTTGTTCTTATACTACTTTCTTTTCATTTAAATATCGCCATATTGTTCTACAAAAGTGCGCTTTTTAAACGTTTAACATACATGGATATTCATTTGTCTGTTCTAAATGAAAAGTTCAAGTTTACTGGGTTTAAATGTTTTGTTATTATTCAGTGTCTTTTAAAATTGATTTAAATATTTTAAAATTGTCTTGTTTAGGTCAGGGTTAGTTTAAAAAATAGATTCATGAAAACGTGTGTATTGGAAACTCTTTAGAATTGTCTTATTTTAGTGGGTGTTAGTTTAAAAAATAGATTCACGCAAAGGTGTAAATTGGAAGGTGTTATTGTATTGATGACTTGCTGTTGCTGTTATATTTTAATTTTAATTCCTGAAAACAATGAAGAAAAAATTTACTCTTAAAAGGGGTGATTTAAAAAATAGATAGATAAATAAATAAATACCGGTAAATAAATAAATAAATAAATAAATAAATCATTCATGTATAAGGTATGGTAGTAGAATTCTCCTTCTGAATTGAGTCTGGATTTAGTTCACACCTGTTATGCAGTTGGTGTCATTAAATGATATGTCGGAAGATGTGTATCCATGGTAACCGTTTTAAAAGCCTGTAACAATTGGCTCATTTTAATTTTAAATTAACACCTGAAACTTTTAAATCAAATTGAATTTTACATCGGCAGTGATCATACATAATGTATTATTACATAACGCCACCAGCTTGTTGAGTTTGATTGTATCATTGATTGGAAACACTCGGAGCAGGAAGGACTGACTGATAGTTTGTGATTTAAAATTTTGAGGGAAAAAAATTGCATCTCACTTTTTTAATGACTGTGTGCATTAGTTTTGAACATTTTCAGCAGGGAAGACCGACTTTGAAATTTTTTGTGATTTAAAATTTCCAGAGAATAAAAATGGTTCATCCCACTATTTGTTTATTGGTAAACATTTTTCTGTACTTAAAGAAAAATGCATGTAGTTGAAATTCCATAAGTTTTAGGGAAAAAATGGAATTTCACTTTTTTGAAATTTCATAAAATTCATGTTGAAAATGATTTTTTTGGAAGGGGGGGGGGGGGGGGTGGGGTTCAATTTTAAATTGATGAAAAATTTAGTTTTTACATATGGTCTTTAAAGAGGGAAAGTTAGATTTCAGTTTTATTAAATTTTAAAAGTTCATTTTGGAAAAAAAAAATTAAGGTTAAAAAACTTTTAAAAAAAACTTGTGGACATCATGAAAAATGACATGTTTTGCTGTTTACACAATCTTTAAATTTGCTTGGTTGATATATTAATGTACACAATTCCCACGATGATTCACTAGACTTTATACATTACAATTTATGAAACCTTGTGAAACACTTGACATTTTTAAATTATCTTGTCAGGCTTGCTGTGTATGTGATCATTTTAGAATGACAACTAAGTGTTGTACTGTAAGAGTTCGTTTTTAAATAGGAAGAAAAAATTTTGTTAAAAATAAACCTATTTTAAACAATTTTTTTCAATAGTTGTAATAAATATTTTAATAAGATCACTAATGAGAATCCTTAATTCATCTCATCTATAGCTGGTGACATCTCAATATAAGTGAAATATTTTTAATTTGTACTAAAACCCCCATTCAATCAAATTTAAAGGTGACACCACCACTTGAAAGATTTTTCCCATTATTAAACTGAATAATGTTACATGTCTGGTTTGATTGGAGTTGTGCATCTATTTTATTAAAGTGATCTAGTCTAATCTGGTCCATTATTCTGGTGACAAATACTTAAATGTTTTGTGAATATTAACAATTGTTTATTGGTTGGTTGAAAGTGCTAATAGCATCATCAATTGTGCAAAGGGATGGGGGAGAGGGGGGGGGGGGGCATGTTGACTTAAAGCCTGGCCTGGCATGTGACCCAACAAGTGATCTTATATACCAGTATGCATTATCTTCGCATTCTTACCATGTACACTGTCTGCCGTCAATGATTTTGGGTGCAGCTGCACTGAGAAAATTTTCATTAACATTCATTCAGTATAACCACACGAAACAATCATTAAAACCAACGTTGTCAAAATCCTGATACCACTAGTCTTTTTTTCTGTAGCAATTAGAATCTGTGTTGTATATAAGAATTAGACCTATTGATTTTGCCGTTTTCTTCTGCATCAGCCGTCTTATAACAGAGAATATGGAAATCTAAGAATAATTTTCTTTCTATGTTTTTTCGTATTATATATATGTTAGAATCAATATTTATAAGCTGCCTGGCATGTCGTATATTTCGTCTCGACATACTTACCTTTTTGGATCGGTAATATTATGCGGCACTTGATGCCGCCATGGCGTAGGTGGGTACCTTTTTGGATCAGGAATATTAAGCGCTACTTGATGCCGCCATAATGTAGGTGGGTGGGTATTGATTATAAAGGAATATTTTGGGTGTGATGGAATTTTTAGTAAAATATAAATAATTGAATTGATAACGCATGCATGGTTAAATATTTTTGGAGATAACTTTTCCCTAGGAGTGTCATTTTGGTAAATATTCACATTTTCAATGGTTTTGTTTTGTAAAACTTTGAGAACGAGGGACTTTATATGAGCTATCAATGCCACTTTAGACTAGGCATAAGAATTAGGGTAGGGTTAAAGTTAAAGTCTGTCCCGAGCCATTAGGCCCATCAGGCCGGAGCTTATCCCGGTTTCGGTGGCGTTAAGGGTAGGGTGGTTCGCTGTAAATAAAATACATGAGTTTCTAATGACAGAAATAATAGAATAATACAAATCGGCATCGGAATTCGGAAAGGCAGAAAGAATGACGAGTAGTATTTTTAACAGCAAGGATAATGTGTTTTCCCCGGTAAAGACATCTGATGAGGTTATGTAACCACGGTGATCTGGTAATAATTATTTCTTTGTCTGTAAAAGTTTTAGAGAGGCATTTAAATAGTTATTTTCCCACAAAAAGTCTACATGTGGCATATATATATAGATATGATGTGATTCACTCCTACATACAAGCATAGTAACTAAGATTGACAAAATAATGGCAGCGTATTTGATAGTTGATGTGGAGGCTTTTACCTTTCCGTTTTTGTACAGCGTTCACTATCGTGAACGCGTGTACATTGCTATCACTTTCTTCCAAGATATCGAGCTTCTTTGCTATGAAATTATAAGATATGAGTACACCTGAAAATAGTGGGCCTGGTAAATGAGCGTGAAAGAAGTATATCTGTTTTATCGTGAGATATGTATTCTGAGACGGGTAATGCATTTGGTTACATATGCACATTTGAATAAATTTCAGAATACATATCGGAATCTGGTAAAATATTGCGACGGGATGCATCTAATAATTTCTGCAATTTGGCGAACTGATCTCATGTTTACAATAAAAAGTAGTTCGAGAAGTTGGCGTCCTACGATGTAAAATCATAACTTTTTATGAAATGAACAGCAACGGCAGGTTGTTTAAATAATTCTTCGTGAAACCTACGGAAATTTAAATTTATTTTGAAGGTTATGATAACGTATTTTGATGTTGAGGAAATTGTGTCATATTTTAAAACTGTTTATCGATTAGATTTTACTTTCGTGAAAGGGAGATAATTCGTACAATGTTGTGTACAAATTTTAAATACAGTCTTTTTACCAGTTCCGAACAGGGTTTCATATAAGCGCTGCTGCAGACGTCATCCACAAGCAGAGGAAATAAAATTTTTGTGTTGTAATAATACAAATGTTTACTGATTCCAAAATATCGACACTTGTCCTCAAAAACACGTGCTAGTATGTTTTCTTGAAAATAGCATTTCCGTGATCACGATTTGTTTACATCGTTAAACTAGGTCACCAACAATCTGCCGACCTGTCCTGCACATACATTTAGGAAGCGGTTGAAGTTTATATTATTTAAACAATTAATGCCCATACATTCAAGTAGAAGCAAATTGAGAAAGTTATTTTGCGATTCTTTTAATTGAACGGGATTGAAATTTTAGATTATTCGGTAGTAAAAATTCGGAACTGGTATCCTCGACCGTCCGTGATTCGAGACTCTAATAGAAAACGAACTAAATTTGCTAACGCAACAAGAATTTGAGAGCTGAAAAATAGACAACTGATTTTTCTGGATAGTTTCACAGTAAATACCTAAATTTTGTCTTTAATGCATGAAATCGTCACTGCAGGGACGATGCTCGCGTATAATAACTGAAAACAAAAATGGCCTCGAATCTTAGGACGCTCTCGATTTTAGGACGGTCGACGATAAAACAACTGTACTTCACCATTAACATGAAACGGGAATATTGTGAGTGATAATCAGCAGTTAATTAAAACCCAGATTAACAGCAAATGATCCAGTTACATACAACCGCTAGAATGTACCCCTTCATAGCGATGGTAGGATCTGCAAAACTCTACTTTCTCTCTATCCGAAATGACAAAACGATCGGGTACAACTTTTTTACATTTTAATTACCGATTGTCTTTTTCATATATTTATGAAATTATTATTTTCTACCATTTTATTTAGCAATACATGGTTTGGTACATTGTTTCTTTTTCCAAAAAAAAAAAAAAAAAAAACATCCGTCGGACTATGCATAGATCGACCACCCCCCACCCCACCCCACAACCCCCCCCCCCCCCCTCCCCCCAATTTTCGGTTATATTCTGTCTTGCCACAACACAATTTTCCCAACTACGCTGTACAACAGCACGACAGTGCTATGTTTTAGATGGGCTCCAGTGGCCAAGTGGTTTAAAGTATGCATTTACAGATCACAGGGCCTCTCAAATCGATCGCCTAAGTGGCAGAGTGGTCTCTGGATCATAGCACCTCTCAAATTGCCTGGGTCAAATCCATCTCAACCACATCCTAGAGTTAGGAAGTTTGTCAGTTCGCTTGTCCAAAGTCTGTGGTTTTTCTTTATGGGCACTCTATTTTCTCCACCATCAATGAACTGACTGCTGTAATATAAATGAAATACTCTTGACTTGGTGTAAAATACACTTATTCAACTCACGTCAACTCTCCATTACCTAAAACTTTATCTATTTTTCATTTTTGATGATACATGTACTATTATTTTGGATCCACTAGGTATAATACATGTACGATACGGGTCTGTCAAAAGTTTAACACCAAGCAAGCGATTTAGTGCCGTATCAACGGCTCTTCTTTGCCCTATCTCAACAGTCTTTCAGCACTTGAAACCACTGCAGTAGCTCAGTTGGTAGAGTGCTCGCTCCATAAGTGGGAGGTCGTGGGTTCGAACCCCGACCGGGTCTGACCCAAGACTTGAAAGTGGGTAGTGACCGTTCTTTCCCCAAGCAGTCTGCATTACAAAATGAAAGTCACAGTTCTTTCGGATGGGAATTTAAAATAAACGAGGTCCTGTGTCACTGTGGGCTTGGCACGCTAAAGAACCCTGCTGTATAATGCCATCAGCGCAATGCACGGGCAAAATTTCTGCACCTTTACCTATAGCTGGCGACGTCTCAATATAAGTGAAATATTCTTGACTGGGACGTTAAACACCATTACTCACTCAATCACTCACTTTCGGCACTTGATATCTATCTCCCAACAGCATTAATTTGGTCACTAGCTATCAATACCTCATCTATTCAGCAGCCGAACTTCTTTTTCCTTAGCTTAGGGCTAAACTTTCGACGGGCCTGTACCGTATTTGCTCAGTATCCTTAAGGGTTCATAGTAATTTTATGTATCTAATGACTTTGAGAAGATTTATCTTCCTTTTTATACTATCTTAAAATTATGAGTATTGTGTTTTCACTGACGTCATCCATCGGTTTGTTTAAAATGTTGGAATTTTTACCTCTGAAATAATGATAGTGTAGTAGAATATGAAACAGAACTGTATTAGTCATCTTCACAAAAATGAATCATAAAATTAAATATTTGATAAAGTAGTCTGTGTTAATAGTAGACAATGACAGATTATCTCCCTTTAGACAATGGCCAATTATCTCTCTTTAAACAAATGACAGATTATCTCCCTTGATTATGATTTTCAAGTTGAGTGAGTGAGTAATGGTGTTTAACGTCCCAGTCAAGAATATTTCACTTATATCGAGACGTCGCCAGCTATAGGCGAAAGTGCAGAAATTTTGCCTGTGCGTTGCGCTTATGGCATTATACAGCAGGGTTCTTTAGCGTGCCAAGCCCACCGTGACACGGGACCTCGTTTGTTTTAAGTTCCCATCCGAAAGAACCGTGACTTTCATTTCGTAATGCCGAGTGCTTGGCGAAAGAACAGTCACTACCCACTTTCAAGTCTTGGGTCAGACCCGGCCGGGGTTCGAACCCACGACCTCCCACTTACGGAGCGAGCACTCTACCAACTGAGCTACCGCAGTGGTGATTTTCAAGTTGAGGGTTTGATAATATATATTATTTGAGGGTTTAATTCAATTGAATTATTATCTCCTTTTTGTAAATTTTAAGTTTATATAAAGCCTAAATTATTTACTTACAGTTTGTTTCTTATGGATATGATTTTACAGCCCTTTACACAACCTAACTTTTTTGACATTTATTCCCTTTTTCAAATCTGACCTTGTCATTTAACTGTGTCATCTACAAACATTAATTTATTATGGGTAATTTGGTATTCCATTTCTGAAAAATCTTTTTTGCTTTTAAAAAGTCTTTATGGAAACTATACAGCAATCATTATAATTATTACTTTTTTCTGCAGAAATCATTAAAATCATTAAAAATTATTACTTTTTTACATAAATCATTAAAAATTATTACTTTTTTTCGCAGAAATCATTAAAAATATTATTTTTTCATAATTAATGGGGTTTTATCGCGGACTGATTGATGGAGCGTATATGCATGATCATGTGACAGATGTAAGCGGATTCAGCAGAGCAAATCGCTGTATTTTTATGAGATAGATTTACATTATTGATAACATCACCTGATGACAATATTTTTGTGTCTATCAGGTCACATATTGTGTTTCATGTTCTATGTTTCTTTGTGAATTCACTAGATAATTTGTCTATCTTTCCTGTATCAGACCTACGAGTTTGTCACATGTTACATATACAATATTAATCAATTTTGAAGCATGATCACGTCTTGTGCAGTACAAAAACTAGAAAATGAAAAAAGCTTTTCCCCGATGTGACTTCATATGATATTACATATTATTTATATTTTTTCCTGGAGAAATTCCTTCGAGATATTCCGTGTTTGATATGCGACTTAACTCGATATCCCGTATTTTTTTCCAGGGGAAAAATCCTTGGAGACACTTTATGTTTGATATTTTTTCCGGTTAACTCATTTCCATGGATTTGTTTGTTTGATAATTTTTACTGCAAATTATTTTTCAGATTAAAATTCCCAATGGGATCTCGATTTTTTTTCTCTCCGTGAAACAATTTCTAGATAGGAAAAGATAGATAGTACAGGAATCAATACATTTGTTTTTTCTTCCTGAAACAAACCAATTGACGTTTTGCCGACCACGCCCACAATGTTCCGACACTGGCCGCCATCACAGTACCAAAGCAGCATCAAGGCAACTAATGACATGCTAGTGTCAGTGACGTCATTAAACGGCACAATTCTGTCCGAGTTTTCATTCTTTTTGCATCTAATTCAAGCATGTTAGACTTTTGTCTGAACATTGTGGGCGTGGCCGGCGATACGTCAGTTATTCTTCTCTTGCTTATGATGTATTTGTTTTCAAGTTTTATGGCCATCATCACAATACTGATGTTGTCTCTGTCTCCAGGATGACCCTGAATATTTTTGACATTACATTGTTCTATGTTCCTTTCATTTTCAATTTTGTTTTCACATGTGGTGGATAGCGAGCTAAACAGGAGATGCTTACCTTTATGGAGCACCTGGCCTCATGTTAAACTCAATTTTTTCCAGTCTCAGAAGTTTTTATTTTGCTTTTACTTTTACACAGATAAATAGATACCTATACATGTTTTTGTACAAGAAAGAGGAAGGGGAGGGGGTCAGCCCTTTTTTTAACATCAAGATATGAGCAGTAAAAAGTTATTTGTTGAAAACAGAAAAACATTCAGTTATTTGGTTACTTAACAAGGGTAAATAAACTGTTACGGTTTTTGATTTACAACTAAAACACAAGTATGTTACAAGTAAACGTGACAGGTATGACAACCGACAATTATCACCCATTGGATGTTTTTTTCAGTTACGACAAGTAATCATTGGTCATTGGACGTTTTACAGCTGTGACAGGTGATCATTGTAGGCCGGACATTTCCCTTATGTTTAAGTAACATGTCCGATTATGCTGTTAAGTGGTCAGTGACATCGTGAACTTTTGATTTATTTTTCAAGGTCATACGGAAAATGTTATGAAGATTAAGGACACTGATATGGATATTTTGATGTGCATATTGTTTATATTGATTATTTATTTATTGTTGGTGTTAGTTTATTTTTTCATCAGAAATTGTGTTACTTTGCACTCAAATATTTAGGGCATACATTCTTAATTCAACAATGATAAGACTTTGTTATTGGAATGTTTCCTGAGCAGCACTATTTTCTGTTTGTTATAAATTTTGCAAATTTAAAGAAAATGTATTCGAAAAAAATTATTGTAGGGTTTCATTTTGTTGTTCATGTAACAGCAGTTTTGTTACTACCATGGCTGCAGCTTCTTGAGCTTTTGATTTGATTTTGGACTATGACATGTGCCTCTTGCTGGTAAACCCATGGTTTCAACAGCCTGTAGTTTAAGCTGGTGTGATAAACAATACCTGGAAACCCATTGCATTGCTCCATAAGGCTTATAGTTTTGGTAAAGGTTGTTGGCAAAGTCATTGCTCTACTAGGCTATTGATTCTGAGTAGGTAGTTTTTCCACAAGACTGAAAATGCGTTGCATTGCTTTAAAAGGTTTATTGTTATTGGTTGGCTTAAGGCAGGCTATGGATAATTTGAAGCAGTTGCCCACAAGACTGATTAATTAAACCCCTTTGTTTAGCTCCAAAATGCTTATGGTTGTTGGTACAGCCATTGCTCCGCAAGGCTGTGGTTATTGTTTTGAATCTAGTACCACAGAATTTCTTTTAGTTTGTAATGGGAATCCCTCTAACGACACATAAACAGTACGAGTTTAAAAAATTTATCATTCAGACTTTTGGTGCAGGTCCTTATACGGCTCATTTGACTTTCCATTTAAGAATGAAGGGCTGATTATTTTTCTTTAGGTACGTTTTTCAATATTTTGAAAAGACTTGTTAACACAGGAACAACATTAATTTTATATTTCACTTTTCATATGAAACAAAATCCCTTTCAATTAAAACATATGTATATACATGCTCGTTTAATTTAGTTACCTGTATGTAACTAGCTCAAGGTGTATGTTTTCACCTTAAAAAAGAAATTGCTTTATACCTGCAACTTCATGTTTTTGTACTTTTGTCCTTTAATAATATCCACTGATTACGATCTTAATTTAAGGCATGCTTGACAAAGTTTCGTTCATTGATATATCGGCAGTTTTACAGTTGAGTACTGTACGGTTCGTTATCGTCGACAGTCCACGTGTGAGCCGTAATATATTCATGGTATTTCCGTGAATTACTTATTCATTCTGTTTGAGAATAAATCATTGTTTTGAGAACCAGAACGACAGCACCTTATGTTTAAATTGGCAGTCATCCGTGGTCTATATCAAATTTGAACAATGCTTTATTAAAAATATATGTGTTAAAAGGTATATTGTTCTGCAAGGAGTCATAATACCCCTACTACTGTTATCACAATATTTATTACATTTATTTATACTTAGTTTGTATTGTCTGGTTACTGTTTTTGTTGAGGTATTCATTATGTACAGTCGATCAGACACTCGCCAAGTGGTATATCGGGGCATACTGATCTTTTTATATTCGAAATGAATAGATACTATCGATACTGCAACATGGGATTGGTGAAACACTGAGAGAAAAATGTTTTGTGCTGGTTACACATTCTCAGAGGACAGGTAATTGTGATGATGGTTTTTTTGTGTGTGAACATTTATTCTAAATAAATTCAAGAGGAAAGGTAAATTTGATGGCTTTTGTTTTGTGAATACTGGGGCATTGTGATATTCTAAATAAATAGTTATTGCAAAATGGAATCGGTGAAACACGGAGAAAGATGTTTTGGTCCTGTTTACCTATTCCTGGAGGACAGATAAACATGATGGTTCTTGTTTTGTGAATATTGGGGCATTGTCATATTTTTATGTTCAAAATAAATTAATATTGCAACATGGAATTGAAAAACACTAAGGAAAATGTTTTGGTCCAGTTTATGTTTTCCCAGAGGAGAGGGTAATAATGGTGGTTTTTGTTTTTGTGAACAATTCATTACACGATAAGCAATCTTTTCCTGTTTGTTTTTCTTTTTTCCTGTTAATATTGAAATATTTTCTTTTGGAAATTTCTACCTGTGTAACGCCAAACCATCCATTATTTAGCTTGGCAGATTGTGGGTTCAAACCCTTTGCAGATCCAGAATATTTTTTCTTTCCTTGTTATACAAGCTTGTTAGTAATATTGAAATATTTCAGAAGGAAATTAAAACCTGTTGAACCTCAAACCATCTAATCTTTAGCATTGCAGACTGTGGGTTCAAACCCTTTTTGGTTCCAGCATGTTTTTCTTTTTTTCCTGTTATTCAGCCTTGTTGTTTGGAATATTGCAATATTTTAGAGGGAATTAACATCCAATCTTTAGCATGGTAGATTTTGGGCCCAGACCCTTTGCGGGATCCAGAATATTTTTCTTTCCTGTTTTACAAGCTTGTTAGTAATATTGAAATATTTCAGAAGGAAATTAAAACCTGTGTAACACGATATAAAATAAAACAATTACTCATTGTTTGTGTGTAATCATGTGTTTTTGGGCGTAACACAAGTGGACTAATTTTTTGTTTTGTAATATAACTGTACTATGTCTGTTTCAACTTTTTCTGGGGTTTTGTCAAAAATTTTACTTGTAAAGTACATTCGAGAAAAAGAAGAATTTTTTACAGGGGTTTTATCAAAATTTTACTTAGCACAGTCAAACCTGTGTATAAAGACCACCCAAGGGAATCAGTTAAAGTGGCCTTTATGGGCATGTGGTCTTTATATACAGGTTCAAATAATATGAAAAAACAACAATTGGGATACAATTTTACCTGTCTTTATAAGCAGATGTCCCTTATAGAGGTGACCTTTAAGGCAAGTTGGATTGTACAGGGAAATTGGGAATTTTGAGGGAATAGGTATCAAAAATTTTATGTATAAAGTATGTGGAAAAGAAATTTTATCTTAGGTTTTGTCAAAATTTGCTTGAAAATAGATGGAAGAGAGGAATTTTTGTGGGTTTTATTAAAATTTTATGTGTAAATGTGTACATCTAAATTTTTACATAATTAGATTTAATCTAGTTGGTTAAAAAGAATTTATGGTAATTAAAACAAATAAATAAATAAAAGCTACTAATAATCAGTATTTTGAAATGGAAAGCGGAAAATAATTATTATTGAAAATTATTTTATTGTGTAATAGCGGAATTGAATAGCGATAGATGTAATAAATTATTGAAAACAAAATAAATGGAATATTAAATCATATGGAAAAATGTATTCAAAATATTTTACAAATAATTGTAAATTATTAAATATTTTGTAATGTAATACTTGAAGCTGGAAAATAATCTGTCAGCCAAAACCGTCATTGGCTACTAACTTCTGAGAAATTTTTTCAAAATTAACTTTTTTTAAGCAAATTTGTGAAAATACACTTAAAATTTATAATAATATTTAAAATTTAAAATATAGGATCGTACTTTGGAAATTTGGCTTCTTTGTGGAAGAAAATAATATATTATTTATTAATAATCATTACATGATTTAATTATGATATTTTCCCTCGTTTGTTTCATGTTCACTATGATGGTTTACTGTCTGTTTAGGGGCAACATATTTATAAAATGATGTCACAATGAAATTTTTTATGTACTAAAAATAATTTTGACATAATGACATGCATTTTATTCATGTATGTACTGATTTATTTTCCCTTTCCCGATATGGAAAATTCTTTTTTAACCTAGGTACAATGATTAATTTACCACTACTATAGTTGAGCTGATAAGAGTTTCTGCTTTGTACATTGACATTGATCTTGGGTCCAAACCTGAGCCAGAATTGGCTTAGCCTAAACTGGACTGGTTTGAATGGTGGTTTATGTCCTTTTACAGGAATTTATCAAGGGTCTATTTAGGGCCAAAACATTCCCAATGGAAAAAAGTTGATATTTCCCAAAATCGGTTGAGAAAATTCCCAATTAGAAAATTGTGTTGTTTTTAAATGAAAACGAAAGTAAATTTTGTGAAAGCACCCCCAATCAGCCGAAGTCTGCCCATGAATATGGCTGCTTTTCTCAATCTGCAATAAACTCAACAAACTAAAAGCATTAGATTTAATCATTAATGGTATCAAAAATGATGTTGAAGTTTTCCCACAATGAGCAAAAAGTTGATAGTTTTTCCCAATTTTTTAGTTAAGGGCCTTTTCCCAAAATCTCTGTCTTAGTGAAGATGCTTTCACTTAAATCCAGGTCAATTTTAGACTGGTGGAAGATACCAAAAACACTGACCTTCAGGAAGTGAATTGACAGGCTTTCACACACTAGAGATCTGCCTGAGTTAGATTTTGGCCTAGGCTATTAAAGATCCTGTGATTCTTAAGCACGTGCTTCATTGAGGCCTCGCTGTCTCATTTAGGAAACATCTAAAGATTGACCAAACTAACAAACTCCCTCAGATTAAGATTGAGTGGGATTTTGACCTAAGTTGCGGCAGGCGCTATGGTCAGTAGTTAATAATGAATAGAGCAAATAGAACATATGGCATGAGAACAACATAAAATGACTTTGCTGATCCAAACTCCCCAAATATCCCCTTCAGCAGAATATTTCTCCATGTATTATGTGGGAAAGATTATCCAAAAACAGTCACACTTGTAAAAAGTCATTCAGGCCCCTTTAACCTATACCAATATCTTTTTGATTCAAAACTGTCGGTGCAAATATATCAATTACTGTTAGGAAAACACATAAAGTTTTTTATGTATAGATATTTTTACCTGTGATTTTCGATTCTTATTGTCATACCTGCGGAGTTAAGTAAATTTTAATATGTATGGCAAGGTATCCCAGCATTCAACAGGAAAAAAATGCGCACCTGTCACAAGTTGTAATAAAATTGTGAATTTATATTCCAGAGGCCTCTATGGAAAAATCCCGCCGACCACAAATTACATCATTAATTGAGAATTGAATGTGGGCGGGAAAATAGGATGTTACAAGGAATGAATAAGAACTTTTAAAAGTACAAACATCTTGTTAATTTTTCAATATAAAGAAAGTGATTATAAAATGATTTAAGATATTTCATTCTGGCCTCTTAATAATACTTTAAATATTTTGTTAATTTGTGTTGAGTCGAGTAATGTTGTTTTACGCCCCAATCAAGATTCTATAATTTATATTAAGACAGTCAGTTCAGTAATGGTAAGGTAAACTGGGGTGGTCTTTGAAAACTACCAAATTTTGGCAAGTCATGTGACAAACTTAGTCACACCAGGGACTGCCCTTAATTTGTAGCTTTTACTTTTAACTATAACAGCTACCTTGATCAATATAGCTTAGTGGCAAAGCATTAGACTTTAAACCCAACAGTAATGTGTTGAAATCCCAGCCTGGAGTGCTTACCTCTCTGGAAAAATCTGGCCTCATTTCCCTGGTGGGCGTTCACATGTTTAACTTGATTGCCAGATTTCCAAGTCTTATATAGACTTTGCTTTTGGGATTGTGGTTTGGAAATGGACTCATTTGTGTGTACTTGATAAATTTTGAGAGTTCTGCACTGTACTTAAAAAAGAGGGGAGTAAATAGAATATATTAAGGATTGTCAAACCGGATGTTTCAACAAATGTTAAAGTCATTAGCAAAATTTTGAAATAAATGATATTTGCGGTTTTATGCTTAGAAACAAACATTTTCATTTTGATAATTCTTGTTTTATTCTTTAATTTTTTTATATTAATTTATTTATTTCTATTTTTATTTTTTTTTTTTTGACATCCGTATTTGAATTTTCAAGATTGATTGTCAAGACGTTACATGGGTATATATTTTCTTTAAATAATTTAACAATGATGTCATATCCTGGTTAAACCCTGTTAAAAACTTGACGATTTTAACTCGCAGTCATGTCCTATTCTTTCATAAAGTCCATTTTTCTAGTGTGGCTGAGTTTTTTAGCTCACCTGGCCAAAGGCCATGTGAGCTTTTGCCATCACTTGGCGTCCGTCGTCGTCCGTCGTCTGTCGTCCGTCGTCGTCCGTCGTCCGTCCGTAAACTTTTCACATTTTGACTATCTCCTCTGACACCACTGGAGCAATTTTAACCAAACTTTACAGGAATGATGTATGGAAGGTCCTTTACTTAGATTGCCGAAATTTTTTTGATAAGCCAAAAAACATGGCTGCCAGCACAGAAGATAGTTTAACATTGAACCCTATGGGGAAAATGCATTTTTAACGATTTCCTCAGAAATGACTGAAGCAAATTTAACCAAACTTTACAGGAATGGTGTAATGAAGGTCCTTTATTTGGATTGCCAAAATTTTTCTGATCCGTCAAAAAACATGGCCGCCAGCACAGAAGATAGTTTACATTGGACCCTATGGGAAAAGCATATATTTGCTATCTTCTTTCAAATCGCTGAGCTAATTTGAACCAAACTTTACAGGAATAATGTATGTAAGGTCATTTACTAAGATTGCCCAAATTTTTCTGATCCGCCAAAAAAAATGGCCGCCAGGGCCAAACAAAGTTTAACATTGGGCCCTATGGGAAAACGCACATTTTGGCTATCTCCTCTGAAACGACTGAAGCAAATTCAATTAAACTTTACAGGAATGATGTATGGAAGGTCTTTTGCAAAGATTGCCGAAATTTTTCTGATCCGCCTAAAACATGGCTGCCAGCGGGGAACATATTTAACATTGGACCCTATGGGGAAAACACATTTTGGCTCTCTCCTCAGAAATGACTGAAGCGAATTTAACCAAACTTTACAGAAATGATGTAAAGAATGCCCTTTACTTAGATTGCCGAAATTTTTCTGATCCGCCAAAAAACATGGCCGCCAGCGCAGAAGATAGTTTAATATCGGACCCTATGGGAAAAGCATATATATGCTATCTCCTCTGAAGCTAGTGAAGCAAATTGAATCAAACTTTACAGTTGACCCTATTGAAAAGCATATATACAAATTTGCTTTAAAAGCATTTAGTCAGGTGAGCGATACAGGCTCATCCTGAGCCTCTGGTTTTAGTGTGTGATTTCTCTCTTATCTTTACACCTTAGCTTACTTACGGCTTTTCTGATTGGTTAATGATTATCAAGTCAAACCTGTCAATGAAAGGGATTTGTAATGTACAAAAACATTTTAAAGATGTTGATCCTAAATAATGCCCGTAAGTCAATAGATAGAAAATTGGAAAATGTTTGTTAAAGATCTGTTTACAAAACTTATCCTTTCTTGTAAAGACCCTAAGTAAAAAGCAATTATTTGTTATAATATTTTAATGGAAACATCTTGCCACAACAAAGGGAGATAAGCCCAGATGTTACATGTGACTTACAAAGGGAGATAATCCTACATGTATCATCTCACCAATGCAACAATTGACAAGGACAAATTATATTAACTTTGTTGTACCTAGATTTATTTATTCTTTCACCTGAAAAAAATTTATTGTTCAAAATTTTTGAGAAAATAAAATAAATGATATTACGGTAACACAGCTGTTGTCCACATAAAGTCTCCCTCATTAATTTCACATTTATTTTCGCCTGTTTGATCTTAAGCCGGATTTTTTTTGCATTCATCATTTCATTCATTTATTCCTACAAGTCTTCTGAAAAACTTTATTGATTTTGTTAACAGCAGACTATACAATAAAAGGGCACTGCCATTCTCTTGTTTTATTAATAACCCTGTGTATCATTTTTTCATCTCCTTTTTCAGGTATATAACATATAAGATTCCTTTTGTTGTCCTGATAAACATTTTAACCATGATGTCTAGGTAATTGCTTTTTCTGATATTACACATGTAATATAAAAACATGGTTTTTGTTTTCTTTTTAAAGACGCACACACGCTATATATTAATAATGAAACCAATGTTTTTAAGGTTCTTTGGGCTTGTGGTATAAAATTAAATGCTTCAAGGACATTTTGTCTAGGTTACATAGACAGGTTCACTGTTTTTTGTCAATGTCCTTAGACAGGTTCAAGGTTTTGGTTCATATAGACAGGTTCACTGTTTTAGTGTATATGTTTAGTTTATGTAGACAGGTTCACTGTTTTAGTGTATATAGACAGGTTCACTGTTTTAGTGTATATAGACAGGTTCACATGGACAGGTTCACTGTTTTGGTCTATATAGAGGGATTCACTGTTTTAGTGTATATAGACAGGTTCACTGTTTTAGTGTATATAGACAGGTTCACATGGACAGGTTCACTGTTTTGGTCTATATAGAGGGATTCACTGTTTTAGTGTATATAGACAGGTTCACTGTTTTAGTGTATATAGACAGGTTCACTGTTTTAGTGTATATAGAGGGGTTCACTGTTTCAGTGTATATAGAGGGGTTCACTGTTTTAGTGTATATAGAGGGGTTCACTGTTTCAGTGTATATAGAGGGGTTCACTGTTTTAGTGTATATAGACAGGTTCACTGTTTTGGTCTATATAGAGGGGTTCACTGTTTTGGTGTATGTAGACAGGTTCACTGTTTTAGTGTATATAGACAGGTTCAAAAAGGTTGAAAGATTGGTAATGTGACATTAAACAACAATACCACAGATTACAACATTAATCTGCAATATTATTACAAAAAATAAATATGTTTGTCCCTTTTGAAGGTGAGACCTAATAGCTGGTCTAAAATCATAGCACATCTCACCACCTCGGTTTGAATCCCACTTTGGACAAATCTAGCGTGAGAACGTTTGTGAGTCCCTTTATGGAAAGTTTCTTTTGGCACTTTGGTTTCCTCCACCATCTGTGAACTTTACTGCCTCAATATAAATGAAAGCATCTCGACAGGTGCATTATTCCGCTCGTCAACTCTTCTCTACTCCTACTTTACTCTAGTGATAGTATCACAAATAACAAATAAGTCTGTCTTTTTGAGAGCTTTTTTAGACATGTTATACTGCATATATAGATATGTTTAAAAATCAGATACGTGATTATATCTAATGTAATGAAAAATGACATATATTGATATTTTTATGGGAGATTTAAAAAAATATCATGATTCGTGTCACAAATTAATTAGAAAAATTCCATATATTGATATTTTTATTTCCATGTTTTAAAAAAGTATTTGAGAGCAAATGGAAATATTCTGTAACATATATTTATATATATCTGATAAAGAAAGGAAAAGTCAATAGTTGCAATGTTCGACACAACCCAAAAATGTTCATACACAGTGAGTGGGTTGCTACTTTATGGTTGGATTGATGTTTTAAAAATATATTTTTGTTGTTTTTGGTATGCTGCTTTAGTATTTCCACACACATTCATGATGCAGTTATTTTGTTTGCTTAAAATTACTACCGGTATAAAGGTAGTTTCCCCTAGTTGGAAAATGACTTACATTTCCTAATTTATCAACCACAATTCCCCAAAACAATGGTAATGCAACGAAAAATTAAATGTAGTTGTCCTTAACCACAATACAATGCCTTTGCAATGAAGATACAGTAAAACCTCGTTATAATGCCCCTCGATAACTTTGCCACCTTGCTTATCGCCACACAATTTTGAAGTCCCAAAATCCATTTTGTTTATGTTTTTCTTTATGGGCCTCCTTCGATTTATCGCCAAACCCCCTTTATAACGCCAAAATTTGACTGAACAAATGGTGGCGATGAATCGAGGTTTTACTGTACTATCTATTACCAGCATATCACATTGAAGTTTGCTAGATCTAAGAACTTAATTTTTTTCAATCTTAAAGGCAGAAGGTAGTTTTAAAAACTGCAACAAAATCACTGTGATGGTAGGAGGTTAATTTTGAGCTATTGCTAGCTTAGATTTGATTGAACATCATAATGGTGTGACTTTGATATCATATAGATCACTGACTTGACTGCTTGTGAGAGCTATATAGTTGATTTTAAAATGTTATTTTTTGAAAATTCTCCAATTTTCTACCAGCATTGAGAATTGATGACCTTGGGGACAACTTAAAATTATGTTAAAATATTCAGAACACCACGTGAGGTGGTATATGTTTGGTAAATTGGACCCAATATGTCTTTTTCTCAGTGTGACAAATATATATCATTAGGATATTATTTTACAGTATAAAAATATTTTAATGTAGTACATCATCTGAAATATAAAATATTTGACCAATGACTATAGGGCCAAGAAAAAAAAAAGTGCCGTTCTTAATACTGGGTAAACAATCTATAGTGGCATATGTCATAGCCCATGAAAGCATGATTTACAATCTGTGGCATGTCAGACTCAGGATCCAAGGGTTGTAGGTGAGCTAACACCTTAAAATCCATGAATAATCTGACTGGCACAGGAGGCCTTAGTGGCCGAGTGGTCTAAAGCTTGTGCTTAGGGATGGTAGTGCCTCTTATCACCTATGTTCTAACCCTACTCAGGGCAGAACCTAGTGCAAGAACATTTGTTAGTTCACTTGCCAAAAAAATTTGTGGATTTCTCCATGCAGGGTTTCCTCCACTACTAGGATCACCTGCCTCGATATAAGTGAAAGAATCTTTGACTGGGTATTAAACATCCATTACTCCATTCCAACTGGTAATACTGACAATATGTTAGTTATTGTAAGTACAGTCCAACCTGCCTTAAAGGCTACCTCTATATAAGGACTACCTGCTTATAAAGCTGGTAGAATTGTATCCCAATTGTTCTTTATTTATATTATTTGAACCTGTATATAAAGGTCACCTGCTCATAAAGGTCACTATTACTGGTTCCCTTGGGTGGCCTTTATAGACAGTTTAACTGTATCAATAATTGTTATTTTTATAGTTTTATGCAAATTTATGCAGATTTCAAATTTGGCTATCTGTCTTTCAGAATGGAATGGGGGCGAAATAGAACTTAAAATATTGAACTAAATGTTCTTCCGAATAAAGCAGATTTAAAATAAATAAAGAATTATTTTTGAAATCACAAATTTATGCAGATTTCAAACTTTACTATCTGACTTTCAGAATGGAGACGGGGCAGATAGAACTAAGAATATTGAACTAAATGCTTTTCCAAATAAAGCAGATTTAAAATTAACAAAGAATTATTTTTGAAAACACAAATTTATGCAGATTTCAAACTTGACTATCTGACCTTCAGAATGGAAACGGGGCAGATAGAACTAGAATATTGAACTCAATGTTCTTCCGAATGATGCAGATTTAAAATAAACAAAAGAATTATTTTTGAAAACACAAATTTATGCAGATTTCAAACTTGACTATCTGACCTTCAGAATGGAAAGGGGGCAGATAGAACTCAGAATATTGAACTAAATGTTCTTTCGAATAAAGTGAATTTAAAATAAACAAAGAATTATTTTTGGAAAACATCTCCGCCTAACTACCTATGGAGTTTTATTTCAGAGTGTAAATTCAAGCAGAAAAACATAAGAGTTGATTTGTGAGGGCTTTAGTCATTTTAAATATGATTACATATTAATGTTGATAGAAATTTGACTTTATAATGAAGCATTCAATACGGTGAAATATATTTACCATATCTACCTGTCGGGCACGGTAGCCATTATAGGCGATATACAAAATGTCTGGTCTCCTTGTTCAATTAGGTATATCGTCGCAGATCTCATTTGCATAATTTATTCAAAACAGCGGGATAAATTTAATTCACACCTGTCTCTGATGAAATGAGTCAACATTTTTACCTATACAAAAAATCTTGTTTACTAGTTCTACAATTACAGTGTTACTGTTTTGAATGGCGGCTAGACTTTATCCCTACCATGACAAGATACCAGTTTGGTAAGTTTGCCGATTTGGTTGGTTGCCAAAGTTTTATATGGCTCCTTTTGGTAAGTGTCAGTTTTGGCATTTGCCCGTTTTTTCTTCGATTGGGCCAGTTTCTCCTATACAAAAAAAAACGTGTTTACTGGTACTAGTCTTACAGTGTTTATATGGCGGATAAACTTTCATTGCTACCATGACAAGATACCAGTTTGCCACCCCTTTGTGTTTTGAAAGTCTACTGCTGACTTTAACAGTTGCCAAGGTTTTATGACTCTTTTTGGTATGTCTGATGGTTTGGTGGTTGCCAAGATTTCAGTGCTTGTTTTGTAAGCCTGCTTATTTTAACAAGTTGCTTGTTTTTCTGAGAACAGTTCAGATTCTCCTTCTGTATGACACATTACTCAAACTATGTTTTTGGTGCGCATTTTGTTTAAAATACACATGTATTTGGTGTTACAAATACACATATATTTTGTGTTAAACACAAATATAGTTGGTATTTAGTTGTATTTGGTGTTATAATACACATGCATTTGGCGTTACAAATACACACATATATACACATATATTTGGTGTTAAATACAAATGTATTTGGTATTAAGTTGTATTTGGTGTTACAATACACATGTATTTGACATTACAAATACACACATATATATAGATATATTTGGTGTTAAATACAAATGTGTTTGGTATTAAGTTGTATTTGGTGTTACAATACACATGTATTTGACATTACAAATACACACATATATACACATATATTTGGTGTTAAATACAAATGTATTTGGTATTAAGTTGTATTTGGTGTTACAATATACATGTATTTGGCGTTACAAATACACACATATAAACACATTTATTTGGTGTTAAGTACAAATGTATTTGGTATTAAGTTGTATTTGGTGTTACAATACATATGTATTTGGCACATGTATTTGGTGTTACAATACACATGTATTTGGGGCATACCTATACATGTTTTTCTCGCCTTATTCTTTACATAGAAAAAATGAGTGATGTTTAAAATTAGCTGGATCTCCAGTCGAGGTTCCCGCTGAGAACCTTATTACGATATTATGTATCTGCTTTCCTCATCGCTACAGCACCATGCAGGAAGTAAACTTCGTGATATACTACTTAACGCAAATACTTGAGATATGTCATTTTTCAGAATGGAAGGCAGATGTATGGTTGTAATATTAATTATACTGCATTATGTAAGGTTATGATATCCATTTTATTGTCCACGTAGACAGTCATTTGTGTTTGGGGCTTGCACTTGTGGTTTTTGCTCTCGTAATATTGTAGTCCAACCTGCCTTAAACACAAAGAAAAGGATGACAAACGTTTTCACACTGGGAACTGCCAGAGTGGGGTTAGAACCTACCATAGATGGTGAGATGTGTTGTGATCTGTTAGCATGTGATTTAAACCATTTGGCCACCAAGGTCCCTTAAAAATATAATACCAGATCATGGTATCTAGATTGAAATATCAAATCAAAAGAATTTTTTTATGAAATAATAAAATTAATGATTTTTGCATAAAAATTAACAAAATATTTTAAGTTTTTCAATCAGTAAAATTAAGTAGCTTTAGGGAAAATGTGAGGAATTTTACAATACATTATGTAGTTTTTATGCCATTATGCTATCTGAACTTGGAAATAAAAGAAAATTCTAAAATAATCCATAAAATGTGAAATATTTACTGACAAGTCTCGATAAAAATTCAAACCTGGATAAAAATTTGGTGATTTATAGGAAAATCTTAAGATTGACGGAATGATTTAGTGCTAGGTGAAATAAATATATGTCGGTACCTCGTAAATTTCTTACCAGCCAAAAAAATATGTAGTTAGCAGATCGGCCGTGTTGATTGACGGAGAGTCAGTAGTAGATCTGCCATACATCAATATCCCTCCCTGAAGATAAAAACGATCATCTCTAACACACAGAAATGAAAATTTGGTGTAGTTAAAAAGATTAGATCATAAATGATAGTAAATTCTATCAATAAAGTAAAAACTTTTACGCTTTGTGATATAATAGATTGTGGTGATTTGTAAAGGGAGATAACTGGTCAAGAATAGAGTGGAGAAATGGGAGTTTTTTGTCCCCACTCAATTTTTTTTTCAATTATATCAAGGTTGTCGGTTCAAGAAAGATGTAAAACTGGAGTGCTTTGAGAAAAATCGCTCACCTTCTGTGAGCAAACTCACAACTTATCCCACACTAGGATTGTTAAGAGCAGGATTTGGACCTCACTTGGCCACTGAAGCCTTGCAAACTACTCAGTAGCATCATAGTCAAATTAATCAATGTGGAAACGGATCTCATTGATGTTTTATATTAGTAGGATTTTATGAAGAATAAGGGAGGGTGTTATGAATCAAACATGACCTATTTATTAAGCCCTACTGTTTGCATCTATGTGTTATGGCTTTCTTATTATCAATCAGAGGTTTGAATCCCACTCAGGACAAATCCTATGCCAAGGGTTTGTGGTTTTTTTCCAGGTACTCTGGTTTCCTCCACCATCCCTGACCTCCATTGCTTCACGCCATTCCTTGTTATCATTTAATGTTCTGCTTGCAATAGACTCCTTTTTAAACTTCACTTGCCTTCATAAATACCAAGTTTCATAGTCTGTTTTGTGGTCTTTGTATACAGGTTTTTCAGTAATCATCTTTTAAGGTTTCCATGGTAACCTGAGATTGAAAAATAGGTAAAACAGACAAAAATGCTTATATCACTAACCATAAAACTTCATTTCAGAAATGCAATTAAAGTCAATAGCTTCAAACATTACTCACCCATCTGTTAAAGTCATTTCGACATACTCAGACGGAATCGAGTTCTCGTAGATGGAATTTGTAGCCCGTTATTCAGTTAAACATTATTAAAATCTTGGCAATTCTACAAAAGTTACATTTCTTTTTAATTGGGTGTGTAATTTACGTTTGAGAGTTTTATGCATTATAAATAAAATGAAAAATTTTCTGGAATTTCATATTTTTTTAAAATCTTTTTACTTTATCCAATGCGTTTTTTATTTGGGTTAGAAAGATCAGGAATAGTTCCGATAATGCGCTTTGTCTTGTCTGGCTTGGTTGTCTTTGTTGTTGGCTTGTGTTGTATCATGTTCTTGGTTGCTATCATTATAATGTCATCTCACTTATTGCCACTGTATTTTGAAGTCTGTTTCTTTATCACTTTTATTAATAACTCTCCTTCCATTTATCACCAAACTTGTCTCCCTCCATTTATCACCAAACTTGTCTCCCTCCATTTATCACCAAACTTGTCTCGGGCCTCCATTTATTGCCAAACTTGTCTCCCTCAATCATTGCCAACGTTGTCCCCCTCCATTCATTTCCAAACTTGTCTCCCACCATTTATCGCCAAACTTATCTCCCTCAATTTATTGCCAATTTTGTCCCCCACCATTTACTGCCAAATGATTGTAACACCAAAATCTGATTGAACAAATGGTGGCGATGAATCAAGGTCTTGCTGTACATAGTGTTTTTGTTACAAATTTCTTGCTTCTTTTCTGAACCCTGCATTTTTCAACAGTTGGGGATGGTAAAAGAATTTATTCTGAGTAAAATGGATTTTTTCGAAGCCTTCCATGTTTTCTACTCGCATACTAATGGGTTTGACATTTGTAACCTTTGAAAGAGCATACAAACATGGTGCGTTATGTAAATCGTTCTATCATCATGTATTGTAACTAGATTTATGATACAAAATTACCTGTGCTGATCTGTGGAATCATTCAGGTGGAAGAGACATACTCTTGTTGGTTATTAATGCACATGTTCACAATGCACCATGGCAGACGGACCAGAAATGCAGGGTGACATATAATCGATAAAATGTTTTAAGACTTTTAATCTGAATCAATAAAATGTTTGAAGTTCAATACCAGGTGTTAATGTCACATTCTAATGGCAGCGCCAGACAACAAAGTAAATCCACTTCGACTGCTGATGGATAAAATCTAAATGCCATTTTAACCCGGGGTGACCTGCCGTTAATAGGTAAAGATCCAATTTCTTATCTTGATTGGAGAGGGGAGGTAATTTATGTATGATTTGTTTTTGTCCATGTTAAGTACAGCGTAAAGTTTGATAAAAAGATAAATCAATCGGTAAAGAAATATTGGCAATTTTTTTTTTTTTTTTTGAAAAAAATATTAAAAATTATTAACTGGTTAATTTACTTACGTGTTCCTTCATTGTTATACTTGATTAAATCTCCGGAAAAAGGTATTTTTGAGCATTTTGATTGGGCAATAATTTGGAGACGGCAAAAAATAAAAATATTAAAAAATAGGTCAGAATTTGTAGGTAGACTTATTCAGTGATATGCTATTATTATGTTACTATTAAGTTATTTTGGGTCAAAAATTGATTTTTTTGGCAAACAAATTTCTATTTGTTCTTTTTAAAGATTTCTATAGTCTCATTACAGTGTTAATTATCGGGAAATCAATATAAAAAACAGTTACAAATAAAAGTAATTAAGTAAGAGTGAAGATTTTTATGCTATTGTGGAGATTCTTTCACTTATATCCAGGAAGTCAGTTCAGGTTCAGGTAGAGGAAAAAAGGAGTGGAGTGCCATAGAGAAACCACAGCCCTTTAGTAAGTGAACTGACGAACTTTCCCACACTAGGATCTCTCCCAAGTGGGAATGGAACCAAGGTGGTTAGAGGTACTATGATCCATTATCATGCGCTTTAGACCACTCGTCCAAGGAGGACCCCTAAATCAATAAAAACATAGCTTATTAGCTAAATTTTTACTAAGATTTAGATTTAATAAAATATCATTCTTTAAAAGTTTTCCTTGGCTTAAATCTGCAGTTAAATTAAAATTAATTTAAAGCCACTTCTTGACCCAGGTTATGATATATTTTGAATATTTAATTATAATTCTTCCTTGAATTACATAAATTTTGTTTTTCTATGCCATGTTTTGTTATTTGTGATTCATGCTTTCTGATTTATATCTTTATTTCTTGTATCGCCATCATCTTCCTTGTTACAAAACCCCGTGTTAATTTCTCATTAAGACAAAAATCTTGTCTAGAGTCGGGTAAAGTTATGACAAGCCATTATATAATAATTAGAGTTATTGGTCGAGTTATGTAATAATTGCCGATATTGGTTGGAATCTGACGCATTTTCTTCTACATCAATACGATCAACGACGTGAAACGCCAGTTTCATCTGATTCACGATTACGGATGAATCATCGACTGTTTCACTCATTAAAGGATTAGTGATCACCTATTTTTTATTTTTATTTTTTTTATCTTTTACCGTTAGACATTGATTAATATGTCGAAAAGAATAATAGATGCATGCTATCTATTATGTCATCAACTACCGCCAAGCGAACCTTCATCCAACATTTTGCTTTGCGTTTTTTGTACTAACACCTTTTCAAGGCCCGTAATCCACGTCTCGTGGGATGGTTATCTTTCTACAGATGTCATTTTCGTGATTTAAAAGTCATGTCAATACATTCATTATGAGTATAATGGCTTATTATTGGCAGTGAAGTAAGTTTATACTCCTGTAGTAATAATAGAAGGAAATTTTAATGGATTTTAAAGAGGCTGAGTGTTTTGTTTCAGAACACTTAATTGTTCAGGTTATGAATGTTGACAGCTGTGTTTCAGATCTATTAAATTTGATTACTTTTGTTCCTATGATAATACATGACATTTGTTCATAATTTTGCAATTATAAAAAATATATGAGTGCTTGAACCAGGATTCTAACTCACTCTGAAATCTGGCCTTGTTACCAGATGAAAGGGAGCTTAGAGTTACACATTATGTCATGATAATTATATGGCACAGCACTTTTAACACCGGTAACAACACTATTGGCTATATAACTATGAAAGCTCAGTTGGTAGAGTGCTAGCTCTGATATGGGAGGTTGGGTTTTGACCGGGTTTGACTAAAAGTTAAGAATGGTAGTGACTTCTCTTTCCCCAAGAACTCAGCACTGAGAAATGAGAGTCACATGGTCCTTTGGAAGAGACCTGTGTGGGTATGTATACATATACAGTCAAACCTGTCTAAAAAGACCATCCAAGGTAACCAGTAAAAGTGACCTTTATGGGCAGGTGGTATTTATAGACAGATTCAATTAATCTGAGTAAAGAATAATTGGGATACAATTCTACTGGCCTTTATCATCAAGTGGCCCTTATATAGAGGTGGCCTTTAAGGCAGGTTGGACTGTACTACCCATTTATTGGGTGGATCCTTCTACAGTCCAACCTGCCTTAAAGGCCACCTCTTTATAAGGGCCACCTGCTTATAAAGGCCAGTTTAATTGTATCCCAACTGTTCTTTATTCTTATTATTTTAACCTGTATTAGGGTCACCTGCCCATAAAGATCACTTTTACTGGTTCCCTTGGGTGGCCTTTATAGACAGACAGGTTTGACTGTATATGAATATTCATAATGAAAGGTCAAGTGGATAGGTCAATGTTGTTTGCTTATACAAATGTATATACATATATATATACAGACATATGTACACATGTATATATAGGTATTTTGATACAAATATCATTAATGTTACTGAGTTATATTGATGAAGTATTGATCCTGTTATTAACCCAGCAGGACGGTGACCTTAGATAACCTCCAGTACAGACTGTATATATTATCATTACTAGACTTATTTGATTACTGCGCGGTAATTCAGTGGTAATTCTGTGGTATTTGAAGCAGCCGCCTCTCCTAATCAATGTCATTCACACATACACTCAGATTTATATAAAATCTCTAAATACTATCATCAACAGGCTATTTTCTCTCAGGAAGTCGATTTACAATTATTGGAATTTTTGTGGTTTTTTTTCATAATTTTTTTCCCCTTTTTTGTTTTTGCTCAGATTTTTATCCTTTTTTGGAGTAGAGTAAGTGTGTTTTATGCCCAAGTCAAGATTCTTTTACTCGTATAGAGGCGGTTAGTTCACGTTCAGTGGAGTGGAGTAATGGTGTGTTATGTCCCAGTCAAGATTCTTTCCCTTGTATAGAGCCGGTAAGTACATACTCAATGGATCAAGATTCTTTCCCTTATATATAGAGAGTCAGTTCAGAGATGGTTGAGGAATCTGGAGTACCATGAGAAAACATGACATTTGGCAAGTAAACTGACAAAATCTCGGAAATCTGTCGCCATTGTTAAAAGGAGCCAGGTTCTAAAAGGCACTGTGATCTGTAAGTGGACGCTTTGGACCACTTGGCCACCAAGACAATTTGCAATCTGATCTGGAATGTGTTTTGAAGCTTATATTTGCTTACAAAACCCAGTCTGAGCCCCAATAATGGTAAAAGCGTGCTTGATTGGAAAGTTATGCTGGCTTGAAAATCATATGACACTGAATCTGCTTGATAGGAAAGAACATGAAACACTGAGGCATATATTTGCTTCAAACCATGGTCTGAGCCCCATTAATAGTGAAAGCGTCTGAAATAAAATGTTCTTGATTGGAAAGTTATGCTGGCTTGAAAATCATATGACACAGAATCTGCTTGCTAGGAAAGAACATGAAACACTGAGGCATATATTTGCTTCAAACCATGGTCTGAGCCCCATTGATAGTGAAAGCGTCTGAAATAAAATGTTCTTGATTGGAAAGTTATGCTGGCTTGAAAATCATATGACACTGAATCTGCTTGCTAGGAAAGAACATAAACAGAATCTGCTGGCTTGGAAAGCATCTGACAAGTGTTAATTTTGAAATTTTTTTTTAAATGTTAAGATTTTTTCCCCGATGATTTACAGATTACACGGTAATTAATACATACATCTTAGAGGAAATTAGTAGAAGTTGATGTCAATCAATCGGAGATTTGTGTACTACCGGGATTTATATCTGGTTCTTATCATCTGAAGAGTCCGCCATCATCTGGTTGAACTGTCAAGCTTTCACTGTGAAAATCCCATTTTTTTGAGATTTCAAAATTTATTTTTAAATTTCTTTAAAATTTTTAGTTTAATGCATGTTGGTAGTTTATAAAAAATTAAATTTTATATTTTAGTTTGATTGGTTATAAATATTTTAAATTTTAAATATTCTGTTTGGATTTTAATTTCAAATGAACTGAATCTAATTTTTAAAGATTTTTTAAAGATCTAAAAAAATGAACTCAAATCAAATAATGTTACAAAAATAAAGTAAATTTTACTAAATTTTAAGAAGTAGAGGTTAATTTTAGAATAGAGTTACAGTAATATTTCAAATTTTAGAGCACATTTTACAAAATTTTAAGAAATTAAAAATCTTATTGATTATTCTATTCTGAGAAAATTAAAAAAAAAAAGAATTTTCAATGCACAATATAATTTTTGAATTATGCAGAATTTTAAAAAAGCAAAGAAATAAATGAACATTGGTATTCATTATTCATTGACCTGCTATTATATGATCTGTTTGATGATGACATTTTTCAGTTTTAATGATATTTTTCAGTTTTTATGACATTTTAAAGTTTAAATGTTGTCCTTATTTATTAAACAGGATCATCACATATAGATTACACATCCTGTTCATTGTGTCACATAACAAAAAACCACCGTTAAGACCTTTTCCTGGCATGCTAGAAATTGTAGAATTAGATAAAACATTGTATATATGTCCTTGAGGAAGCTTATGGATCACAGCTGCCTAGGTTTGCATCCTTTGCCAATTTGACTCCCAAATATCGATATTTTTTCTGGGCACTCTAGTTTTCTCTGCCATCCCAGATTGCCACCTCAGTGTTGGTGAAAGCATCTTGACTCGGCTGTATAACACCATTACTCAGAGTCTCCACCCCACTCATTGAAATCAGGAAAAACGTTAAGTGCCTATTTCGTGAGCCTTACAGTTTTCACCGCCCAACTTATATCTGCTACATAACCAGTTTTGTTTAACAAGTCCATAATTTATATACTGCCAAAAGAACCATGCTGTTTTGATGTGTTTACAAGGTGGATTCAATTTTCATGGTTGAAAGTGAGAAATGTTTTTGCTCTGGTGTATATATTGAATAGATTTTCATCATGATGACCCACTTAGACCCTGATTTTTTTAAGGTCAGCAATAACAGTAATTCCATCCTGTATGCTGAAAATGGAAACTAGCAACTAAACAGAAAGTAAGTTGTGTTCATTCATATTCAATATATAATATTTGGCGGGCATGGAATACACTAATTTAAGTGTATTGACCAGGTGAGATTAGGAATATATATCGGTAGCAGTTCATTCTGTATGCAAAAAATGAAAACTAAACTAGTTACTGTTGAAAAGTGAGTTGGGATTTATTCATATAATATTTGGCGGCACGTTTTACATTTATTCAGGTGTATTGGTCAGGTGAGGTTTACTAAGGAATAACGGTACCTGGATCCATCCTGTATGCTAAATTGGAAACTAGCAACTACAGAAAAGGGTTTTGTGTTTTATTCATGTAATATTTTGACAGTGTTTTACACACTGAAAAGTGAGTTCAGTGTATAATATTTTGCGGGCCTGTTTTACACAAATTCAGGTGTATTGGCCAGGTGAGTTCAGGAATTACCATACCTGTGTGCTGAAAATGGCAACTATTGTAGTAACTAAATGAAAAGTGAGTTGGGATTTATTCATGCAATATTTGACAGATTGTTTTACACACTGAAAAGTGAGTTTGCTCTATTTACGTATAGTCAAACCTGTCTATAAAGGCCACCCAATGGAACCATTAAAAGTGGCTTTTGTAGGCAGTTGCCCTTTATATACAGGTTCAAATAACATGAATAAAGAACAATTGGGATACAATTTTACCGGCCTTAATAAGCAGGTGGCCCTTATATAGAGGTGGCCTTTAAGACAAGTTGGACTGTAGTAATATGTGGCGGGCATGTGTTTTAGGCTAATTCAGGTATATTGATCAGGATAGGTTTTCACATTGATACTCTGGTATTTTAACATTTTAACTAGTCTAGAGTTAACTGGTGTATAAATGGATTATTTCTATAAAGGGAAGTCATAATCAGATCAAAGATCCTATCAGTTAAGTTTTCAATTTCATGCTTGGTTTATTTTGATTTCTATAAAGGTAGTTATGACTCAACTTGTTTGTGTGTCGGTAATTTCTCTCCCAATTTTTTTTTCTGCCTCTGTTTTCTTTTGATGAATAGTTGATGCATACATCAAATGCTGATTGTTTTTTTGACACAAAAAAACTATTTTGTTATATACATTAAAGTAATCTAAAACAAATACTGAAAAAGTTGGGAGGGGGGGGGGGAGGATTTGACATTGAGTTGAGTAGAGTAATAGTTGATGAATTCATCAAATGCTGATTGCAATTTGACACAAGAAAACTATTTCTGTATACACATAATAAATCTAAACAAATACGGGAAAAGGGGGGAGGGGGGGGGTTGAAGTGAGTTAAGTTGAGTAATAGTTGGTGCATCCATCAAATGCTCATTGTTTTTTGACACTACAAAATCTATTTCTGTTATCAAATAAATGAATCTAAACAAATACTGGAAAAGAGAGGGGGTGGGGATGGGTTAGGGGTTGACGATGAGTTGAGTAGAGTAACAGTAGATGCATTCATCAAATGCCGATTGTTTTTTGACACAACAAAATCTATTTCTGTTATCAAATAAATGAATCTAAAACAAATACGAAAAAGGGAGGTGGGGTGGGGGTGATATGAAGTAGAATAAATAACAGTGTTTTACATTCAGTCAAGATTCTTTCACTTATATTGAGGAATGGAGGAAACAAAAAAAAGGGGGGGGGGCAATAAAGTCGAGTTGAGTTAAATAATGGTGTTTTGCGTCCCAGTCAAGATGCTTTCACTTATAAGAGGAGGTCAATTCAGGAAGAGTAGAGAAAACCAGAGCAGGTTGTGCGATCCTGTGACCATTATGCACTTTCTGTGATTGGCACAGCTCTACCAAGTAAGATAGCTGGTAGATGTTAATTGCTCAAAAATACTTCCTTTCGAACACACACACATACACAAACACACCCTCACTTATTAGATCCTATAAAAGGTTTAATAAAATGACTAGATTACCTTATTGTTAGGCTTTTAAGTCAAAATTAAAATTTAAGAGGAGAATCTCTGCTGGACTGTTATTTTGTTACCAGTATAAAATGACTGTTGATGACAGTTAATCAGCTAATAGAATCCCAAGCCCGTCATTAATCAGCGTCTCATTACTAATGAGTGCAATCACCTGTCATATAATGACCGGTCAGTCATATATTGGTATATATTTATATAGCATTGATTAACTTTTTATTGACAGTGGTTCAATGACCACACAGTGTGTATATATCATATATTGACCTTTTAAATACTGTCCAATCATCATAGTAACACCAGGCAATGTTTGTGTAAATTGACAGATGATCAACTTGGACTTCTAGGAAATTGTCAATGAAAACAGTATTGGTAGACTAGTACATATGAATAAAATCTGATGCCCTTTCTGCAACAGAAGAAGAAAAGTAACTTTTAGACTGAGATTGGAAGTCATATGAGTCGGGTCTCTTGTTGGACCATTTTTTGGCCCAATATTGGGCCCCATTCACAATTGCAAAATATTTTTTCAGAAACACTTATCTAATTTTTAGCTCACCTGAGCCAAAGGCTCAGATGAGCTATTGCAATCTATCACCGTCCGTCGTGCGTCGTCCGTCGTCCGTCGTGTGTAAACTTTACATTTTAATCTTCTCCTCCAAGACTACTGGGCCAAATTTAATGAAACTTGGTGATTATCATGCCTGGGTAACAGCCTTTCAAAATTGTGTTCGGGGTTTGGCCACGCCCAACAAGATGGCCGCTGTTACTAAAAATAGCAAAAAGACAAAAAAATCTTCTTCTCTGAAACCAAAAGGTGCAGGCAAATTTTGATTGGATATTTGGATTCAGCATACCTGGGAACATTAAAATTGTGTTTTTCATGAAAATCAGACGAAAAATAGGTTACGCGTTTTTTGCGTAAAATTATGTAATTTTTAAAATGAGACATTTATTGTTATAACTTCATAACGGCTGAAGATAATTGTATGGAGTTTTCACTGTTGATCTTGACTTGCAATTTTCTTCGAATTGATGTCAAGGTCGAAGGTCAAGGTCATGTCCCAGTTTTTGACCTTTGATAAAAAAATCCTATTTTTTCAACATTTCTTGTGATAATGGCGTAGGATTTTCAGTTATTTGTAGGTATTGACATGACGATCATTTTGATACATAGATCAGGGTCATGGGTTCAAAGGTCAAGGTCACAGATGTCCAAGAATACCAAAATAGTTAATTATCTGCAAAACTATGAATTTTTTGTATAGGCATGTATATCAGAATATTGTAGGTATGAGCACAATGGTCATTTTGATATATGAATGAAGGTCATGGGTTCAAAGGTCAAGGTCACAGATGTAAAGTACTGAAATGGTTAATTATCTCAAAAACTATAAACTTTTTGTATAGGCATGTATATTGGAATATTGTAGGTATTGGCCTAGCGATCATTTTGATATATGAATGAAGGTCATAGGTTCAAAGGTCAAGGTCATAGCTGCAAACGAATATTTAAATGGTTAATTATCTCAGAAACTATAAACTTTTTGTATAGGCATGTATATTAGAATATTGTAGGCATTTGCACAACGATCATTTTGATATATGAATGAAGTTCATAGGTTCAAAGGTCAAGGTCATAGATGCAAACTAATACTTAAATGGTTAATTATCTCAGAAACTATAAACTTTTGGTATAGGCATGTATATTAGAATATTGTAGGTATTGGCCTAACGATTATTTTGATATATGAATGAAGGTCATAGGTTCAAAGGTCAAGGTCATAGACGCAAACGAATACTTAAATGGTTAATTATCTCAAAAACTATAAACTTTTTTCTATAGGCATGTATATTGGAATATTGTAGGTATTGGCCTAGCGATCATTTTGATATATGAATGGAGGTCATAGGTTCAAAGGTCAAGGTCATAGCTGCGAACAAATATTTAAATGGTTAATTATCTCAGAAACTATAAACTTTTTGTATAGGCATGTATATTAGAATATTGTAGGCATTTGCACAACGATCATTTTGATATATGAATGAAGTTCATAGGTTCAAAGGTCAAGGTCATAGATGCAAACTAATACTTAAATGGTTAATTATCTCAGAAACTATAAACTTTTGGTATAGGCATGTATCTTAGAATATTGTAGGTATTGGCCTAACGATCATTTTGATATATGAATGAAGGTCATAGGTTCAAAGGTCAAGGTCATAGATGCAAACAAATACTTAAATGGTTAATTATCTCAAAAACTATAAACTTTTTGTATAGGCATGTATAGTGGAATATTGTAGGCATTTGCACAACAATCATTTTGATATATGAATGAAGTTCATAGGTTCAAAGGTCAAGGTCATAGATGCAAACGAATACTTAAATGGTTAATTATCTCAAAAACTATAAACTCTTTGTATAGGCATGTATATTAGAATATTGTAGGTATTGGCCTAATGCACATTTTAATATACAGATGTCTTAGCTGTTTATAAATAATATATTGTAGCTAGACTTTAGATATGTTATATATAGCATACTTATATAATAATTATTATAATTAATTTGCAAAAATACTTGCATATTATTGGCCCTTACTGCTGAAAATTTTGATATTCTCTTTTATTAATGTCATTGACCATTGAACCTCTGCATAAGATATGTACTCTTCCTCAGGTAAGCGTTAAGGCTCATGGGCCTCTTGTTACAATTTAAATTGAAACTAAAAAAATAGACCACAATTGGTAAAATGAAGCAAATTAAAAAATCAATCCATCTTAAACACAACTTTTACCAATATATATTAGTAACTGTTGTAGTCTCAACTTAAGCTGGCAACATCTCAATATAAGCTGACATTCAACTATTCTCAATATTAAAACCCTGATTAAAACAAACGACAATATGACCATTATAAGCATTATTCTTGGCCCTGTGTAGCATCGGTATTGTACAAAAAATATTACACTATTTCTAAAAATGCTCAATATAAGTGGTTATTCGCCTTTTCTCCATATTTAAACCCTGATTAAAATAAACAACAATTAAACCATTATTAAGCTTTATTCTTGGCCCTGTGCAACATCCGAGCTTTTTGAAGGAAATATTAAACTGTTTCTTGCGTGATAAGTAATTTTGTAATTTTGTCGTTAAGTGCTGCGTTAAACGTTCTCATTGTTGTACTGTAATCTTAAAAAACAGGAAGTTAGTCAAGATTAAAATAAGTTACTACACACATACCATTTGTGGACTTATTATAAGGCTGTTTTGTAATGACTGATGGACGTATAGCTATAGTTTATATTTAAATTAACTAATTGTTACTTGGAAACTGGTATTGAAAGTTCAGAAAAGTTTCCTGTGCCGGATTGTGTTTACTGTAAAATATTTGTGTGACAGAGGAAAGATATATTATTACTTTAAAACTAAAGAAATTACTTGGAGTACTAACTACTTAGGTAGGTGTGATACATTTTTTTAGACCCATCCCTACCCATGCCACTAATGAAGTTTGTTTCACCCATCGTATATTAAGATTTGGGTTATATATGAATTTCCCTATTTTTGGCTATCCATCTGTATGTCTGTTCATCTGGCCATCCATCCTAATGTTGGCAACAGGTGGTATTTGTCTCTGGAGAGATATTTCTAGTTTTGTTTGTTTAATTGTACAAAATAATGATGATCCTGACGTCAACCTCCACATCATCTTCCACATCCATTGTTCAAAAGAATACTGTGGATAACTGAAGCAACCTTGCCTGGAATACTATGGAAAGAAAAAAGTTTAGATTATTTTAGTATTCAGTTGCCTGGGATACTGTGGACATCTCATATTCTCTGGAAAACTGAATAACTCTAGCAATATTTTATGAAATACTGTGGAGAACTTGAGCATCATGTCTTGAATTCTGTGGATAACTTGGTCTTTATTTTGTCCCAACTGTTGTTTTTGTCTGTTATTTCAAATTTGAAAATTTGAACTCCTTGAAAACCCAAAATAAAAATTTGATATCTCTTGTACTTATCTGAAGTTTCACTGTAAGTGTTTTTTGTATTTGAGTCATTCATTAATTTTATTTTTTGTTGACATGAAATCGAAAAGTGTTTTCATGTGATGAGGTTAAGACATGTGGCAAGATGACTTGTAAGAAATGATGAAATTAAATGTACTATTTATAGATATGACTGTGTCAAATATACATGAGGTAGCTTAGTTGGTTTAATATTTAGGCTATGCAAGTGGTAGTGGGCTGAAGCCCCGCAGGTCCAGCTAAGCTCTTTTTTAAGTACCATGCAAATAGTGGACCTTTAAGGCTTCATTGCACTACACACATGCCATCTTTATGTTTCGGGATAGGTCAGACACTACACATAAACCTATTTAAAAAAAAACAAGGCCCTCATGGTATAATTGTTTAGCAGCTGTTGCACAATCAAATGGACCATCAGTTTTTAAGGTTTGTTCCAAAGGATCCCATGACTTACATTTCTAAATGCTGAATGCTTGGCAAAAGAACAATCACTACCTCTTTTCAAGTTTTTGGCCTTGGTCAGACTCAACCAGGGTTTGAACACTGACTTACCACTTCAGAGCAAGCTCTCTACCAACTGAGCTACAGTAGTGATATATATATATAAGACTTGATTTTAATATAAGTGAATTATTCTTGACAACAGAGTTGTTATAAAATCTCATTAAAATCAATTGAATCCACAGGTGTCCGTTCATTGCTGAGTATTATTGAAATAATGGAAAGTAGGCTACTTATGCAGATTGAAAAAGTAATAGGAGCTGGGGTATTTTCTACATGGACAAATTCAATTAGTCAATCTTATACTTTACTTAGAGTATTGTAACATCATCTATTTACCTTGGTAGATAAAGATTAGTGAACTTTTATCTTAATCTGATATTTTTGTTCGTATTAATATCATAGTAATATATCTTTAAAAACATAGATAGCGATATAAGTGTACGACCCTTTGTTAGAATCAGGAGTTAACCAGCCTAAGGACTTACGGTCTTATATGTGTATATATGTATATAATATTTTAACCGATAAAATAAGTTAAAAATATATTGGACACCATAAGTCCCTATATCAGTAACTTTAATGAAAATTAATATAAATTTAACAAGATTAAAATTGAATTGTCATTTGTGTCCTTTAAGTAGGTTGATTGAATGGAGTTTTACATTACATTCAAAAACAAAAACAAAAAACACTTACACAAGATATCATCAGCTATAAGTGGCAAGAATTTTTTACCTTTGCAGTGCACTTGGGGTAATGTATAAGGGGGGGGTTCCTAACTTGCCAACCTGCTGTGAATGGGCATTGGTTTTTAAAGCTCTCATAAAGACTGTGTGACGGAGTCTCAAAAAAAACAGTCATTACCTATTTTCAAGTCTCAATCAGAACAAAGCTGAGGGTTGAACCCAAGACCTCCCACATACGGAGCGAACACTCTACTAACTGAGCTACCTTAATGTGGTCCTGTATGCATGATACTTTACATTTATGATAAGACTTGGTCCATGTGGATGTAAATACCACTAGAGATTATTAATATTTTAACTTATAAAGACCTTGTACCCAGATTTATACACATGGAGTTGACTAAAGTGTTATAATAATGTAAAAATATTAATATTAAGGACCTTGGCAGAGATAAGAACAGCCATAATAGGAAATCTTTACCCTAGATTATAAGTTCTGTGTTTACTTAAAGTCCACACTGACTGGGGGGAGTGGTCACGAGGGGTAGCAATGGATGTAAATTTTATCTCATTAGAATATAACGGGGTCATAGTTGAACAATTCTATTTCTGATAAACTAACTTCTTTAAAAAGATGTAATTGTCAAGGTAGCCATGTTGAATCAGGCATCTTGGGAGAAAATGGTGTGCTTTTAAATGATAAATGTACCTGCACATGGCTGAGTCGGACAGGAAATTATTTTTGTTTGGATGTATGTACCGGTACTTGTGTTTGTGTAAAAATTGTGATTATTCTAATGAAGAGATATGATGACATCGTACAGGTAGACAGGACAGGTAAGTTGTGGTTGCACACCTTTAACGAGATTTATTTATACACCTATCTATCTACACTACCTTTATTTATAAGGATCAGCCTATACAACACATGTGTCTGTCTGTGTGTGTGATTATTATGTAGAGATAAATAAATTGAAACATGACACAAACACAACATATAGTCTATGTGTTAATCTGCTCTCTCAGCAAAAAATATAAATAGCTAGGCAGATACATTCTTATTGTAAATTCCTTCTTAATTAATTAAAGGTAGGGTAATGATACATTTTAAATTGAAGATGTCGTCTTGGCTCATATATGACAAGAAAACAGAGAGGCGAAAATTTACACATGTAAAGGCATATGTGGATAAATACAGACACTTACACGCAGACACACACATACATATAAAGAGGCAACACACACATAGAGAATGTCCGTCCAGGTGTGCCAGCACATTTGTGTAGAAGTTATTCTGATAGTGAATTGATTTTAACTACAATAAATTTCTTAACCTGAGACTTCTATATACCCTTGAATACTACGTGTCTGAGAGTACAGTCCAATATTAGTGCTCTCTCTCTCTCTCTCTCTCTCTTCAATGATGTCACACACATACTATTTCACTCTATCTATCCATGCCTTTTCCTACTTTTCCTTTTTCCTTTATTTCCTACTTTTTCCATTGTCTATTATGTCATACTATTTTAACTATCTATCTATCCATGCCCTTTCCCCCTACTTTTCCTTTTCCCCTTACTTCCTACTTTTTCACTATCTATTACGTCATACTATTTTTCTTTTCCCCTTACTTCCTACTTTTTTCACTCTATCTCCATGCCCTTTTTCCTCTTTTTCACTCTATTACTTCCTACTTTTTCACTCTATCTTTGCATTTTCCCCTACTTTTCTTCCTTGTATACCACCTTTTACCCCCTTCTCATCAATTTGTCTGTACCGTTAAAAAGCTTCTAAATTTATTAGACAGTTGTTTGTTAGCACACATAATGAAACAGGAATTTCTGATTTACTTTATTTAGACATTCTTAACTGTTGAATATTTTATGGTTTTCCTGAATTCCATGCTTTTTTAGTCGGCTTGCATTATATCATTTTATACTGTACAGACATGTCGAAAGTTTAACACTGAGCTAACGAAAAGGTATCAAAACTCGGCTGTCAAGTTGTCGAAATATGGATAGCTGACAGAAAAGCTGCCAAATGATATATACCGTAGATCACTACTGTCACGATATGGCTAACGAAGGGCCGAGGTGAGCTGTGGATTTCGGCTCGGCGTAAATCCGTTACCTCGATGTTAAACTCTGGACAGACCTGTATATATAGACATGTATATGCAACAGTGAGATTTTGCAAGGACACATATACCTTAAACTCTTGTTTTCCAATGTTCCGCTTATCTGGTGTCCTTGAGTTTATGTCGTAGTCATACATGATAAAAAATTTCTTTAAAAATTAAAATGCATTGCATGCATCGCTGCATGTTTTTCTTTCCAGTAAATGAGCAAAATAGTGTCATATATATATTTTATAAAATTTGTATTAAAATTTAAAAAGAGATATAAAAGCAAAAAAATATATACATTTTTTTTTTTTTTTTTTTTTTTTGAAGATTGAAAAGGACACAAGGTGTGAGTCACACGATTTAAAGCCCGTTTATAAGTTACGCAACAAGGTTTTTATTTAGAAGTAATAAAGCGCACCGATATGATTTTTTGATGTAGATTAGGCCATGCCAGTGTTTTTTCTTTGTTAAGGATCTGCTGGCGGGTAGGTTTTGGGACTTCAAACATGAAAAAAATAAACAAGTGTTTTATCCATTTTTTTCGATTTTTGCTTCTTTTTCTGGGAAAATATCAATCATATTTTAAAAGGTTTTATTTATTTTACATTTGTATTTTGTTCATTTTAAAATTACATTTTTGGTTTTTACCATGTTTAATACTTCGTTACAAGTTTTAATGCTATATGCTCATTTTTAGACTGTTTATTAAACGCCAAGTTCCATATTTTTAGCTCACCTGAGCCAAAGGCTCAGATGAGCTATTGCAATCTATCACCGTCCGTCGTCCGTCGTGCGTCGTGCGTCGTCCGTCGTGTGTAAACTTTACATTTTAATCTTCTCCTCCAAAACTACCGGGCCATATTTGATGAAACTTGGTGATTATCATGCCTGGGTAACAGCCTTTCAAAATTGTGTTCGGGGTTTGGCCACGCCCAACAAGATGGCCGCTGTTACTAAAAATAGCAAAAAGACAAAAAAATCTTCTTCTCTGAAACCAAAAGGTGCAGGCAAATTTTGATTGGATATTTGGATTCAGCATACCTAGGAACATTAAAATTGTGTTTTTCATGAAAATTAGAGGAAGAATAGGTTACGCGTTTTTTGTGTAAAATTACGTAATTTTTAAAATGAGACATTTATTGTTATAACTTCATAACGACTGAAGATAATTGTATGGAGTTTTCACTGTTAATCTTGTCTTGCAATTTTCTTCCAATTGATGTCAAGGTCGAAGGTCAAGGTCATGTTCCAGTTTTTGACCTTTGATAAAAAATGCTATTTTTTTAACATTTCTTGTGATAATGGCGTAGTATTTTCAGTTATTTGTAGGTATTGACATGACGATCATTTTAATACATAGATCAGGGTCATGGGTTCAAAGGTCAAGGTCACAGATGTCCAAGAATACCAAAATAGTTAATTATCTGCAAAACTATGAATTTTTTGTATAGGCATGTATATCAGAATATTGTAGGTAATGGCACAATGGTCATTTTGATATATGAATAAAGGTCATGGGTTCAAAGGTCAAGGTCACAGATGTAAACAAGTACTGAAATGGTTAATTATCTCAAAAACTATAATTTTTTTGTATAGGCATGTATATTAGAATATTGTAGGTATTGGCCTAATGATCATTTTGATATATGAATGAAGGTCATAGGTTCAAAGGTCAAGGTCATAGAATTGAACGAATACTTAAATGGTTAATTATCTTAAAAACTATAAACTTTTTGTATAGGCATGTATATTGGAATATTGTAGATATTGGCCTAACGATTATTTTGATATATGAATGAAGGTCATAGGTTCAAAGGTCAAGGTCATAGCTGCGAACGAATATTTAAATGGTTAATTATCTCAAAAACTATAAACTTTTTGTATAGGCATGTATATTAGAATATTGTAGGCATTTGCACAACGATCATTTTGATATATGAATGAAGTTCATAGGTTCAAAGGTCAAGGTCATAGATGCAAACTAATACTTAAATGGTTAATTATCTCAGAAACTATAAACTTTTTGTATAGGCATGTATATTAGAATATTGTAGGTATTGGCCTATCGATCATTTTGATATATGAATGAAGGTCATAGGTTCAAAGGTCAAGGTCATAGACACGAACGAATACTTAAATGGTTAATTATCTCAAAAACTATAAACTTTTTGTATAGGCATGTATATTGGAATATTGTTGGCATTGGCCTAACGATCATTTTGATATATGAATGAAGGTCATAGGTTCAAAGGTCAAGGTCATAGCTGCAAACAAATATTTAAATGGTTAATTATCTCAAAAACTATAAACTCTTTGTATAAGCATGTATATTAGAATATTGTAGGTATTGGCCTAATGCACATTTTAATATACAGATATTTTAGCTGTTTATAAATAATATATTGTAGCTAGACTTTAAATATGTTATATATAGCATACTTATATAATAATTATTATAATTAATTTGCAAAAATACTTGCATATTATTGGCCCTTACTGCTGAAAATTTTGATATTCTCTTTATTAATGTCATTGACCATTGAACCTCTGCATAAGATATGTACTCTTCCTCAGGTGAGCGTTAAGGCCCATGGGCCTCTTGTTTTATTGGAGACGTTCATTTTTTAAAATCAAATAACCTGTTAGGTTGGTAGGTTTTTGAAGATAGGGAAGACGATTAACAAAATAAAAAACTGGTATGGCCTTATAAAAAAACTGCAGACAAGGCTGACTGCCTTCTATCTATATGTACTTTAGTATATGATCAATAGCTAAATATTAGCTGTCAAACTGTGCAATTTAGATAAAGTGCATTCCTTTGTGCACCACGGTAATCTTTAATGTATGTCTTGAGAGCATTGACAAGCATACTTAATGAACTGGTTTATTAAACCCGCGCACTCACCTGTACATGACGCGCATTCACTAGCTCGGTCGGTGGAGACACATGAAATGTGACTTGAATTAAGTTGGAAAGATTTAAATAAGAAAAAGTTTGAAGATTTGGTGGTTGATTTTGTCTTGAGTAAGGAAACAAATTTTATTTTCATTTGAAATAGAAAAAAAATTGAAGATTTGGTGTGTAATTTTATTTTTAAGAAAAATTCCATTTTCGACTTCCTGCCATGTTAATTTTGATGCTGATATTTTCAACATTATGTACAACTACTATAGCTCAGTTTGTAGACTGCTCACTTTGTACATGGGTGGTTGTGGGTTTGAACCCGGGCCAGTGTATGACTAAAACACTTGGAAATCGGTAGTGACTGGTCTCTCCCTAAGCACTCAGTATTTAGAAATGAAAGTTACAGGGTCCTTAAAACCAATCCCACATATCATGGCAGGCGTGGTATGTTAAAAAATCTTCCCTGTGGATCGCCCTGAGTGCACTGCAAAGGTAAAATTTCTGCCACTTCACCTATAGCTGGTCACATCTCGATATGAGTGAAATATTCTTGACTGGGATGTAAAACTGCATTCAATCAATCAATCAAGATCACATATTTTTATTATATTATTACATTAACAAAAATAAGATCTCTCCATAAATAGCTGTTACGTAGCTAAATGTTTTTACTAAAGACAATTTTATAAATTAGACATAGCTTTTTAAATTTTTTTTTAATTTCCTGTAGTTTCATTATGACCGTGATAGTTTCTGATAAATTGGTCCTGCTACCAATGCATTAACAAAACGGATATCTCCGTTACTAGGGATTAACTCCGTAACCAGGGATTATCTCTGTAATGGGAGATTATCCGACTGACCTTACTAAGAAAAACGATTTTTATAAATTGGATTTTGTTTTTCAGCTTTATCTATTAATTTTAATCTCGTAACAAAAAAATGTGAGGGGGAGTTGTTATGGCGAACTGTAACTAACTAGATATGGTAGGATGTTGACTGATTGATTTATTTATCGAGCCACCTTGATTTAAGTAAAAAATGGAGGGAGTAATCTCAATACATGCTGTCACTGAAAACGGGGAAACATGAAAAAAGTAAGAGGACAAGACACCTTTATTTGATTTGAACATTGAGAGAACTGTCTGACAACGCAAGTTGTTTGTGAAAACAGGGAACCATGAAAATTAATGGCAGTGAAAATCCTTTTAGACCACTTTTGGCTCACTCATTTGATACTGTGACTTCCACAAATTTTCTACCGACCAGGTCTAACCCAAAACTTGAAAGTATATAGTGGCTCTTTTTTTCGCCAAGAATTGGGTATTATAAAATGAAAGTCACGGTTCTTTATGATGGGAACTTAAAATAAACCAGGTACCGCAGCATGGAATGGTAATGAGCCCTGTTGTATAATGCCATCAGCACACTGCACAGGCCAAATTTCTTGACCTTCACCTATACCTGGCAATGTCTCGATATAAGTGAAATATTCTTGACTTTGATGTTAAATACCATTACTCGCCTCTACTTCACAAATTTCCAATGATCAGATCATTTTCACATGCATCCTGAAACAGAAGATGTTGTGTGGTATTTTTTGAGAACTATATTGGTCAGATCTATTACATAGTCCTGTGATGAATCTTGTTAAGTTATTACTGCCATGCTGTGAAATGATTACCACCATTTATGTTAAGCAGGGATCTGGATTATTTTTAAGGACATTGAGCAGATATTTTTTATTTTTGATGTTTTGTTTTGAGATTTTTACTGTTTTTGATGTGGAATTTTGGTTTTATTTTTAGATGTTGGTAAAAATTTTGACATTATTTTTCTGAGCAAGTATGAACAATGGAATTACATTTGATGGTTGAAAACTTGGAGCTTCTAGGCCCGAAATAGGGTTTAGTTTTTGGTTGGGGTTATAGAATTTTGCCAATATTGAAACATCACAGACTATAATTGAAATGAAGTTTTTAGCTTTAAGCTGGTTAGGCAGAGGAAAAAGTTAAAAGTGTAAATTTAAAAAAAAATAAGGAAGTAGGGAATATTAAGATATATATTAATAATATATCCCCCATCTCTCTCTCTCTCTCTCTCTCTCTCTCTCTCTCTCTCTCCTGTTAAGAAATCCTATTTCCTATTTCTAAATAAAAACCATGTATAATGTGACATTTTAGACACTTCATTATTATTGGCCGTGAAAGTACAAGGAAGGGGAGGGGGGTCGTTATCAGGTGATCAGAAGATTTAAGTATTTATTATGTGGTATTACAGCTAATGTTATCACCATAAGTCACAGCTACTTTACGTCCTGTCCAGTATTAACTGTTAATACACTGATAACGTCTGACCTTGACAATAACCTAATATCTGATATCTCACTCACTACTGTGTGCTTTTTGTCAGCCATTGAAATGATGAATTATGGGTAGTTCACCCCTGTTTGTATTGCATTGTGGGTAGATTATGTTTTTAATTGATGAGGTTATTATTGATGAAGTTTGGTAACCAAGATGTTCTGAGATTTTTTTTTCAATCTTTAATTTAAAAAAAATATTTAGTTGAAAATAAATGTCTTTATTTCTCCTTATTAAAGATAGGAATTGATTGATTGTATGGGTTGTACTTTCAAATCAAGATTATTTTACTCATATTAAGACATTGCCAGCTATAAGTGAATGAAAATATTTTTTCGCTTTTGAAGTATGGTCAGGGCAGTGTGCAGGGAGGGTTCTTCAGCGTGCCATGCACACTGCGATATGGGGCATGTCCCTCCTATCAAACATACACTAAAGTGTGTGTGTGTGTGTGTGTGTGTGTTCTTAAATGTGAAAGGTAATAGCCTCTTTTGATTTGTTGTTTTGTGTCAACACACATGTTAAATGCAGTAATATTTGATACTAAAACCCATTCATCATATTACATTTTACAAAAAGTAGGAGAGATGACGTTATCTGTGAATTTGTATAAAAAGTGAACTTTTTGTGATATATACCGCTGTGCTGTGATGCTTTGTCATTTAAATGTTTTTTTGAGAGTCTTGTTAATGTTTGTCTAATCTAGGCTGTCAAGGGGCAAGTAACCCCGGGATGAGTCACCAAACCACAACCGTCTCGTCGCTCTCGTATGTCGTAACTTTTTAAGTTGACTTGTCTGGGATAAAAAGAGAGGGAAAAACGTAATAAGAATTAATCTTGTCACATAGTGAAAAATTGATATTTTAGAAGTTTTAAAATTTATAAATTAAGAGAAAACTTAAAAAAGAAACTTTCTCAGAAGATCAGAAGCCGTCTGACGGAGGAAGGATAGGACTTAGACGTGAAAGTGTCATTGGAAGGGGACAACATACTCTTGAAAGTGACGTAACAGGGAGACAATTTAGGAGTTAGGAGGGAAACATATTCTTGGATGTAACATAGGAGGGAAAAAAATTAGGGGGATAGTGTTATAGAAAGGGGGACGACCTCGGAGGGATACACATCCTTGGTTATCTCATACAAAGGACCGGCCTAGTACATACTCTTGATGTGTCATCCACAGATTTTTTTCAGTAAGGATTTTGATTTTGTTTCTTAGAAATTAAAAAATTCTTTAAGAGGAATGTTTTCAGACACAAAGAAGCTCCTTCATAATGGATAGATACAGTAGGATATTTATATATATATTATACATATATATTTAAAGATATTACTTCTTGATTGAGTAGGAAATTAAGTGTAGTTTTATATAATTTTGATTTGGTGTCAGTTTAAAAAATTTTAAAGTTAGTTTACTAGTATGTATATGTATAAAAGCATAATACATTATTGACTCTGATAAACTTTACAAACATCTCATCGACCAAGAACATGTGACAAGTGCGTGTTCTCTATTTTATTTAGAAGTTAAAATATTGGTGCTATAAAGCAGCAAAATTGTCCGCAGCGCAATAAGGAAATATTAATAAGAAAATTTGATCAATTGTATTCTGAAACGGCCGTCTAGTGCTGTAAAATTAAAACTGGTATAATATGTAATTAAGACTTTTTGTTAAATGTAATAGAGATCAAATATGTCAAGTTTGGTCAAGACAGGTGCTTTGTTAAGGAATTAATGAAGTAAATAATAAACATAAAATATAGAATGTTAAAGAATACGGTAATAATAATATTTTAAAATATCATAATAAATAAATAAACAAATATTAATAATATTAATAACAAGTTCTCCAGATAGACAGACAGATGGACAGACAGACAGACAACAACAAACACTATAGTCTCCTCGGGTGTACCATCAGGGACTAATAAACCAGATTTCATTTCAAACCAATTTTGCCATCTCTAAAAATAATTATTTATAAATAAATAAATAAATAAATAAATAAAAATAATTAGATGAATAGATTAAAGAAAATTATCAGACATATAGTACAAAATTGTGTGAAAGCTTATTACGATAAGGGGGGGGGGGTACAAACAAAACAGAATGTAATTTTATATATTAGTACCGGTATGTTGCACCTGATCATGTAGGGGGAGGGGCTAGGAGGGAATTCTTGCGATATATATGATTTAGTATTTGTATCTAGATTCATCAATTAATTTTGACAAGACACATACGCTATAATATCAGGATATACCATCTTTACCTCCAAATAACAAAGAGTGCACAGGCCGTCACAGATTGGTTAAACGTAGCAAACTTTCTTGTTATATTAAGGAATTAAGATTGAGGTGATAATGATGAGACCAGTGATGTCAGTTTTAATCAGGGGATTTCCCCGACAACAACCGGCATCTGACAATGAAACTTCTAGCAGATCGTATCTTATCTTATGTAGGAATAAGTAAAAATGACAAAAACTAGCATAGGTAGCAGAAGATATAATTATATAGAGTCGTTAGGGAATGTACAGCATTCCAGCCCGCCATTGTTTGACGGGAAGAGAAAAATAAGCCTGCATAGCTAGGAAGTCAAGAGAAATCTTCAGCCGGCAAGAAAATATATCTTTGGCAGAATAGTCCTTCATCTCTCGCTACCGGTATTCATGGTGTTTTATTTATTATTCTATGACTTTTGTGTGTAAATTGTTTTGTGGTAGTCTGCTTCTCGGGGAAATCGAGTGCACGGAAAAACATATCTTTATTATTTGTCATCAATCAGGGACAAAAAATGATAGTGAAAATATTCCAGCACATTCTCTCCTCGTCTTGAGCTTATCTCGGAGAGGAATGATTTTTTTAACTCATGTGCAGCATGTGCGTTTTTTATTAACACATTACGAGTTCTTATCTCTAGTTACCGGAGTTCTTCAATTGTTCACCAGTAAGTCTTATCTAATTCTTATCGGTCGAGCTGGCGTTTAAGAGTTTGTTTAAAGGGTGATGAATTGACTGTTGATTTTTCTCCTTGTGTGCTTCATTTTTCACCAATTGTCTGTTTTTTTAATTGCATGTTAAGTGTTGTGAATTTTCGGAGGTTTTAAGAAGAGATGATGTTGTGTATTGTTGTGCAATGAGATTTTAAGGATACGTGCACTGTACATACATACAACTGTATGTTTGTTGGAATGTAAATTTTACAGTTTTTAAATTGTTTTGCCAAATCTTTTTTGTGTATAAAAGTTTACAATTTAATTCAAATTGCTTTTTCGTTGTATTTAAATTATGTTTTTTCTTTAATTTACATAAACTGTTTCGACTTTTAAATATAACTTGAAATTAACTTTTAACTTTTTATAATTTTAATTTAAACTTTTTATTTTGAAAATGTTGATTTAGTTAACCCTTATTTTATGAATATTTATTTGATCTTTATTTGGGAAAACTTTTGAATTTTAATATGATTTTATTTTCAAATATTAATAATGTTCACCCTTATTTTATGAATATTTAATAAATTTGATCTTTATTTTGGAGTAATAATAAATTTATCTTATGAATATTTATTAAAATATTCTGGGTTAAACTATATGTATGTTATGATAAAATACCTAGGTAACAGTATTTATTTTATGAAAAGAGCCACTTCCTTGTTTGACAACTTAAACTTACGTCATTTTTATTTTTGATATTTTTCAGAATTTCCAGTAGAATTTGGAGGAAGAAATACACCACGTCTTAGAAAAACCCGACACGGACATACAGGAAATTGGATTCTTATGTAACAACAGTTTAATCTACCATAATTCATTATACCTACGCAATTCCATTTCCGTCGTTTTTGGCGAGTTATTATCATAGTTAATGTAACTCATGGATGTCGTCATTTTAACTTAACCCAAACTGTGTGTTCATTTTATTCAAAGTTGTTGTTAGGAAGTTATCGCAATTGATATATGACGCAACACCTTTTTTTGTACATAATTGTTAGTTTTTCGTTTTTTACGAATTGATGTTGAGTATATCGGAATCTGTTCTGATTTAGTATACAAGTAACCCGTAGGTCTTTCATAATTATATATTATATCTACGTCCCTATTATATAAAAACTTTTTTACTATCACTCTGTTATGGCCATGGTCAACCCAATGTTAAATATAGCCAATTCTGCAAACGTCAAGGACTCAAGATGGCTAACTCTCGAAGTTTGCCGGGAGTACCAACGAAATAAATGCACAAGATCGGACACGGAGTGCAAATTTGCACATCCGCCTGCACACGTGGAGGTACAAAATGGCCGTGTGACTGCATGCTTCGATTCTATAAAGGTAAGTCAAATTTATTTTATTTTTGTTTTTTAAAACTTTGAAAATGTCAAGTGTCTTTAAAAACCGGTTTTCACTTTACATAATCAAAAAGCAGGTTTTATATAAAAGACTATATTATCAGTGCATTTTGCAGAGGCGGGTTGAAAAACGAGACCTAAAAAGGCGTATTTGTTTTAAATGTCTCTGTTTGTTGAAATTTGATTGGACGTTTTAATCACTGCATACTAAACAGGTGCAGTTTGTTTTAACGTCTTAAATGTGTACACTGTTCTCTTGCACTTTAAATACATTTGAGTCACATTATTACAACATGATATCAGGACTTTTTATGACCCTAGAGTTCATAGCTCAATAAATGGATTTCCATTTTTCTGACATTTGCCACTAGAACAGTATCCGTTTTCCATTCTTTTAGAGATTAGATCTTAGATTTAGAATTCACAATAAAGCAGTTACTTAACCTATAGTAAATCAATGAAATTTAAAAAAAATTGTTGCTAATATTCCCCTAGTCGAGTAACTGTTGCTGTAAAAATTCACAAAAAAACAATTCTTTAACCATAATAAATCAATTTAATTTTTAAAAAAAGTTGTTTTTATCATTCCATCAGTTGTGTACTGTTCATTTGTTCTATAATTTTTGGCGTACTTTAAAAGCCAGAGTTGGGGAATTGTGTCCATTTCAGCAGGCCTGTACAGATTTTACAGTATATCATAAATTTCATTAGGTCAACCACCACCATCCTCTTAAGGTTTGAAATAAGGTGATGGACCTTTCAAGGCTAAAATACTTGTTTATAATATGAACATCAAACTTAAGTATACTTTTAAGCTTAAGAGTTTACAAGTCAATCTATTGGTCATTCCTTCTGTAACACCACAACAATATATGATTATGAAAATATATGTATAGCTATTCCACATTATTGCCCTTTAAAAATAATAATCCAATTCAATTTCCCCATCCAACCTTCATCCTCCCACTTATATATAATCAGAAAATGTAGCCTTTTAAAAATTGTCAATTCAATTTCTGAATTCTGCACCACCCACCAAAATAACATAAAAAAATTACTGTCCCTTAAAAATTAATAACACAATTTATCCATCTGTTCTGCATCTACCAATATAGGATAAAAAAAAATATAGTCGTATAAAAATTAAAAACTTAATTCACTTATACAGCTTTCCAATCTGCATCCCCCCTCCACTAATGTATGATCAGAGAAATATAGTCCTATAAAAATTTACAAACTCTAGTCCCCCATCTATTCTGCTTCTATCCTGGTAAAAATTAACAACTCATTTCCTCATCCATTGTGCCCCACCCCACTAATACCAGGACAATTTCAAGCATATAAAAAATTGAAGTAAAAAATATTTATGCTCAGACAGGCATTCAGTCTGATGAATGGTTGGTTTCACATGCCTGGATATTGTTTGTATATGGTCCCAGCGGGGTTCCATAGTTTTTGCTTACATTTGATTTAGCAACTGTGGTAATAGATTACTAAATCAAGAAGAACCAACAGCGTCCATCCATCATCGGGAATTCTTAACAAAAATATCCTGCTGATGTCAATGTAATATTGAAAAATTACACCTTCCGTGCCAATCTGTGGACGTTTGTTTATAAACCGGTTGAATTCTGAAATATGTTTTGTGATATGTTTGTCATATTTAACCTTCTATTAATTAATATAATTTAAAAAAAAAAAAAAAAAGTTAGATGTGTTTATCTTGGTATCAATATATATATAGCTCTTTTAAATGAGTCTAAAGAACTGGTTTTTGGCTAACTGTACCTTGGAATCCTACTTCGGCTGGTCCTAGTTTTAGAAAGTTTGTCTGTCTACATACCATCTTTGGTTTCCATTTGGCACTCCAGTTTCCTCTACCATTCTAGAACTGACTGTCTCAATATAACTAAAAGAATTTTGACTGGGGCATAAATACACAGTGCTTCATTAGAACCATTTTGTAGTCCATTTATATTTGGTCCCCCAAAATATACTTTTCATGCACATATGCATAAATTAAAATTGTCTCCCTTTAATTATTTTTTCTGAAAAAAAATTTAAAAGAAACAACCAAGCAACTGTAATGAGTCATTTTGGGAAAGGTGTCAATAAATTTAAATTTGATTTAGATTTTTATTATCGGTGACTTAATTTTATTTAATTCCATCTTCTAGTCTTTCAAATAAAAAAAAACAGTTGGTAACTGGATCATTTTTAGTAGGTATTTAAATTTATACCGAAACCTAGCATTAGTCATGCTTGCAATTTATATCACCAGAATATTTAAAACGCAATAAAACAGTTCTAAATTTTTTTTTAGAAATAAACAAAATTTGAATATTATAAAAGAAAAAAAGATTTTGTGTGTTTAGATTATTTAAATTTAATTTTTTTTTTAAAGTGTAACATCTGGAATGGATGGTTCTTTTGGTTCGGTCTTTATTTGTGGGCTTTGTAGAGAAACATTGGTTGAAGGTCCGAGACTTTATAAATAGCCTAAACGTCCAATACTGTGTCTGGAATATATATTCAAAAATTTACATATTTTTGGGATAATTTGCATTAAGATTATTTACAATGGACTTTAAATGTCTTGACACCCCCCCCCCCTCCCCTAACTGCTTATATATAAAGTTCACAAATATATATATCTTGTGGGAAAATAGTAATTAAAATGATGTATACAGTCATTTAAACAGTTCTTGTGAAAACCTTATTCATGGTAGACTTGAATTGTCAGGACTGCCGAACTTGCCACAAATTTGAATATATCCTTATATGTGTTTAAAATTTATTACATCTTGTGGGAAAATTGGCATTAAAACTGTGTATTAGTCAGTAGAGTGTGAAATGTGGTTAAAAAAGTGCATAAATTGTTGAGTTCAATAAAGGAAAACAAGTGTTACAAAGCCCCTTAATAAATGAAAGGTTACACTGTTATATATACACACACACACACACACACACACACACACATTCAGATCAATAGCAATGTTTTATTGAGATTTTAGCACAAATATCCGGTAATAATATTTTTCGGATAAAGCACTCCGCCATATTTTATATAAAAACCGGATTATTGAAATAAAAATATATTTTCTTAGCACATTAGACAAAGTTTCTTAACTTTATAATCCGGTTATGGTTAAAGATATAATATTAGCTTTAGTTCATTGTGTTGTGATTTTTAGGGTTTTACTAGGTGAAGGAAATTTGTTTAAGTTGAAATGTTGTGAATTTGATTAAGGTAGAGGTTAGAAAATATTTACAGTGAGGGACATTAATATGACTAGTGCGCATAAAGAAAAGAGTCTGTCCCTTCCATTCCTAACCACTGTTTCTTTGTCCGCAGTTTGTTTATTGCCCCCCCCCCCCTTACATCTCTTACCACTGTGTTTGTCCAGATCACTGTGTTTGTCCAGATTGTTGTCCCTTGCATCCGTAACCAGGGTTTGTTGCCCCATGTATCTGTAATCACGGGTGTGTTGCCGCTTACATCCGTAACCATTGTTCACAGTTTGTGGTCCCCTTTAGAGCTTCACATTGCAAATAAATTACTCCCATAAGCTACAAAAAAGTCTTAGCCAGTATCTATGCCAAATCACTAACCACTTTTTATCCAGTTTGAAGCTAATTCCCCCTCCCACTCTTGTAAACTTAGTTGCTAATATTTACAGTTAGTAACCCCCATCTTGTCCGCCTAAATCACTTACCATTTTTTATCCAGTCTGTAGCTACCAACCCCCCCTCCCCCTCGTGTACTCCTACCACTGTTAATCAACAGTCTGTAGCCCTTGCTGTCCACGATCTTGCCCCATTACATCACAAACCACTATTTATCCAAATTGTAGCCACCAAATTCCTCCCCTACTCTTATACCCCTACTACTGTTTATCAACAGCCTGTAGCCCCCACTTCCCCTTAATCTTGCCCCTTACATCACAAACCACTATTTATCCAGATTGTAGCCACCAAATCCCTCCCCCACTCTTATACCCCTACTACTGTTTATCAACAGTCTGTAGCCCCCACTTCCCCTTAATCTTGCCCCCTTACATCACAAACCACTATTTATCCAGATTGTAGCCACCAAATCCCTCCCCCACTCTTATACCCCTACTACTGTTTATCAACAGCCTGTAGCCCCCACTTCCCCTTAATCTTGCCCCCTTACATCACAAACCACTATTTATCCAGATTGTAGCCACCAAATCCCTCCCCCACTCTTATACCCCTATTACTGTTTATCAACAGTCTGTAGCCCCCACTTCCCCTTAATCTTGCCCCCTTACATCACAAACCACTATTTATCCAGATTGTAGCCACCAAATCCCTCCCCCACTCTTATACCCTACTACTGTTTATCAACAGCCTGTAGCCCCCACTTCCCCTTAATCTTGCCCCCTTACATCACAAACCACTATTTATCCAGATTGTAGCCACCAAATCCCTCCCCCACTCTTATACCCCTATTACTGTTTATCAACAGTCTGTAGCCCCCACTTCCCCTTAATCTTGCCCCCTTACATCACAAACCACTATTTATCCAGATTGTAGCCACCAAATCCCTCCCCCACTCTTATACCCCTACTACTGTTTATCAGCAGCCTGTAGCCCCCACTTCCCCTTAATCTTGCCCCCTTACATCACTAACCACTATTTATCCAGATTGTAGCCACCAAATCCCTCCCCCACTCTTATACCCCTACTACTGTTTATCAACAGCCTGTAGCCCCCACTTCCCCCCTCCATCTTGCCCCCTTACATCACTAACCACTATTTATCCAAGCTCCCTGCTCTTCATTTTATCATATCAAAATTTTCTTGCTAAACACGAATTACTTCACATTACAATAACTGATCTATTTGATTTGATGGTGTCGGGATGTTTGTCTAATGTGTCAGCTTATTTGAATAACTGTTTAAAGCCATGGCCCATAGAAAGTTCTTCCAGTTAAATAAATAAATTAAGCGAGGGATTTTAATTCTCTTATACTCTGCCACACAAAACAAATAAAATCAAATTTTTCTGCAAATAATTTCATTTTTTTATCTGCTGATCAGTATCATCTCATATTTTGATAACCAGAATTCCCAATTCCCAGAGATCAATTTCCAACATGTCTGGGTTGTATCTTCCTGTTTAATAGTTATGAACTACCAGTTCATATTGTTTTGTCTGATAGAAAACGATTTGCTTGCTTGATTAAGTGATTTTCTACTTGGCAGTTTTTCAGTCATTTTTTTCAAATCTCTATTTATTTAGATATTTATGGCTGAGTGGAATGTCAAAATGAACTAGATAACGGAGTTCAGTATAGGATTTTTCAGTAAGGGTAATTTTCAAAATCTTTTCCTAGTTTAGGGGCCATTTTCAAAATTGTTTTTCCAAGTTTAGGATTTTTCTGTAGGGGCCATTTTCAAAAACTTTCTTTCAAGTTTAGGATTTCTCAATGGGAGCCATTTTCAAAAACTTTCCACCAAGTTTAGGATTTTTCAGTATAGGCCGGCCATTTTCAAAAACTTTCCACCAAGTTTAGGATTTTTCAATAGGGGTTATTTTCAAAAACTTTCCAAGTTTAGGATTTTTCAGTATAGACCATTTTCAAAAACTTTCAACCAAGTTTCAGATTTTTCAGTAGGGACCATTTTAAAAACTTTCCAGTGAGTTTAGGTTTCTTCAGTAAGGTCCATTTTCATAAACTTTCTCCCAAGTTTAGAATTTTTCAGGTCTGTTTTCAAAAACTTTCCTATGATGTTGGGACTTCAAAATAGTGTAGCAATAAGCTAGGTAGCATATTTTTGTAGGAGCATTATATAAGGGTTTGTTGTTAAGATACACATTACCTCATTGTATCCGAGAGGGAAACTATGCCAGGCCACCTAGGATGACCATTACATTTAACATTGAATAACCTCGAGTTTATTGACCACAGAGAAATTGTTGACCACTGACAGTGAAAGTTAAACATTAATGGTGTATATAATGTGTTTTTATGGCCAGAATTTATTAACTGGTTTTTTGTCTGGTTAAAGATGGGCTCCATAAAAAATCACTAAGTGTAAACTCATAAATCAGTCATTACACTTAGGCAGTCAGGGGAAAGGTATAAGTGTGTTTTGACCTCTCGTCTAATTTAAATATGCAAATTAGGTTATTTATGATTTAACTCACCTGTGTTATCAGGTGTAAAAATCAGGATGTGTATTGGTGGTGTATTTGTAGTTATTATATTTCGCCAGGACCTGATGATTTACTGAACTTTTATTATTTTTTAAACTTTCCTATTTTTACTGAATTTTTTTTTTTTTTTTTCAACTTTCTTCTTTTTACTGCAGACTTTTATTATATTTTAACTTTTGGCTTTTTTATGATAATGTAAATTTTGACTTGACGAGTGAGTACTTAGTGCTTACGGTTCATATATAGCTAGCTATAGCTATCTATATATGCATTCTTTGGAGAAATGAATTTTCAAAAGTTTTGCTATGGTGTTGAATGCTAATTACATGAAACAATGGTTTCACTATGGTAACACAACCACATTGATAACTCTCTCCACCTTCCTTTCCAAAAAATCTTTAGGGATTTAGCAAAAGTATCTGTTTAAATATTTAAGCACTACAGTCAAACCTGTCTATAAAGGCCACCCAATGCAGCCGATAAAAGTGGCCTTTATGAGCAGGTGGCCTTTATATACAGGTTCAAATAATATGAATAAAGAACAATAGGGATACAACTCTACTGGCCTTTTATAAGCAGGTGGCCCTTATATGGAGGTTGCCTTTAAGGCAGGTTAAACTGTAACAAAGTGTGTTCCTTGGAGCTACCTAGTTGTTAGGAACTTCAGTGGCTAAGTGGTCTAAAGTGTACACTAATGACCTATAGTGCATCTTGCTACCTAGTACCTAGGTTCGATTCCAACTTTGGAGCATATAGCCATGTGAGAGAAATTTGTCAGTTTGTTGTCAGTGTTTTCTAGACACTCTGGTTTCTTCCACCATCTTGGAAGTGGCAAAAGAATCTTGACTTGTGCATAAAACATGATTTCATGCCACACTTCACTACAAACCTGGCCTTGTGATTTCCTTTTACAGTTAAGTTTGATCTCGTTTTTTCTAGAAATTAGCAATATATCTCTATATTAGTGAAATATTTAGCCTGGTTGATATTAAAGTTTGGCCATTACACATGTTCTAAAATTGTCAGGGATGGGCAGTTTGTGTCCGATTAGTAACACATTAAATTAACACATATTTCAAAGTTGGAATTTTTCATTTTTAAAAAAAATGAATGTACAAATACACTTAAAAAGTGTTTAAGAAGACCATCATCATCACCTCGGAGGTATGGGTCGATCTTCAAAGACATTTAAACGAACTAATCTTTTTAATCAGTGTTAAACTGGCTAATTTTTCCCTCCCCCACTTGAGGCAGACGAAGATGTTTAACATGTATAAACTTCTAACAGCAGTTGTTTTGTCTATAAGCATTAGTTGTAATTAGTTTAGTCAAATATAAACACTCCATCTTCTTGTACCACTGGGGCAGAGTGGAAAATATGGATTTACCCTTTTGGAATGGGTCTAATTGGTTGACCAGATTTCATTTTTCTTATGGAGTAAACTTTTGAAATAGAATTTTTAAGATTGAAACTAGGATATATTTGAAGATTGCCCTACAATAATTAATCTAATTCAAGAGTCTGATTCAAGAACTAAGTTTCAAGATTCAAGTCCCCTAGGTAGGAAACTAGTCCAGTCCACGACTCATCTCAACAGCAAGACCAAATCTTCAAGTGACTGGATGCCAGTCTCAAGGACAAGATACATTTGATTCAAAAAGTCTACCTAAAGACTCCTAACTCACTAGCAAAGCCCAATAGTCCGGTCAAATACTCCATACCCAAGTATGCGGTCCAAGACTCCTATATCAAGAGCAAGACCCAAGAGTTGAGATCAAGACTCCTATTTCAAGAGTTAGTTCCAGACTCAAACCCCAGTTTTATGATTTTTATGATTAAATCTGGTCCATATTTTACAGCGGTACCTAAGTCTTGTACCTCTGGAATGTTACAATTCTCACCTGATACTGATTACGCCTCGTCATCAACAATATGGTCACAACAGCAAGACCCCGTCCATGGTTCCTATCTCAAGACTCCAGTCAGAGACTCCTCTCTAGTCCACATTTTACACCTGTACCTGAGTCTTGTACCTCTGGAATGTTACAATTCTCACCTGATACTGATTATGCCTCGTCATCAAAAAATCACAACAGCAAGACCCCGTCCATGGTTCCTATCTCAAAACTCCAGTCAGAGACTCCTCTCTAGTCCACATTTTACACCTGTACCTGAGTCTTGTACCTCTGGAATGTTACAATTCTCACCTGATACTGATTACGCCTCGTCATCGGCAATATGGGATCCATTATCCTCCTCAGTTTTACAAGGAAGTACAAGAAACAATTTATTTGTGATGTTTTTCCATGTATTTATATCCAACAGATTGAAATAGGTCAAAATAATTACAAGTAGTATTTGCTTTGTCTGTGTGTAAATAAAAATGTTTTTTAAGCAGTTTCATTTATCAACCCCCCCCCCCCTCTCCCTTTTCCATACAGTTTTATTTTTCCTCTCACCCTGAGCTCCTCCAACCCTACCACCCACCTTTACCTTATACTTTTTTCCTGGTCAAAATAATCAATGATAGTACAGTCCAACCTGCTTTAAAGGTCACCTCTATATAAGGGTCGTCTGTTTATAAAGGCCAGTAGAATTGTATCCTAATTGTTTTTTATTTATATCATTTGAACCTGTATGTAAAGGTCACCTGCCCATAAGGGGTACTTTTACTGGTTCCCTTGGGTGGCCTATATAGACAGGTGTTTACTGTACATATTGCTGTGTGTCTAAATAAAAAGACAATTTTAGACTTTTTCCCCCTGAATTGTAATAAATAGTGTTTTTGGCATTTTTATCTCCCCTCCCCTCTTTTTTTTCCCTTTTCCTCTGAATTTTTTGTAATTTAATATTACATGAAACACCTGTGTTTCCCTGTAAAAATAAAGTAACTAAAACTACAAATATTTCTTTATTTATACACTCATACACATCCAAATTTCAGTACGTCTGTACTTTGAAATAAATCCGCCGCTATCACCTGTAGATATTTGAGAAAGAAACATTGGAGTTGTCAAAGTTTAACTGTATTTTCTGAAATAAGAGACCTCTTTCTGAAATACAAGGTGATATATTATATGTAACCCTCTGTAACTTCAGGTATGCTTTTGTTCTTTGTAAAGTTGTGCCTTTTTTGTCGGAAGTTTAGAAAATTTCAAGGCTATTGGTGTTTCAGTATAAAAGTATCTTTTACTTTTTGTATCTCCCTGGATGAAAGTGACAGGAGTTTGTTTGTGTCATCATGGTGGCAACCTATTCAATCATATCCTTTCCAGGATTATAGATTTTGGTGGACAAATTTCCTTGTGAGATTTAGGGTGGGTTCTGGCTGTAAACTTGGTTGTCTTTTTGCAACTTTTACAAATTATTTTTAATTATTTGTGGTTGAAATTTGAGAAGGTATTGCAGGGTGCATCATTATTCATTCTGATGCATTGTGTCCTTTGGAAAATATTTTTTCAAAAAGTTTACATAGAATTTAATATGGCTAAAAGTGCAATAGGAAGTTATACAAAAGTATGCCAGAGTTGCTCTGTCTTCACTAAAAGATGGTTTAACATATTTATTTTGTCTGGACACCATTTAAATATACTCTATAAGATATTAGAAGGTCGTCCGAGGTCATGATAACACTTATTATTTCTCCAGTAAAATCCAGGCTATTTACAACTTGTGGGGTTTTATTTGGTTAAAGACTTATGTCTTTAGTTGGAAAGGAACTTTACACTTGAAGATAAAACAAACCAGTGTGTGACAGGTGCCCTTGAAACCCGGAAGTCACTAAATACTAAATCATATATAATGTATTTGAGCTCAGTTTTCAATCCATTCAAGTTCAGGAAAACTTTACAAATGTTAATTGTGATTTATACAGTAAGCCCTGTATGTAATAGTGGTATAACAGATTTTCTTAAGATGCACAAATTGTTTACTAGGGTTCCAAAGAAGACAGAAGTTTTCTTATTGTGGTAAACCAGAATTCCTAATTCCCAGAGATCAATTTCCAAAATGTGTGAGTTATATCTTCATGTTTTATAAACCAAAATTCCCAATTCCCAAAGATCAATTTCCAAAATGTCTGAGTTATATCTTCCTGTTTAATTGTTATGAACCACCAGTTCATATTGTTATGGTTAACCTGCAAAGTCTTAACAAGAGATTTGAAGAAGACTGAAGTTCATTTGGCTTCACCAATGTACTGCATAATAACATCATATTTGTTTGGATCTGCTATTTCCATCTAATATAGAATATCACCCGAGTTGTTTTCTTGTTAAGTTTGCTTGCCAAATCCAGGTACTCAGGCTCCCTCTGCCAATTTTGATCCAACTGCCAACTGCCTTGATATAAGTGATAAAATCTTGACTGTAGCATTAAAACACTTACTTCACCCCACTTTTCTCAAAATTGCATCTGTCTGGAAAGATCCCATAACCAGTTCAAATGCAGAAATGCTATTTAGTGTATGTCACATGATATGTAATATGTCACATGATACATTTTATGTCACATGATACGTCAGAAAATTCCATTACACAATAGAAATGATGGAAATGGAGATGATTAAACTGTGCATACATTTGTTTTGTAACATGTTCAGTCGTAACAAAATTCCACCATTTTGCAATTTTGAGTCACTCTGTAAATTTCTAAAATCTGAAAAAATAATTTCCATGAAAAATATTTTCAAAGAAGTTCTTTTGATGTTATTAGTCATCTTACACCAGTAATTAGTGTTCAATACCAAACATTTCATACTTTTTGTTTGGTTTATTTATCTTTATTCAGGTTGCCTAGCAACAGTCAATATGGCTTCTTTACATTATAAAGAGTTTTTAAGATTATGTTTAAAGATGGTGGAAGTCGGTAAACATAGTTACATTGATGCTTACATTTTGTTTGCAGACTCTCTTGTCATAAACTGACATATTTGATGGATGAGGTCGGGTTTTACATCTTCTGAAAAGATTTTTGTAACTTTGTGTAATGTCCGACTTAATTAGTTTTACATGTGAAAATACAAAAATAATGCAATATTTTCTTACACTGATATTTTATGTAATGTCGGCAAAGACTGATTAGTTACAGAGGCTGCTTACAGAAAAAACAATTTTAGAGTAGAGTAATGGAGTTTTACCAGTTAAAGGTCTGTCAGTTATATCAAGACGGCAGTTAATAGATGGTGGAGGAAACAGGAGTGCCTGGAAGAAATCAAAAGTGCTCAACTCTAAAGCTCACAATTACAATTGAAATCCCACTGGTACAGATCCTAGTGCGAGAAAGTTTGTCAGTTCACATGCCTAAGATCGAAGATTTTTCTTGGACACTCTACTTTCCTCCACATCCCTGAACTAAAAGCTTTGATATTGGTGAAAGAATTTTGAATTGGCATAAAACACCTTTACTCCACTCAACTCTATGAATAATAAGTGCAAAAGGGTTTTAGTTTGGCATAGGAAGGGCTGAGGGTCTTCCAAAAAACACAAAAACAAAAAAAACAAAATAAAAAAATACCCCAAAACCCCAAAACAACAGCAACTGAACAGACTGTTTAGCATAAAATAAATAGCGACAACTGTGCAGTAGCTCATGTAGAAATAAAGTGTAATTAATTTTGACATGTGGAAGTTTTTTTTTTCTACTCAAACAAAACACATAAATTAAAATATTCAATTAACGGCCAACAAGCAGTGTAGACTTCGGGGGAAACAACATCGGTAAGGGTGACTTGAGTTCCTTTATTGTATAATACGAAAGGCATGCCTATTAACCCTCGACCATTACGTAACAGTAGACAGCTGATATAACTAGTAATGAAGGATTTGTAACAACACGCACCAGACTCTCCTAGCGTGCACATTTTTATGCAAATTATGCACCTTGTCTGCATATAAATTGCATTATAGCAAGTCATAATGCGTCATATTGTTTCTTGTTAAAGAATTAACTGCGGGACTGTGGCGTTTTTTATGCGGGATAATGGGATTTTTACTTCATTTTATTGAGAGTTTTAAATCACTTGGGATGAAATGTATAGAAATATTGCAAGGAAAGAGCCTGCTATTGACATGGAAATTTTGTGTAATTTGTAAAATTTATGATATTTAAAAATATGAATTTGTATATATTCCAGAAAAATATGTCGGATATTTATATGGAAATTTTATGTAAAATGTCGAATTAATTTAATAAAAATATAAATTTGTATATTCCAGAAGATATTCTGCTATTAATGTGGAAATTTTATGTAAATTGTAGAATTTATTGCAATAAAAATATGAATTTGTATGTTTTAGAAAAAAAAATTACCTCCCCATTATATATTAATATAAGCGAGGTGGCAAAGTTATCGAGGGGAATTATAACGAGGTTTTACTGTATATATATATCCTGCGATAATAGGATATCAACTCAACTCTTAAATTGATAATGAAGTTGAGAGTTCATTTGAGTCTTGGGTCAGACCCTGCCGGAGTTACAACCTCCAACTTTACGGAGCAAGCATGCTACCCCAAGCAACGACAGTGGTGCAATAATGAAAAAAGTGTACACTGTATAGATATGTTCTGTTGTGTTCATTTTTCTATAAGAATGGAGATTTTTTTTAATTAAACCATTAGCTGATTACCATCTGCATGTTGCTATTTGTCTTGAGGTACATTAGCCTGATAATGTTTAGATATTGCCAGGGAGAATATTTCCCCAAGACACACTTGCTCTTTAAATGACTGATCTGTTAGATCTGATACATGTATTGGTGTTAAAATTAATATCTTATGTCACCATAGATTAGATATTTAATTTGTCATGGCTCCGAGAGAGAGCGAGAGAGAGAGAGAGAGAGAGAGATCAGGAAGAGAGAGAGTATCAGTTTATCACAGTTTCATTCTTAGGAGAGAGAGATCATTTGCAATATTTTTGTCTTCTAAATGAGACAAAAAGAGATGGTTTGCAATATTTTTGTCTTCTAAATGAGAGAGAGAGAGAGAGAGATCATTTGCAAAATTTTTGCCTTCTACATGAGAGAGAAAGATGCATATTCAATTTTTCATGCTTTCTGTCTCATGAGAGAGACAGAAAGAGATGGTCTATGAATTTTTTTGTCTTTAAATTAGTGTAATCATGTAATTGGACTCACTCTTTTTGTTATATTGACAAGAAACCATTTAAATGAGGAATACCAGTTATTATTGAAATTTTTTGGTTACCATGGAAACAAGACACTGTGAATATTATCACTGATAGTTTTAAGTCGTCTAGACAAAGAATGTAAGAAATTTTAAATGGTTTCATATTTCCTGTTAGCATTGCTAGAAAACAAATGGAAAAGTGTAATATGATTATTTGAGTGATTGATTACAAGTAACCATGACAACAGTTTTAGATATACCTGCAAAGAGGGTGTCACCCAGAAAAATATTTTCTGTTGTTTTATAGGGCGTTTTGTAGTAAATTTCCATTACATTCTTAAAAAAATATCTTTGGAGTTATTTTTGGTATCTTCTAATGTTGCAAAGATTTAGCTTTGTAATACCTAGAAGACATTTTCCATATGTCATTAGTCTTTTTAAGATGGTTGCCTAGCACCACAATAACAATTTTGTCCGTTGTTCTTCTTGACATGTAGTTTTTCTCTACCGAGATTTACCTTGTTAATTAAGATTTATTTTTGGGTAAGAGAGATAAAAAAAAACCTGGGTAAAACTCGTTTTGATGAAATATTATTTTTGGTAAGAAAAGCAGTAAAAAAGTCTTTATTTTGATGAAATATAAAGGTCCTTTGCAGCTCACCTGTGAAAAAATTGAGAAGAAATGGTGTCATGGTTGATATTCATAGTTATTTAAATATACTACAAGACTGTTGTGTATTATTCCAGAAATTTGGCGATTCTGGGTTCTGAACTCAGAGCTTAGACTGTTTAACCTTAGCTATAGAGGGTCGACAGTCCTAATTTGGAAGAACTATCAGTTAGGCATGGGACTGTGTTGCTGGTGCTTCCAAGGTAGGCAGAACGTAAAGGTGCACAACCATATTACTCTCCTTGTATGCACCTACTGCCCAATAATGTCGCTCTAAATACAAAGAAATTACAAAAGAGATGCACCTACTGCATTGATAAGGTACAGAGTGCAGAACGAAGATGTTCTTGATGACACACTCTTGAGGTGCTACATCATATAGAGACCACACCTTAATACAACAACTGGTTTATTTACAGATTCAGCTATGTAAAACATGTGACATTCTGACAGTTCTGTGTAAACAGTCTGTATAAACATTCTGACTTCTTATAAATTTTATTTCACTTGTTTTAATTTTGTGTGTAACGGGATCCACACCAATAGATTAGCCTCGCCCCTCGTGTAGGTTTTGTTTATGGATGTACATGTATGTACAGTAAAACCTGTTACAGTGACCATGTACCTCTATATAAATATCACCTGCCCATTAAGAACAGTTTTTAGGCTCTTAAAATTGCTTCATATTTCAACCAAAAAGACCCTCTTTATAAACACCACCTATCCCTTAAAATCACCGTTTTAAGGCCTTTTCACTTCATATTTCAACCAAAAAGAACCTCTTTTATAAAGATAATTTGCCTATTATGACATACTTTTAGCTTTTACTTCTGTTTTGAATCATACTGGAATCAAAGTTTATTATTTCTGTGTTTTACATGCTCTCTCTGTCCGTCATCCATAAATTGATTCTACATGTCATCATGCATGTTTGTAATCATTTAAAGTGCATGTGATAATGTATGTTTATTCACTTGCATTTCTTTATCCGTATACAGGATATTCTCGCGTGATGTTGCCGTGCAGTGTTGCCGGGTTAATCTTTGTCCTGTTAATGTTTATGCCTTAGGAAATTGCAACAACTGAATCTAAACTTCCGTGCACCTGGTTACAGTAAAATTTGAATTTTCTTATTTATTTATTTTTCACTTTTTTTGTTTAAATGGAACTCCCTTTCAAGATGGCCGTCTGCACTGTTGCAGAATTTGTTACGTCTTTTGACTTTCATCCTAGACATGTTGTGTCTTTAAGTAACATCCATTAGTGTGATTTATTTATCTGGAGTTTGTCAATGTCGTCAAAATTTACCCGGCCTTGTCCCGCGCAAAGTGCAGTTTGCACTTCAGTACTGCAATGGTTGTTTAAATTTATGTACTTGAAAGTAAAAAAAATAGAAAGAAATACATGTGAAATTAATTCAAACTGACTGATACACGTTTCATAAGAATGATCTTAAAGGGAAAGTAAGAAAACATGAATTTTATGTTTCTTAGTGCACTTTGGTTTAAGAGATCCTCTCCCCCTTACCCCTTCTCTCTCTTTCTCTCTCTCTCTCTCTCTCTCTCTCTCTCTCTCTCTCTCTCTCTCTCTCGTTTTTCTTTTTATCTTTGATCTTTTATTTAACATCACTTTTACTCATGATATTTGAACTACTTTTCTTTGAGCTAGGGGATAAAAGTTGTCTTTATACACAAAAGAGTTGTTTGTTTGACTTCTTGACCTTTATCTTTGACCTTTGACCTACTTTTCTGACAGTTGCTTTCCCTTATTGGGAGTGTATTTGGCTCTACTTGTCTTATAAACTTTTTTTTCACAGTATATGCTGCTATATTTAAATTCTCATGAGAAGAATCTATCAAATTTTGATCTGCGGCAAAATTAAAATTCTGGCATGTGTAAATCTCCATAGATTCAATGTCAATAAATAATACAAAGTTACATGCATTTCTTGAAAAATATACCCATAATTCCTTCCTTGCGGAACTCGAGCTGGCAATCAAAATAGTCAAACGTGACATGGTTATAGGTGCTGCATGGATTATTTATTGAGACAGAAAGATCTGAGATAGAGCCGACATGGAACATGTTGTTTTTTTTCCCGATGGCATGATGGAAAACCTAGACTGGTTTCTGAACTGGATTCGAGACTTGGACCAATACTTATCTTGAACTTTGAGTTTGGACAAATCACCAAATAACACATACAGTGCAAATCTTTGTTAACTGACTGTAATGAATTATATCCAGTGGGTTTATGTGGAAGCATTGAATAATTGACAAACAATATGATGAATGTTAAATACAGTATAGTAAGTCAGAGTCCAATGTCAAAGTCTAGAGTCTATAGTCCATAGTCCAATGTCAAAGTCTAGAGTCCATAGTCCAATGCCCAAAACAAGAGTCCAGAGTCCAATTTCAAAGTCTTCAGAGTCCTAGTCCATAGTCTAATGTCCAAGTTAGAGTCTGAAGTCCCAAGTCAAGAGTTCAGAGTTCAATGTACAAGTCTAGAGTCCAACTTCAGAGTTCTAAAGTTCCAAGTCAAGCACCCAAAGTCCACATCTAAAGTCTAGTTCCAGGTTTTCTATAACACCTTTTGTTTTTAGGCATTCCTGTTTTCAGGGTTTTCTTTATCAGAAAATATCATCACATTTCCTACTGCAGGTTGATATTTATTTATGTAGACAATTGCCAAGTTATTTTGCTTTCTTGGGTGAGAGAATGACAAAAATAGTCCCATATTACACAAATCTGAAATAACTCGGGCTTTGTCAGTACCACAAAAACACTGTAGCCATTTTAGGAGAATGCATGATTCATTACCGAATAATGGTATTACCATCCTAATGTATATATAAATTTCAACATTACGTGTAATATATAAGGTTTTACTGCCAAGAAACTCAAAGTTTGGTATAGTTTTTGTGTGAAAATATTTAGACTGATGTGTTTTTTCTTAACATTTTTACGACAATGCTTCCAAAAAATGGAGATAATAATATTGAATACACACATTTGGCTTAGTAACAACAAGCAAATTAAATAACGTTTGAGGAACAAGAAGAAAAACAATTAATTTTTACTCTTACTGTTGTGCCGCAGAAACTTCGTTTTAATTTTTGTTTGCGTTTTATGAGTCATGAAAAGATAGTAAATTTACTGGCATGCACTGCATGGAAATTATGAATTAGGTTAATTTCTTCCTTCTGTGCAGAAGAATGCCTGCAGCAGGGAAAGAAATCTTGCAATGTCATGTCAAAACAATAAATGCATAGCAGCTCAGTAAGACATATTTATAATTTTGGACTTTTGTGACCAAAAAAATCCTGTTTTAAAAACAGGGCAAATGTAAATTGTGGACTGGGCTAGATGGGATTGGACTTAGACTGGTAAGGACAGGACTTCATGGTTTATTAGATTAGAAATTAGAAAAAAATTCAAAGGGACACAACTTTGAGAAATTCACACAGAGTTATCTTCTCTTCTTGCACACACACAATGTCTCATACTGATAATTATGCCAAGGGAAGTAAAAAATATCATTAACAGCGTGGGAGTTGGCCTGACAAACTATTATGTATATGAACAGACAAACAGAGGGACATGGACAGATAGATATTTCCTTACCATGATGCATCTAGGAAAGAGGCACATGAAAATTGTTTAGCAATGCAAATAAACTTAATAGTACCCCTAATACAATACATTAAAGCATTACATATCAGAGGCAAGGAATTTTATAAAAGAAAACATTTTAGAGACCCAAGGTTTCCAAAATGTCAAATTGAGTAGACAGATTATAATTGATTGAATTACATACCAGTCAAGAATATTTCACTTATATCAAGATGTCACCACCTATATGTAAATTGACAGAAATTTTGACCTTTCGCTTAGGGCAATGTGTAGGAAAGGTTCTTTAAAGTGCCATGCCTGCCAAGACACAGGGCATCTGTTATTGGTTATTAAGGTCTTCCAAAAGGACCCATTTTAACGAGGGAGACGGATTAAAATTGTCCATCTGTCTCCTGAATAAGATATTGTTGTGACATGACTCAGATGCATATGTAAATGTATTGTTAATAAAGTCAATATGTGTTTTATGTGTCATGAGACTTATTCTGATGCATGATGGGTAATCTATGTCTTTTGTTGCATTATGGGTAATGTGTCTGTTACTTTATAGGAAATGTAAAGATGAATTACAAAAAATGTGAATTTATAATTTATTTTTTACACAACATATGGTAATTTAATTAGAATATTCATTATGCTAGGATTTTTATTGTAAGATAGATTTATTGTAAAACCAGATGGGATTTTTGCTCAACTGAATCATGATATTATGTGTGGTACGATGATTGATGTCTATATGTAACATTTTGATCAGGTTTTTTTTTACCTGAATTCAGGATAAATTATCTGACTATCGATAGCAAAATTTTAACAATCTCTGGTTAATCCATTATTTGGATTATGATAAGCCAGTGCTCTTTCATTTTAGTCTGAACAATCCATTATTTTGTTTGCAATAAGCCAGAAATGTTTTCATTATAGTCATGTGATCATGATGATCCAGTCTTATGATTTGTGATCATGATGTTTCGATCATGTGATCTGTGATCATTATTATCCAGTCATGTGATCTGTGATCATTATGATCCAGTCATGTGATTATGGTTATCATAAAATCCAATCCTATAATAATCCTTTTTATGTTGAACTACTCATGGCCATAAATGACATTTTTTTTTTTTTTCCTCCCCACAATTTGCCTTTTCTAGGTAAAGAACCCTGCTGTATAATGCCATCAGCACAACACACAGGCAAAATTTCTGCACTTTCGCCTATAGCTGGCAATGTCTCAATATAAGTGAAATATTCTTGACTGGGATGTTAAACACCATTACTCACTCACTCACTCCTTTTCTAGGTTTCTAGACATTAAGAAAATCATAATAGCCAAGTGTTAAAACTTGTGAAAATATACTAGTAGTCCTTTTTAATGTATTTTTGGTAAAATACATTCTTTTTTTGAAATGTATTTCTCAGAAATAAACATTTAATCATGGTTTTTGCTATAAAAATTTTGAATTAACCATTGACAATTTAGCTTTCTAGGAATTATAACAATGGCTTTTGTCAATTTTAAAACTAACCATGTGACCACGCAAAAATGTTTTAAACATTCCATCATTGTAGGTGTGCATCAAAATCTGTCATTATTTGACAAAATTTACAATTTATTTTCTTGTTTATCAGTGTTTAAGTCATAAAAAGTCCTATTACAACTTCAAGAAACAAATTACAAATTGCTTGTAATAAACTTTTGCTCCAGGACAATACATGCATGAAATATGTTTCTAAAAATGTTCATTTCCTACGTACAAATAACTTGACTTTTGTCACTCAATCAAACATTGTCTTTTTTAAAATGATACATTGTCATTTAAAAAAGACCTTTGGCATTAATTGCCCATAATGCATTACTTTGAAAAATTATTTTAGAAATAATTTTTTTTTATCATTTTATTCAAAGCATATTACATGTATTTCTTTGGTTTAATGTGAATAAATATTTAATATTAATTGTCATTACATATTATACCAGTGTTAATTTTACAGCACTAGATGGCCTTTTGGTAATACAATTCCTCATCAGTAGTGCTTGGACCAAAATTGTGAAACCAAATTTTTTTTCAAAATGTTAAAAAGATACCCAAAGGACCAAAACATATTTTAAAAGATACCCAAAGGACCAAAACATATTTTACCAAATCTAGCTAAGAAAATAATTTGATGAGGGAGTATACCTTAGTTTTTGAAGAATTTTAAGATTTTAACTGGCAGCAAATGCTTTATCATTTTGTAATAATTATGGATTTCCCATAATTGCATTACTTTGTATAACTGGCATTTTAAAATTTGTTAATATATTTTTTTCATTCTGAAGCAATATTTCACTGATTCTTCACATTTCATATAAACATATTCAATATCTATTGTAAAACATTTTTGAAATATTTTTTTAGAAATATTTTTTTCATATCAAGGCATGTTGCACTGATTTTTCTCATTTTGTGTGAAATGAATGCTTATTCACTTTAGTAAAACGTTTTGCTATCAAACTGCACATCTTCAATTATTACAACGCTAAGACCATTCCAGCACATAACATTAAGATTGATCATGTTTTGAATGTTATTTTAGAGTTTTTAAAAGTCAATATTACACTGAATTTTCTAGATTTATGTGAAATTAATGTTCAATATCAGTTGTAAAACATTTGTTATCAAACTTTGATAGTTACACTGTCGAGACATTTCTGATACGATTCCAGTGTGTGTGACATAAAGATAAATCATTTTTTGGAATATGATTTAAGAATTTTTTTAAAGGCATATTACTACACTAATTTTTCTCTATTTATGTGAAAATATTTTCAATATCTGTTGTAAAACATTTGTTATCAGACTTAACATCTCTCAAAGTTACACCGTGGAGACGATTCCGGCGTGTGACTTTGAGATATCCATATATACTGTCTCCATTTTATTTGAACCCTGTGTCTCGAATTGATTTGTTTTATGCGGAATTGTTTTTTTTATGATAGTATTAATGGATTCTAGATTGGACGTTTCACACTTTTATTATTAGAATGTTTGTGAAATCATCGCCAACGTTTGATCATCATTCGATTGAAGGCAAATATTTCAGCGGTTAATGCTGATTGCCTAAAAAGTGAGGCTTTAAAAAACATGTTGTTAGACAAGGACATTATGCCCTCTGGGAAATCTTCGATGAAACTGCAACAAGATTTATTGTATAACGGAAGCTGTAGAGACTAGAAAAAAATAATGTTTTTCTTACTTTGTTGAGAGATAAAAAAATTTCTTTGACAGGGAAAGAAAAACATTTTTCTTTCTTTGAGCAAGAGATAGTAGGTACTGAGAGAGAGAGAAAGAAATCTACTTTAGAAGTCCAAAATTTCAATAAAGCTACAAAAACATTTATTGTATAATAAGGATTTTTGTTCTTACTTTGAGCAAGAGATAAAAGGTACTGATCGATGAGAGAGAGAAAAAGAGAGAGAAGGAGAGAGAGATGTAGTCCGAAATTTTGATAAAGGTGCACAAGATAAAGGGTACTGATCCATTAGAGAGGGAAATGTACTCATCTTTAGAAATCCAAAATTTTTTATAAAAGGTGCAAAAAGATTTATTGTACAACTGATGCATTAGAGAATTCAAGAATCACATTTTTCTTACTTTGTCAAGAGATTAAAAAATTTTGTTTGACAGGGATCTTACTTTGAGTAACAGAAAAAAAGCTGGTGTTCGACAGTCTCTTTAGGGCCAGGGTTTGTTTCATATACTTTGTTATTTGAGCTAGATTTAAAAAATAAAATTGAGGTCTCTTTAAAACCAGGATTTATTTCATTGCAGTTGAAATGTTTAAGGAAATGTATAATTTTGATATCTGTATCCCTAATGAGTGACGACTTAGACAACTTGACTTTGAGGTTGTCACATGTTGAACTTGATTTAGACAAGTTGTCAAATGTTGATGTGAGTGAAATATTACGGATTTGAGTAAAGTAGAGTGAATTAATGGTTTTTATGCCAAGTAAAGTATCTTTCATCGGCTGAAAGAGATACAGTCCAACCTGCCTTAAAGGCCACTCTATATAAGGGCTGTATGCTTATAAAGGCCAGTAGATTGTATCCCAATTGTTCTTTATTCATATTATTTGAACCTGTATATGAAGGTCACCTGCTCATAAAGGTTACTTTTACTGGTTCCCTTGGATGGTCTTTATAGACAGGTTTGACTGTATTTGTATACATACCCACACAGGTCTCTTCCAATGGACCATGTGATGCTCATTTCCCAGTGCCACCTGCTCATAAAGGTTACTTTTACTGGTTCCCTTGGGTGGCTTTTAGACAGATTTGACTAGTGGGTTCCTGTGATTATAGAGGAAACTTTAGTGCCAAGAGAAAAATCACTGATTTTGGACATGTGAACTGAAAACTCTCATACTATTATTTGGCCGAGTGGGAATTGACGTATCGCTGGCCACTCCCACAATGTTCCGACAAAGGTCCAGCATGCTTGAATTACACACAAAAAGAATGAAAACGCAGCCTGAATTGTGCCAATTATTGACATCACTGACACTAGTATGTCATTAGTTGCCGTGACACCGCTTTGGTATCGCAATGGCGGCCAATGTCGGAACATAAAAGGCATGGCTAGCAATACCTCAATTGTATCTAAGTGGTGAAAGAGCCTTTGAAGCATAAAGTTTAGACCATTTGGCGACCGAGGCCCCCTATTATGGGTTTTAGATCCAGTAGAACTAAAACTTGTTTGTTTGGGGTGGTATGGATAACTTAACATCATAATTAGGTTATCTATTCAGGGTATTTAGAAAATAGTCTTAAACGGTTACAACGAAAAAAGTGACTGAAAATAACCCTCTAAAGCAAAACTGGTCGAAATAGATGTACAACCACTTAAAAATGTAATATACAAATTGAGTATGGGAAAATCAATGTAAATTGTACTCATAGAAGCCTTGGAAAAGATATCTGGAGTAGAGCTTCATCTGACATGTCGTTTCCGCGCTGTATGACAGACGCTTGCTAAAGTGCCTCTACAGTGATAACAATGTACTTTTGGAGTATTAAATCAGCTGTACTTATAATCGTCGTGGCGACATGATGACATTTTCAATCAAATTTTCCTTGTCTGGTTGTGACAATGTCTCGCTCCTTTTTTGTGTCATTTTCCATGAATTTAGGAAGTCTTATTGGAAAAAATGATTGACGTTTCGTATTATAAGGTTAAATGGCAAGAAAATTGGATTTGAAAGACCAAAATCTGTAGTCATAAATGGTAAATTTGTTTACATTAAGTGTCTTGTGTTGCTAGCAGTTCATTAGGAGAGGAAGACAACAATGATTAATAAATTCTCTTTTCGGTACAGTAAAACCCGTATTCCTAGCCACTGTTCGTTCAGTCATATTTTGGGGTTATTAAGGTATTTGGGTCATTTGGCGATAAACCTACGAAGCTTAGCTAATAAAGGAATGCATAAATTGTTGGACTTCGAAATACAGTGGCGATCGATAAACAAGAGTTATCAAGGGACATCATTATGAAGTTTTACTAGTATTTAAAAAGTAGTTAAAAATGGATTTTTATTTTTTTTTTTTAAAAATCAATTCTGACTTGCGGAAATTAGTGCAATTTAAAATCAACATTGTAGTACTGGTTCAAACATAAATAGATTGGTTCACTTTTGTACTTTTAACGGATGAAAGAAATTATTGAGAGAAAAAACGTTTTTTTTTAAATAATTCAATGCAAACAGGTTTTCCATTGTTTTGCTAAATGCAAACAGGTTTTCCATTGTTTTGCTAAATAGATATTTTTTAAATGTCATATTTAACATTTCAGAACTGGTTACAAAAACAAAAGTGAGTTTATTCATAAATTTCAAGTTGTGTTTTGTTTTTTGTAATATTAATAGACATTCCAATAGAATCGCCAGTAGATGGTTATCAAGTACAGAACACTCCATCACAAATTTCTCAGGAAGGAATACATTAATAGAAAAAATATGAATAAATCATTTTAGTAAAGACTTAATTTTGGAAGGATTTTTTTAAGGGTAGGGTTATCTTGGTAACATAGATAGGTTTCTGTTCCTGGTAGACAAAATCGCCATTGGCTACCAATTTTTCTGTTCCTGGTAGCTAAAATCACCATTGGCTACTAATTTCTGAGAAATTCTTTGCAATAAGTAACCCATTTGAGAAAATTTGTTAGAAAAATACTTTGAAAATGACTAGATTTTTACAAATTTATGAAATTTGCCAACTAATAATTTTGAAGTTGTGGAAACCTAGCATTGGTACTAAAAGGGATAGTAGATATGGTCCTAAAGTGTGTTGTACAGCATAAGAATATTGAATAGTCCTTTGACCCGAACTTAAAATCAGGGGTATACAGTCAATGTACTTTTGTATTTTTGGAACCAATAACCGACATTTTAAGACCTTTAGGCCATCCATGTCTGTACTGTAAGCAGTCTGTCCTCGTCGCCATTTGGTCTGTTATCGGTTGTTAAATGCTTATTTTGCAGGTTTTCACAAACTTGTGTACCACATGAACTTGCACTACAGACTTGTCGGAAGTTTAAAACTGAGCCCTAGTCAGGATTTTTTCACATTCTGGCATGATGGAGAGACCAGAGCGCTGGAGACAAGCACTAATCTTCAGCAAGAAAACTGACAAACTGTGCTTTACTAGGATCTGTCTCAAGTGGATTGCAACCTAGGCAATAAGTGGCCCCCTGTGATTCTTTAGTGTCGGCAGCCGAGACCCAGAACAAGAGGGCCGTTTGTGCAATTTATCTAGGGAAGGAATAATTGACAATGAATTTCTGTATATTAATCTAACCAAAGCAGGATAAATTTCAAATAAAAACTTGCAATTACATCTTATATTGTTTTTTACCAGATTTATTGCCCTTTGGTTAAGTTCAAATTACTGTTTGATTTGATATCTGTCACTAACAGTGATTATTCAGGTTTGAGTAATGGCTTCCATGGGCCTAAGATAGAAGGTCGTAAGTGAAATCAATCAAGCTAAGATCAGAATTGTTTAGGTTTCCTCATAAAATGGTAGAAAAATACTGAAATGTGGCATTTATCCTGACATAAATAAAGATTGGTGACTATTTCTGATGTGATGCAACAATTTCTTTTACTAATTTGACCTTGACCTTGAAATAAATAAACAATATGGTTTGATTGACAGGAGAGTACAGCTAGATAATTTTGAAGAAATTTTTCCTTTTGCCAATTTAATTTGTGGAGTTTTTCTTGTTGCACCTACAAATTTGGACTGATTTTGGTTTTAGAGGGTTTTGCGATAGTTATAAAGTACCAGGAAGGCTCATAAAGAAAAACAAAGAAAAAATGGATTTTGGGATGTCAAAATAATGAGGGGATGTGCGAAGTTACAAAATTGTTCAGGGGCATTGTAAAAAGCTTTTATTGTATTATCAATAAAATGAAATTTTTATACTCTTGGATGGCAAGAAAACTGTCTCCTTGGCCCTTTCTTTTTTGTCCTTTTTCTGAAGTTTGCAATAAATGGTAATATTTATGTACAGAATAAAACATAAAAAATAAAATAAAATGGAAATATATCTTGAAATTTCTATATAGTGCATCACCAATAAAATATATTTAATGTGCTATTGTTATATTTAATGTGCTACAGTTATATTTATTTAATGCACTACAGTTTTATATCAGCATTTTATATTAATACACTATTGATTTTTATTATGTTTGTTAACACTATGTATATACTTTGGATACTTTGGGATAGGCAAAAACATTGACCTGTCTGCATGACCTTTCATTAGGAATATTCATGTAGGAGAATCCACCCATTACATGGGTAGTGTTAGGATTCGCAGAGAACAGTGTTGGTGTTGTATGTTGCCCTTATGTAGACGAAATAAACGTGTGTGATCCCTATTCATAAATGAACTCATTCCTGATAAATATTTAATTAAAGGTCAAATGGACAGGTCAATATTGGTTGCCTATACATAAAGTGTCTAGACAAAAATACATTTAGATGATTTATTCATATATTTAGCCTTTCCTGCTTTGATTCCGGTGTTAATTTTCCGTTGTCATTTTTCCGGACACACATTGTATATGGCAGAATTACCAATAACTAAATCAATTTCTGTATGATTTAACAAGAGAATCTCCGTCTGGTCAGTACTGAGTTGTACATAATGGGAATTTTCTTATCAGTACCTCCAGGGCCTAGATCTTGCAGACCAAGAGACCAAATTCTGTTGTCTGTCAGAAAGCTATTTATATACAAATTGCTCAATATTGTTAATAATGAGTGATGTCTATGTATCCAAAGTTAAAATGGATATATTTAATGTTCTCTAGTTTCATGTTCCTTTCATTCTCATGTGGCAGGTGTAGGTAGTTAAACAGGAGGTGCTTACCCTTTTTGAGCAACCGGTTTCAATGTTTTTGCTTTTGCTTTTGGATTGTGGTTTAGACATGGATTGGTATGTTTGAGTTTGAGTTTGATTTCCATGTATTTAATTTTAATATAAGCCATATTACCCAATTTGTTGAAATGTATTCCTTTTAAAAAGTTTTTTTCACAAAATTACTAAAATAGGTTACTTTTTTAAATTATAGCCAAAGCCGATTTTGGCTTCCAGGAATGGAAATCTAGAAGTTGGTTGCCATTATTTGTTTCTTGAGGCCCATTTTCTTAGAATTTATCAACAATTCATTTACTAGCTGAATTGTATTTGAAATATATTAATAAATTTAAAAAATAAATATATCTATAAAAAACAATGTGTTTGTCAATAGCCAATACAACTACACCATTCCTCATTTTAGTGTTCTTGCTTTGAAGATCACTGTTTTAGTACTTTATTTATGAGAATAAGAACTGTTTTAGTAATTGATTTTTGATTGGATATTATACAAATGTCATGGTAACTTGCTGATTACCATCAAACTATCTTAAACTGTATCTATGTTACAATTCACATCTGATAGTGTTAGTGAAGCTGTTAAACATGTTGAACCACCCTGCAGACTTAATGACCATATGCTTCATTTCATTAACATGTCAACACTTCACATCCAGTAGAACACATTTTCAAAGAAACCAATCACTGCAGGGAATTATTTGACCTGACCTTTTTGACCTTCATTCATTTTGAGGTCACCCAAAGAAACCAATCACTGCAGGGATTTATCTGACCTGACCTTTTTTACCTTCATACACTGAGGTCACCCAAAGAAACTAATCACTGCAGGGATTAATTTGGCCTGACCTTTTTGACCTTCAGATATTGTGAGGTCAATTATAGCCTTGGTTACTGAAGCATACTGTAAGTGATGGTCTGACCTGCTGGTCTTACTTCTTCATGGTGGTCTGCTGATGAGACTAAAGGCCAAGTGAAATGTTTATCAGTTAAAATGATGACTAGACTTGCAAAAATCCAACCTAAATTCTTAAAAAACTTAAGAGACCTGACTATTAAAAAAACTGAAAAAATCAAAAGAAAAAAAAAAGTTTTAGGAAATGCCTGACCAGTCTTTGAATCTGACTTATGTAGAATGTCATTAGGGCAAATGTCCATATATTTATTTCAGAACTACTCGTACATAAATTTGACTTGCTTAGTCCTGATTAGTCCAAATTTAAACCCTGGTCATGTTTTACAACACACCATTGATTGGTTTTTATCACCATCAGACTTATTCTGGCCATGTTTTACAACCTGCCATTGATTGGTTTCTATCATCATCAGACTAATTATTGTCTCAGCTGTGTCCATGTTAAGATGGTTATTACTTGAGTTAGACATTAAATGTCTGGACACCACAACAAACAATCACTGATCACTGTCATAAATAATATTGATCTGTCTCACCTGTCTGTGTCTTATAGGGATTCTGTCAATCTTTGGCCGTCTTGAGAGATAGAAATTAGAGTTGGCGTATAGTCAGTTAACTGTTTACTGTTCTACTTTTTGTCTTTAATTACTCTTTTGTAATTCAGTGGGTAGGATGTATACTGTCTCATTTGACTGAGGGTTCTTTCACGATCTGGCCCAAGTTTGTGAATTCACAATGTATATACTACCTGATTTTACTGGTATGACCCAAGGACTTTCATATGCAGGTGGTCTCTGATCTATCTGATATGTCTTGAATTTTATCCCGTCCTGACCTCTGAGTGAGGTTTCTAGTCTGACTCAGCCAAAGGATTTGTGCAGGTGGTCTCTGATCTCTTGGCCTCTGAGTGAGCATTCTAATCTGACTCAGCCCAAGGATTTGAGTTTGTTAAGGGTGCATGCTCTCTTATCTCACTGAGGCTCATGTGCTGTTCTGGCCCAAGAACTTAGGCATGTGATCTCTGGTGTGCCTTGGAGTTCTATCCTGTCCTGGCCCTAGCTGAACTTAATTGTGGTACATTTACTTGGATACCATATATCAACTCAATGTACTGTTGGGGAGCTTTGGTAGCTAAAGGTATAAAGCACTCTAATGGATTACAGTGTCTCTCAACACCTATTTCTGAATCCTGCTCAGGACAGATCCTATTCTTAGAAAGTTTGTCAGTTCGCTTGCCGATGGTCAATGGTTTTTTCTTGGCACTCTAGTTCCTCCACAATCCTTAAACTGACTGCCTCGATATAAGTGAAACAATCTTGACTGGGGCATAAAACTCCATTACTCCACTCCACTACTTCTTAACCGAATGCTTCAATATAAGTGAAAAGAATCTTGACTGGGGTGTAAAACCTTATTACTCCACTCCACTATCCCTGAACCGACTGCCTTGATATAAGTGAAACAATCTTGGCTTGGTTGTAAAAACTCCATTACTCCATTCTACTCTAACCTGTTGAAATATCATAGAACAGAATGATCCGTCTGTTATACAAAAACATGTCGGGTGAAAAATGATATCTTGTTTGATCTGCTTCAAGGGGAAATAACTGATGCAGAACAGGACATTAACCTGAGGAATTCCATACTATACATGTGGTAGTAATAATCATAAAGTTTACTGGCATTCATCATTAACCCTCATTGTAGGAACACAAAATAAATGAGTGTTTTGTTTTATATTTCAATGATTGACATTTACAGGCTCCATAATATATCTGCAAACAACATTGACCTGTCTGCTTGACCTTTAAGATATATATTTATTATGGGCTATTACATTTATGTATAGGGTACACAGGACTTTATTTCAGTCACATCATTGGCAGCATGCATTATTTTGTATCAACTATGAATCCTTACACTACCCATGAACTGAGTAGATTAATCCAATATGAATATTCCTAATGAAAGGTGAAACAGACAGGTCAATGTTGTTTGCCTAAATCAGCATGTTTAATTGTAACACATTCCTGTAGTAATTTTATAACCCAATATAAAACAGAAAACAGCTATAAATAGATTCTTACCTGGAGATAAGTGATTAAAAACTAATTAACACCTGTACCGATTGATTATAAATACAGTTTTATTATCGTATTAAATCCAAGTTTGCATAACATCACTCATATCCAGAGTCTACAAGCTATTTGGCAAAAATGCAGAAACGGAAATTTTATCATTTCAATCCAGGATTTGTAAAAGAATTAATTCTAGATTTTACCACTTACTGGGGAAAAATGCAGAAATAATTTATTATAAAGACAATATTACTATCATGTTTCAAATCCAAGTTTGTATTATATCACTTATATCCAGAGTCTACCAGCTATTTAGGCAAACATACAGAAACTTATATTTTGGTTATTACTAAGAGAAGTGTATTGTAGGTCAATTTAGTAAAGTGGGGGTTCCAGCCTTATATGTATCACTTATATCGATATGCTACCAGCTAATAGGCTATAAAATCTGAAAAAAGAAGCGTTTGGCATCACTGAGAGATGTGTGCTTTTTGCTACTAGCTCATATTAGTAGAGTTATTACACCATGCATGGATTGTTGATGTATCACTTATATCAAGATGTCACCAGCAAATGAGCCAAAAAATGTGTTTTTGGTATCACTGTATTATTTACCGTAATAGCTCAATTTAGTAGAGAAATGTTGGGTAAATTTCCAATCGTGCCATTAAAATAACAGCTAGTATACAAAGAGATAGCAGGATAAAGTATATGATATTGATCACAAAGTGTGACAATGACATCATAGATGACATTTCCATATTAATCACTCTTATTTTACATAGCAATTAATTATTTAAAAACCTCTTTACTCTGAATGGCCCAAAAATTGATAACATTTATCGAAAAAGTCATCAGAAAGTCATAGTAATGGTCTATTTAAATGGCTCTGGTCATTAAATATTTAAAACACATATTTATCTGATTTTTCAAAACATTTTTTTGAGCTTTCATTTTTAAGCTTGCCACCTGACGTGTTAATGGTTGATTGATTTTTGATTGGTTAATGTTACTAAATCAGTTTCAAACCAAATAACAACACATGACATTTTGATGATTGATTGGTTTTGATTGGTTGGTTATTGATTTTCATTGGTGAATGTTTTTAAATCTGTTTTAAATAAAATATGTAAATAAAATCAATTTTAAATGACATATATTGATGACAGATTGATTTTAAAAGGGTAATGGTTGATTGAATGTTACTAAATCATTTTAAAATAAATTCTGTTTGTTAAATTCACTAAAGACATTGATTATTGCAAATATAGATCCTACATGAAAGGCATATTGAATATACAAAACTTGACATCATAGATGACACAGTGTCTGTAAATATGAAAAAGTTTGGGTGCAAAAAAGTCATTGTGTGATGTCAAATTTTGCGTATTCAATTTGCTTGACATCACACCACAACATTTTTGCACCAAAACTTTTTCATGTTCTCAGACACTGTTTATTCATTCATGTCCAATGGTATATAAGAGATATTAGTAAAATTTAGTTATGGCTGTTACATTTCTTCACTTGATTTAAAAAAGAGATAAAACTTAGTTAAAGAAAACATAACTTTTCAACAAATGAGCATGTTGGCCGGATAACTTGCCACCTAGACTCTGGAGTAATAAAGGGGTTTGGGGATAAACCCCGGAAGACTTTTCATGAAAACTATTTTAAAAATACACTTTTGAACTAAAAAATTTTATGCAGATGAGCGAGGTGGCAAGTTATCAATGGGCATTATAGAAAAGTTTTACTGCATCAGAAATAATATTTCCTAGGACATCTTAAGGAAGGACTTTCATAACTAAATTTAGCTCTTGCACTTAATGCATTAAGATAAAAATGGAAAGAACTTCATGACCGACCTTGTAGCCAGACAATTTATAAAGAAGGAAATCATTTATTGGAGTGTCATATGTAGTTATTGATAGATCTGTTAAATGTTTGCAGCTGTCTGCTTCAAAGATTTGATAAGATTCGGAAGTCTGAATAAATTACTCAAGATTAATTTTTATCATTAGTGCATTATTGAAATAATTTATGTAATGAGTGTATATCACTGTTGTATTATATTTTGTCATTTGGACATCACTAAAATATGTTGCTCATTAGTGCATCACTAAAAAAATTTTTTTTTCTTCATTAGTGCATTATTCAAATATTTTGTGTAATTAGTACATCACTGATCTATTATTATTTTTTGTCATTTATACAACACTAAAATGTTTTGCTGATTAGCATTTTATTAAAAACTTAAATATTTTTCACTGTAATTGCATTGTTCAGATAATTTGTGTAATAAATTTTATTATTTCACTTATTTATTTATTTTTTGTCATTTGCATATCACTAAAACTTTTTGCTCATTTAGCATATTGCTAAATAATGAATTATTTTTCATTAGCACATTACTGAAAAATGAAAATTAATTTTTATCATTAGTGTATTACTGAAAATTATTTTTTTTTATCATCAGCGCATTAATAAAAAATTAATTTTTAATCATTAGTACATCACTTTAATTAAGTTATGTAATTAATGATTGGTTTTCAGTTGCATGCCCCAAATACTTGATGAAATGATCCGACTGATTTTACATTTATTTTTAGTTACTGGTAATTACTTAATACTTTCTCAACGCCTGTCTTCACAACTTACATCTTTTCTTGATTTAATTTAGAAAGTCAAGTGACGCGTGATTAGGTATGATGCAGGTCTGATGAAACACATAAAATGTTTCGAGGCTCATTAAAAGACTTCATCACCTGATAATGATAACAAAAAAAAAAAATATCGGAAAGTTAAAACAGGCGCGGTATCTATCTACTGAATCTTACGTACTGTATTTGTTATCTGTTTTTGGATTGGTTAATCTCTTACACAGCTGTGGTAATATGTTATAATGAAATACTTGATTGGCTAAGAATTGCTTTTGTGTTCCGTCTCTGATACAGATGGCATTTGGCACAATCGTAAAATAGATATCTCTCCGCTTTTTTTTTTTCATTATCACTTTGTTTTTGCACTCTTTTCTTCTTATTTGTTTGCACTCTTATATTATTATTTTCTTGTTTGGCATTATGCTTAGAAAAATAACGTTTTCCCTGTTCTACAAGGTTTTTTTCCTGCTCTGAAGTTTTCCTAAGAAAGGAAAAATAAATAGTATCTTTGTCCGTTTATTATGGTTTTATTTTCTCTTATCTTATTTCCTCTATTCTTTGTTTATGTGCACGATGATCGATGACTAAATATTAAGAAAAATTGGACTATTTTCAAATCTATAGTGCTACAAATGGCAGCAGACATTTGTAATTTAGGCGGAATGTCGACAGCCGATAAGGACCATTTGAGAATCAAATAAAGAGAAATATTTGAAGAATTTTGCAATAAAGGTAGATGTACATAAAAACTTATATATAAGCCGATTATATGACATATTCACATCAACAGCTTGACGCTTTTTTCAATACACCATATGGTGCCACATTTTAGTGGGCAAAAATTCAGATTACAAACTTACAAAAATGTTAATGAAAAATCAACATTCTTTATTATTCAGTTAATACACTTGGCCTTGATCTAGAATATTCATTTAAACTGTAGGGGCCTTGGTGACCACGAGGTTTAAAATCGTGCCTCTCACCTCTTAAGTTTAAATCCCATTCGTGCAAATCATAAGTTGAGAATATTGGTTAGTTCACTTGCTAAAGTTGATGGTTTTCTCTGGACATACCAGTTTCCTCCACCATCTTAGAATTGACTGTCTAGATATAAATAAAATCATCCTAACACCATGACTCTTAAATTGGGAAGCTAGACATCAGCTGTAGACAAACATTTTTCTTCCCTTTAGTTAGCCTTTGAAAGATGCCTTTTCTTACAAGACCCTTTTTAGATCTTCAAACACCTTAAAATGATACCCCTTCCTCTTATGAATGGGAAAAGACCACTCAAACCCCTCTCCCACTGTTTCTGTCATAAGTAAATACATAAGCATAACTTTTTACAAGACCCTCTTAAGATCTTTGAATTCTTCAAATGACACCTTACAAATGGTACCAGGCCTTGTTTTTATAGATGGAAAAAGACTACCTCAACCCTTTACCCCATTCCTGTCATAAGTACATTATATAGACTTAAGTTTCTGCCTGTAACTGGTGAATTCTAGATTTTGATAAGCTGAATTAACTACATGTAAACAGAGATTATTAGCTCTAATCACTTGAAAAAGATAGACCATATTTTATTAGCTAGACCACCAATATCTTCTCAAGGCCATGCACAGCCCCCACAGATGGACAAGAAAAAAATTAAGAGAGAGAGAAAGAGAGAGAGAGATGGACATAGGATGGGGTCCTTGGATCTCCTTTTGTGATGTATAAAAGGTAAGGTTCTGCCATGTCCTGATGTGATTGGGGGCTAAGTGGATGATTGGTCTAAAGCCTGCTCTTAAAAATCATAAAGTCTTTCACAGCCTAGGTAAGAACCTACTCTGGGCAGATTCTTGTTTGTGGAATTTTGTCAGTCGGGTTGCTGGAGATTGGATGTCTTCTCCTGGCACTCTAGCTTGCTGAAGATCAGCGATTTGTTTTTCCAGACACTCCAGTTTCTTCCACCATCCCTGATCACTGCCTCAATATTAGTGAGATATTCTACATGGCTGGGGTGTAAAACTCCATTACTCCATGCCACTACTGATGTGTTATATAAAAAGCTCTGGTATGCAGACAGATTAACTTATTTTTATTCAATATAAAACAATCATGAGTGATTTAGGTCATAAAAAAAACTGCCTGCGATCTAATGGACTTTTTAATGACCCAGCATCCCACTGACAATTACAGCGATCGATACTAATAATGTTAATGTATGATTAGCTCTTCAGTAACTTCGATAGACATGTTGCTTGTATAATTTTCTAGTTCATTTACTCAAAGCTTATGACAAATTCATAGGTTCAGGTACATAAGTTCTGTTTTACCTGCTCATAACTCATTCATGGGTACGGTTAGATAGGTCATTATTTATTCTGTTAGGTCTGCAACTGTGGGGAGATGTTTCAGCATTCATTATGTATTGTAGTTAAGTTAAGAAAGGGTTCAATTTGTGTTTTGTAAAAATAGATTTGAATATAGCTTTAAGCCAGTACAATGATACTAGCCTTGGATTTCAAGGGCATTAACTCTGTAACATACTTTTTATGCCCACCATAATTCAAAAACATTTTGAAAAATTTGTTTTTATAGTAAAAACTTTTCAATTCTCTTTGTTGTGCGGAGACCTTGATTATATGGAGTAGTCTAAAGCCCATGCACTTAGGGATTCTGGCTTGGTTTTGAATCCCACTTGGGACATATCCTAATGAGATAAAGTTTGTTAGTTTGATTGCTGAATGTCAGTGGATTTCTCTAGGCACTCCAGTTTCCTCCATCATTCCAGAACTGTCCTCTTGCAGCCTAGGCTCGAATTTCAAATCAAAACATATCCTAGTGTGAGAAAGTTTGTTAGCCCACTTGCTGAAAGTCCATAGTTTTTTCTGGCACTCATACATGAACTGACCCCCTTGATATAATGAACCAATCTTGACTGGAGCGAAAAACTCCATAACTCCACTCCACCCTAGATCCATGTCAGAATTTACAGCGAGCACTGGATGGCCACTGGGATATGAGAGTAAGAATCTTGACTGGGGTGTAAAACTCCCTTCATTCCACTCCACTCCACTCCACTCCATCCTAGATCCATGTCAGAATTTACAGCAAGCACTGGATGACCACTGGCATACGAGTGTAAGAATCTTGACTGGGGCATAAAACTCATTTATTCCACTCCACTCCACCCTAGATCCATGTCAGAATTTACAGCAAGCTTGTTGGATGACAGTTAATGTTATAATTTATTTTTAATGATCACTTTATAACCCCAGTATAAAACTGTAAAATTATTTTTATGACTTAATGCTAGTAAATGCAAATAAATTGATCATTTATTAATTCATTAAGCTTGTCTTCAAGTTCAAAGTTAATATCAGGTTAAAAAAAAACCCAAAAATAGATACAAGTTGCCATTTATGATATTGTGAGGGAGTCTAGATACCATGAAATCATAAATTTTAGTAATGTCACAATTTAAGGATGTCCTAATCCATGAATTTATGTTTCTACAAAATTTAAAGTATATTTCACAAATTTTCCTTCAACGGAAACAGATGCATTGACCACATATCAACAAAATTAAAGTATATGCCACAAATTCTGGCTCCTTCAACAAAAACCACAAAGTTACCACCAAACAAAACGGTATTTTCTCTTAGAACCACGAAAATTAGACACCACAAAAATAAATGATTACTAGGTTAAATTTACCGTTATAGTAACTAAAAACTAAAAAAAACGGATAAGGCTTGGAGAGAAAAAGGGTGTTTCTACTTACCACACTGTTCTCTAGTTCTTAATTTTTATGCTTATTCTAAAGTTTTTATAGTAAAATATTTTGACAAGCACTGTTAAAGTTACGACCCTTGTCTCATTTGGTCAATGTAAAAAAACTTTTTTAAAAAACTACCAACACACGCAAAACGGAACACAAAAAATTGCTACTAACCAAACAGCGTTAGTTGAAGCACATATTTATTTTTCTTTGGCCTAATTTAGACGTTACTCATTTTTGACAAACAACAGCAGAAGTTTTAACAAATTTTCTCTTTCTTAATTTGTGACAATCTTGAGATACGGAAGTCTGTTTAGTGAGCTGTATTATCAGTGATGAAGTGGCAAGCTCGGTACAGGCGGAGAATTTTATCAGCCGAAGAATCCCACAGATAAGAACAAATTGTGATAAATTGCTCAGCAAGTGGTCCGTTATCTGGTTTTATGGGATGCTATATATAATTATTAGAGATAAATATAATAAATGTCTTCTACTATAAGAAAACACTTCGCGAGATGCTAAAAATTAAAATTGCTGTTAATTTTATTAAGATAAATGTAATGAATGTCTTCTCCTACAAGAAAACACTTCGTGAGATGCTAAAAATTAAAATTGCCGTTAATTTTATTAAGATATATGTAATGAATGTCTTCTCACTACAAGAAAGAAACGCTTTGTGAGATGATGCTTAAAAATTAAAATCTAATAAATCATTATTAAAGATATAATTAAAATCTTAAACTTTAAGGAAGAAACACTTTGAGATGCAAAAATAAAAATTTAAAAAAAAAAAAAAAAAAAAAAAATTACTTTGTGAAATGCTGAAAACTTTAATTAATCACAGAAAAATGCTTTTTAATTAAGAGTTTTTAAATCTTACTGGTTTGATGGTTGAATTTTATTCTCAGAAAAAAAATCAAATTTTTCAATTTATGTATTTTTTGTCAATATGACATATATTTTCTGTAGTTAAAATTTTAAGGGTAGATTCTAATTTGAGAAAGTTTGACAGTTCACTTTTTAAAAAAAGGTTAGCCAGTTTTTTTCTGTGCACTAGTTTCCTTCACCATCCCATAACTGACTAGATATAATTGAAAGAATCTTTACTTGAATGTAAAACTCCTCCACTCCCCATTACCATACTCAGAATTAAAGCTGGAAAACCCCACTTTCAATTTAACCTGTGACCTCATTTTGGTTATCGTATAAATTAAAACACATGGTCACTTGCTACTGAGTATTTTATCTTTTCGGTCAGTTATTAATCATTTTGCTACTTTCGTTTTTTATCAATCATCATTCCTCAACATATCTTTGCATTTGTTTAACCCTGTTCATTAGCTGTATGTGTGACCTCATTGTGGTCACTTGATAAATTTAGCCATGTGGTCAGTTCCTAATTATTACATACATTGTATTTTCCTTACTTTTGACATCATTGCGGTCATAGAAAAAAAAAATAGGTGTGTGGTCAGTTTTTGGTTACTGATTACATACATTGTATTTTCCTTATTTTTGTGGTCAGTTGTTACTTGTATATATGTAATACATACATATATACATCAATTTTCTTTTGTTGTGGTCAGCTGTTACTGTAGATTACTTTTTTATCGCGAGAGATTTATTAACGCGTAATTTCGCGAGGAGTCTCAGTCGCGAATTCAAATATCAAGCGAATATTCCCAGAATCGCGAAAATTAATAAGCCAAATTTAAAATATGACAGCAAAAGACTATGGCCGTAAAAGTCATATATAGCATGCATTATAA